>CACSLK010034598.1:8062909-8136952 GCA_902706635.1 Striga hermonthica | reverse complement strand
TATATATATATATATATATATATATATATTATTAAAAAACAATTGTTTATATGATTCTAAAGTTGTTTAACTATGCTATTAAAACAATTTACTAATTGTTTTTAGAGATTTTTTTTTATGAGATACAAAAGAAAAAGATAATATTGATGTTTAAATACATAACTTGAAACAATTGTTTATAACTATGTAATTTATATTTATTGTGAATTATCATAAGTTGGTATTAGCAATAATTATTATATAATATAATAGAAACATACATGATTACACTCATTAAGATGTATTAATGTAAGAAGTAAAAAATATTAATGACAAATTTTGTAACCGAAAATGGAGGGAAAATTTTAGAGGTTTTATTAAATGTTCTATTAAATGCTACATGTCAACAATTATATATATAGATAAAAATTAAGTGGATGCAGTTCATAGAGCATGAATTTAAATTGGCTAGATATCTTTTCAAATAGGAATCATGATCTTGAAAAGTATGTGCCCAATATTCGGAAGAAGTGTCTCAGAATGGTCCGTTACGCCGGACACGGCTCCACCACCATCGTTTCTTTTTTGCGTGCAACATACCTGGAACAACCATTTTGCTCTCCAGATCCTTGCCATTGATCTTTTCAACACACTTCAAAAGTTCACCATCAAATCCGAACAGTAACATCAATTACGCCAATGTGCCACACCCACAGTCCCCATTATGTATCATGTTTCCAACTCTCCTAATTCTTGAAAGTCGGGATTGTTGATCGTCCTCTCTTATGTTCAACCTCAACAGGGGAAAGGGTTGTCAGTAGTCCCGACTTCCAAGAATTATGTGTCAAAATGACTTTTATCATTTCCAAGAACTATAAGAATTAAGTGGATGCAGTTCAGAGAGCATGAATTAACATGGTCAGAGATATTTTGAACTATACTTCTCATTTACATCTCACTCATAGTTGTTGAAGTTTTTCATAATTGAATACAAAATAGTAGCAGATGAAATGAATATAACAATTGTTCATCTCTTGAAAATGAATCATATTTTGAAAAGCATGTGGCCAATATTCGGAAGAATTGCCCCAGAATGGTTCGCTATGCCGGACACGACTCTACTACTGTCATTTTTTTACACGTGCAACATGTCGGGAACAACCATTCTGCTCTTCGGATCCTGGCCGCCGATTTTTGCTCAACTCAAAATTTCACCATAAAATCAAAGTAATAACATCAATCACGCCGATGATGTCACGCTAGCAGCCTCCATTATGTATTATGCCTCCAACTCTCTTATACGCCTACAATAGAGCAAAAAAGAGAACACTCACACATACTGGTATACAGATTGACCGCGCGTCGCAACGCGACAAACTAAATTTATAACTTTTCCTCGACTAACCTCTACTAACTAGTAGTAGCGGCATTAAGTATTAATTGAAATTATAAAAACAATAAAAAGAGGGAGGAATTCTGAATTAATAACTAAACTAGCTAAAATCCTAATAAAATAAATAAAATCTAAACAATGAAATAAAAAAAAATAAAAAAAATTAAGAGAAATTTCTAGTTCACTGTTCCGTCTACACCCTCGACTGACTCGTCTAACCAACTTTGGTATCAAATCTTTCTATCTTTTGGAATTGCTAGCCCTAGATAATGACACGGTCTGCAACCTGAATTTTTCCTTATTTTAAGTAGTGAAGTCAACCGCGTTCGTTCACTTAAATAGGCCGTCTTATCCCCGGTAGTTACCATCTTCTGGTTGCTCTTATGAATTAACCAACAACAATTACGGATTGCAAGTTCAATTCTAGCATTAGACATGAAAAATCTTATCTAGGTGATCAATTTAAATAAAATCAAACACATCATGGTTTCTCAGTCAAAATAACACAACAATTTCAAAAATATATTAAAATTATCAACCACGAAAATCAATTAAACATCTTCAAGTTATAGGGTTCGACTTCCACGGAACTAGAAAACAAAAATTACTCTAACAAAATATATAAAAATAAATAATAGATAAAAGAGAGATTAATTATCTCCCTTGTATACGGATGCGGTCTCCCTCCGCAATTGTCGGGTTCCTCGCATTTTCCTCTGCTCTGCTCCGTTCTTAGTTCGCCTATTACTTGCGTTATTTCTTCTCTGTGCAAAAAATATCCTAGGTTGCGTGTGAATCATCCTTGGCGTTAATCCTTCCCTATTAAATAAATAAGAGAAAATTACCCTCCGTCCCATCCTAGCTTTTTATATGGCCCATTATACGAGCTAAAAAAAATAATCACACATTAGGTTCCATGAAATCACATTGACGAGATTATAAGTTTCAATACCACTTTGGTCCTTTAATTAATTATTAATTATCTTCTGTGATTTTTCCTCCATCACCGCCCGCCTCTTCACGCAAATAAATTTTCACCACCGTCTTTCACGCACCATCCTTTGTAGCCGCCTGTCACCCCTGCGAAGCCCCTTTTTAATTTTCCTCCAGCGACCGATTTCACTAGAATTAAGGTTGTGAAATACAAGGACCGACTTGATGAAGGTGTCCAACAGATCCACGAGAGCTTCTCCGCCTATGCCACTGGCAGGAGGTTTGCATTCTCATCGCTATCGAATCAGTCGCTAACGTCACCCTCGATTCGAGATCTTCTCTCTGTCCGATTCCTTTCTCCCGCCGTCGGCGCCACCGTCACCATAAGGAGCTGGGAATCGAAAAGGTGTGCTTTACTAAATTATTTGGATCCATAGTTGTGATTTACTTGTTTAGCTTTTTCTTCTTTTTTTTTGTTTTTGTTGTGGGAGTTTCATAGATTGATATTAGATCTATGATTTACTGATTTTCGGTTTAGAAAAATGTTTTACATTTTAGTTTCCAACTTGTTTTGTGAGAGAAATTGAAAGATAATTTTACTGTAAAAACATGATTTATTTATTTTTTAATTTATTTATTTTTTTCTATTATATTTGATGTTATGTGTTTGTGTTTCTTCCTTATCATCTAACTAATTCTTTCTGTGTATCTATAGGGAAGAGACAATGAATGCATATTGCTGCCGTTTGTGAGGTCGTGTGTCCAAAGAATGATAATGCATTCTCTGCTTGGATTTTTTTGTAATTTCTTCTTATATTTGCTTTGGTATTTGAGTGTATAAATTTGATGTGAATTAAGGAGAAAGTTGTTTGAACATTCTGGGTTTGTCTTCGTGTGATATGTATATAACTTCTATATTTACAACTGTTCATGAAAATGTTTCAATATGATTTTTTGTTGGTTTATCTGTGGTTTTTTGTTGGTTTACCTGTGTTTTTTTGTTGGTTTATCTGTTGTTTATCTGTGGTATACTTATATATATATATATATATATATATATATATATATATATATCTGTGGTTTATCTGTGGTTTTTTGTTGGTGTATCTGTGGTTTTTTGTTGGTTTATCTGTGGTTTATCTATGGTTTTTTGTTGGTGTATCTGTGGTTTATTTGTGGCTTTTTGTTGGTTTATCTGTGTTTTTTTGTTGGTTTATCTGTGGTTTATCTGTTGTTATACTTATATATATATATATGTTGTTTTTTTGTTGGTTTATCTGTGGTTTATCTGTGTTTTTTTGTTGGTTTATCTGTGGTTTATTTTTCCTTTTGATGTCTAAATGTAAACCTCATGTTTCAATTTATAAAAATAAATAATAAGTTTGTGAATAACCAAAAGTTTCAATTCATAAAAATAATGTAACAAACTTAAGATAAACTACAAATAAAGTGAAAATAAACCCTATATAATTTTTTCATGTATAATAAACTTATTTTTTCTTGTATAATAAATTAAAAATAAACTATATATAAATTTGAATTTACAGTTTGAATAGTTGTAATGTTTTATAAACCTAAAATAAATTAAAAATAGGTGTTCTTGTTATGGTTTATAAACCTATAATAAATTTAAAATAATCTAGATATAATATTATGGTAGAAAAACTGTTCATAAACCCAAGATAAATTTAAAATAAACTATATCTAAAATTAAATTTGGAATTTAATTATTTTGTACACATATTGGAGAGAGAAAATAAGTTAATATAGCATGAATTGCTCATTAACAACGTCCATTATTGGAATTAATTAAGTTTTAAAACACAGAAACGGTAATAACTCTTTAAACTCAAAAAATTAGAAAGTCTATGACAAGGGTAATAATAGTGTTATTTTCCTGCTTCATAAAACTGAAGGATCTCGTACAAATGTGAATAACTTTTGCATCTCGCTTTTTGGATATTAGCGTTATTTGGAGCCGTCTATATGTACTTAAGCCAATAAATAATGACTGCCCTTGAATTGGCTTGAGTGGTTGCCAATCTCCCACGAATACTCCCAGGCCCAATTCAAAGATATGCCACCTTCAATTCCTCCTACAAAATTGGACGTTGTCTTGTAATACTACAAGAGGACCCACTATTAAGTTGGGCAGCCAATTTATTAGTCTTAGACCAATCCATATTCTTGATGGGTCATTAATTAGTAATAAAAAATTGCATTGGGCCTAGATTAAGCTGGTATTGGGCTGGTATGGGGCACCTCATACTATCTGCCTTGACCTTCCTTCGACATCTCGTCGTCCATAAAAATACTCCAATATCCTAAAAATAAACCATAAATACATCATATCATTTAAATCCATCTAATAAATAAATAAGCCGAAAAATATTTAAGAGCGATAAAATTAAGCATATAAAAATACACTAATAAATATATAAATCACTCACTTTTTCTGACCAATCACAGATTTTTCAGTACTTGAAGTTGCTGATGTTAGTCTCTGTATACTCTATCTTTATTGTTCTATTGTAGGTATAAGAGAGTTGTAAGCATGATACATAATGGAGACTGTGGGCATAACATCATTGGCAAGATTGATGTTACTACGTTGATTTGATGGTGAATTTTTTAAATGTGTTGGGCAAAAATCGGTGGCAAGGGTCTGGATAGCAAAATGGTTGTTCCTGGCACGTTGCACGCGAAAAAGAAACAAAGGTTCGTATCCGACATAGCGGACTATTTTGGGACAATTCTCCCAAATATTGGGCACATGCTTTCAAGCTCATGATTCGTTTTTCAAATGGTGAACAATTGTTAGATCTGTTTCATTTGCTAATTTGTTGTTTTCAATTACAAACAGTTGTTAGTTCAATATTGGTCTCATTTTCATCAACAACAGATGAGTTGTCCTTGAGGAACTTTAACAAACCCTAGGTGGTTTGCTACAAATTGATCTTCTGCTGCCACCTGTTGAGGTCAAGCCCATTTAATTTCTCAAGATTTTAAACAGTTGGAACACAGACAACCGATGCGGGATGATGATAAAGAACAAGATGTTGATTGGTTGCTGAGTACTGGAACCGTCTCCAATGGATGCCATTAGTTCAGTAGGTGAACTATTTGGCTTGCGATTGTTATACAAGCTGTGTAGAATTACACGAGAAACCAATGAACTAAATGATCATTTTCACTTCATATTACTTGAATTAGAAATAGAAAATAATTCAAGAAAAATTGTTGTGAGAAGAGAAATAAACTTGAGGCGAAAAAATATATTTGTGCTAGACAAATACGCCCTATAAAGTGTTGACGGGTCTGTCCGTATTGTCCTCAAAGTTACAATGACAACGCCTCGAAGGCTGTAGCACACCACACATTCGAGCTCTGAGGAATTATAACATAATCGAGAATTGATCACACTTGTGATATGACGTGAGGCTTTTGAGAGAGTGAAATGGTAATGATGTTGTGTCTCTTTCTACAACTCTACCATTCCCTATTTATAAGACTTCTAGTTAGGTAGGTTATGACCAAAGGTCAGCTGCCAATAAGAGTAGATAGCAACCCAATCATGGCTGATGCAATGGGTATCAATACGATCATGAGTTAAATATGTCGTTTTCAGGTGTTAACACACCACTATCCTCATGAAGTCAACAATGTTAAGATACAATTTGCAAATGAATTTGCAGCAAAACAATTACAATGGCTAGGCCTTCATTCCAAGGTTTGGCTTCCATCATGAGCAAGAACATCGATCAAGTATAACAATTTTTTTTTCTAAAGGGTAGAGGTGGGTTGCACGCGTGTAAACATGGAGAGAAACCTTATAAATAATGGAATAAAGATAGGAGCAGACTCAAGCCCATAACTGGCCTAGACCGCCCAAGTCTACCGTACAATCAAATTTCAAGTAGCCCATTAAAGAGAAGTTATCCTCATTTAAGTGTTTAATGTGAGATGAGATTCTTGATCGTTCGAATACTATAACCATCATTTTATGTGCCCATTAATGACTAACTTTAATTATTTATTTCTCACCCACCAAAAAACATTTTAGAGAAAATAAATATACCACGGGTATCTACTCAGAACGATTATATACTACGAGTATCTACTCGAAATATAAATATAATCTTGATCTTTCGAAGGTTGTAGCGCACCACACTTTCGAGCTCTGGGGAATTATATCAGAATAAAAAATTGATCACACTTGTGATGTGATGCGTGAGCCTGTTGAGAGAATGAAATGCAGATGATGTTGTGTCTCTTTCTACAACACTACCATTCTCTATTTATAGGAATTCCAGTCAGGTAGGGCATTGTTGTAGCAAATTATTTTTATTTTTACCGAGTATCAAATCAAAAGATTCATTCCCCTGGTCGATCTCTCGAGGAAGACGGTTTTGAATTTTGCGTTGGTCTTGATCACACACGAAAATAAAATAAATCTTAAAAACTCTAATCAAGGATGATTTGGAGAAATATCTAAAACTAATTAGAACTAGGAAAGCGAATAATGAAATAACAAATAAATTGCTAGAGAAAAGGAAGAAGTTCTAGGGTCGGGAAATCTCATCAAGTCTTAAACTATGTTGAACGCTTATTTGTTCGGTTACGAGATTTAACAAGCCTACATGTCTAGAGGGCTATGCTCAATAACTCTTCGTAACAAGAGCACATACATAAACGATAAACTCATTCAAGCAAGCAACACATAGACAATACTTTTACGAACATGTCTACTCTATACGAGCCTAAATCGACCAACGTCTCCCCTCTCGGTTCTACACGCTGATTACTAGGTTAGAATGGTGATCAATCAACTAACCCTAATTCACATAACTCGCATAGATTGAACAAAACACATTCCTTATAATTCAAAACAAGAATCAAAATCCCTAACCCTAGGTGAATGGATTACCTCATGCTTAGATTCAATCTCATGTTAACCAAAATTAAGAACATAAAACCAATCAACAATAATAGAATAGAATTGAAAAACTTACAATCAGATTAAGACTTGCAAGATTTCAATCTAAATATCTTTGTGTCCAACAATCCAAGCATGAAAAAATAAAAAGAAAAGCAAAGAAAATTATCCTAGAAATATTGAGTTCCTGGAGAGAAAACTTGAAGAAAACAAGTTTGGGGATTGTTCCTTAGGTCTGGAGGGTCGTTTTGATATATAGAACTCGAAAAACGGAGCTAAAACGAGTAAAAACGAACAAAAATAAAAATAGGGTCGAAGCAGTCGCGACTCGTGAGAAAAATAGAGACCGACTGTATTAAAACGTGGGGAAACTCGTGACTCGCATTGGGAGTCGCAACTCTCATGTCGCGAGTCACGACTTTGCTCATGCGAGTCGCGACTTTGGACTGCACTGCGCTACTTTACGTTTCGGGCTTGTTTGGGCTCGTCCGAGCTCGGAATTGAGTTCCACTTTTTCCTACGCGTCGCTAACGAACCCTCTATCCAATTATGCTCTCGAAACCAACTTTTACTGAAGAGAAAATTCGCTCGAAGCTCCCGACCTACACACAAAAAATGACAAAACACAAAAGAAAACCGAAAAAACAAACGAAAAACACCTAAAGACTCAAAATGAAGGAAAACCTAATAAAACACGAAACAAACTAACAACTAAAGAAACGACCTAAAACGGGGGAAAAAGAAAGATAAAATAAGTACAAAAAATGCAACAGATATGAGACAAACAGGCATGACCAAAGTCAGCTGCCACTAAGGGTGGATAACAACCCAATTATGGTTGTTGTAATGGGATCAAAACGGCCAGGAGTTAAATATGTCGTTTTTAGGTGTTAGCACAGTTTTATCTCCTCATGGAGTCAACATTGTTCATATATATTGTATTTGCAGCATCTCGTTACGCGCCTATCCCTGCACTTGTGCTCCGCAAGCCTGAACCTGAGGAAGAAAAAGTACCCTTTTTCGGTGTGTATCGCACGATCGACTTAAATCGAGACACTGGCTGAGACGGAACGAAGAGAGAACAGAGAGTCCGCTCACTCGAGCGATACCCCTAAGAAGGAGATTGTACTCACTTCTCTCTCTTTTGTCTATTTCGTGGCCATTACCAACTTGAAAAGATAATAAATGCAGAGCTTCATGCTTTGGTCTCATTATCTCACCTGGCGAGACCGCCCCACCACAGAGAGCTAGGCCTGGGCGCAAGTCAACATATGATAATATCAGACTGATGTGGCATTCCCGACTTTCAAAGGGTTGGTAGACTTCAAGCTGGGTCAGCTAGACCTAAGTAAGTAGGCATCGAAGGAGGATTGTAGGACTTAGGTAAACTTCTATCCCTTTGATGACGGGCTTTGGGTGACGCCTAGTTCCATATGGATTGGGTCGAAACCCAAGTCCAAACCCAACTAGGGTTGGATATTATGTTGGGCCACAAAGCAAATAAATTTGCAGCAAAAAAAATTACAGTGGTTGGGCCTTCATTCCAAGGTTTGGCTTCCATCATCATTAAGAACATCGATCAAGTACAAATTTTTTTTTTTCTAAAGGGTAAAGGTGGGTTGCGCGAGTGTAAATATGGTGTGAAGCCTTTTAATAATGAAATAAAGATAGGAGCAGAATCAAGCCCATCACCGTCCCAGACCACCCAAGTCCAGCGTAAAGTCCAATTTTAAGTAGCCAGGTCCAAGGTCTAAGATCCAAGGCCCAGGCCTGAGCCGAGCCAGCCGGCAGGCGGGCAAAGGCGTGTGCACGCAAAAGGGTGTTGTCGAAGCCACCACCAACACTTGGTTCATAGCTTTGTTGTTGTTGTGACATCTCTAACCCTCTTTGTTATAATAAAGAGAGTTATCATCATTTAATTGTTTAATGTGAGATGGGTCTCTTGACCGTTCGAATACCACAACCACTGTTTTACGTGCCCATTAATGACTAACTTCAATTATTTACTTTTCACTCGCCAAAATCAATTTAGAGAAAATAAATATACCACGAGTATTTACTCAGAACTTAAAATTTTTCTACATAATTTAATCCACCCCAATTTAAATATTTAGCTATAAAAAATCAGACAAAATTGGGTCAATCCCAATTTTCATAGCTAATTTTCTAACATTGTTGTTATTGGAAGGTCATGCACTACCATGTCGTACAATTTATTGTCTCCACCACATTAGACATTATTGTAAAATACTTTTTATCTTGAAAATATTGGATTGTCCAACCCACAATGCTTTCACAAACCACTGGCATTCCTCACATACACATTTGACGTAATATTTATTCGAGGCACAACTTCTCCACTTCATACTTTGTGTTGGGTTATTTATTGCATGTAAGTTGAGCATCTCTGAAAGATACTATTGGTTGGGAATGATTGATCAACATGCATATCAGTATTTAGGTTCTCACCGACCACAACAAAACCATTATTATGGATTAACACAAGTTTATCTTCACAATATTTTTTTTTTAATTCTGTCATTGTATCCGCAATATGTTTCGGGAATCCTATGATATTCACAACACTATCAACATTTTTTATGCATCTTCCAGTTGCATACATCTTAAGGGGGTTATGTTGCATTTGTATGATGCTAAAGTTGTCGTGATGTCACCAAACTGCAAGTTTCAGCAGTCCGCTTATTTTGACTTCAATTCAATGTGAAATTTTAGCTGCTATCATCATTTATACATATTGATGGAGGACTTTCATTTATTCGATATTTCATCTCCAAACGATTTGGTACAAAGTTTATTTTGAGTTTATCAAATATTGTCTTGTGAAACTCGTCGTAAATGCATATTTTCTTACTAACAAGCCTCCAACATATAATTACATGTATTCATTATTGATCAAAACTCCATTTTGTTGTATGAAATCCATTTTGTTGTATGAAAATATTTGAGATAATTAACCAGCGGACGGTGCCTTAAGTTTTTTATTTTCCTAATGAACGAGAATATAATTTTTATACCAAAACAAACAATTCCTTTAAAATTAAACAAGATAATACGTATCTCAATTCTAGGGCTGTACAGATTTTGGATAACCGACCGAAATCGAATTTTCGGTTTCGACCGAATCCAAAACCGACAAATTGGTTCGGTTATCGTTTTAAATTTACTAATATTTCGATTTTCGGTTCGGTTTGGTTAAAATCTGTCGGTTAATCGAACAGAACTGAAAACCGATATAATATAAGTTAAATAAGGCCCAGTACAGTATATATTACATTAATTGGTATTAATAACTATAACATGACATGCCCAAATATATAATGGGAGGAGACCCAATTTATGAATCTAATTGGTATTAATAACATGCCCAAATAAATTCATTGTGTTCTACAAATTAATTGGTATCCAATTCACAGAATTCAGAAACAAAATCGTTCTAACTCTCACATACTCTCCCTGTCTCTCCGTCCTCCACATCCAAAAAAACCCTACCTGCATCTTCTCCGCCCGTCCGCCGCACGCTGCACAAATCACCCGCTCCATCTCCGGGACAAATTCTCTCTCTCTTTTTTTATTTTTTCTTATGCATTTTAGCATTTTTTGGGTAAAATTATTAAGTTGTATCGTTGTTTGTATTTTTTTTTTTGTCATTTCTTCATTTTATCGGGTAACCGATAACCGAACTGAAAAAAGTGATAAATTTTCAGTTTGAAACCGAACCGAACCGTAATTTTTGGTTCGGTTTTCAGTTTTAATATTGGACGAACCAAAAATTCGGTTAACCGAATTTTAGGTCGGTCTTTTGACCGATTGTGCAGCCCTACTCAATTCCATCTAATTCCACCTTTGTTCTTTTAAATATTAAAATCACTTGAATTAATTCCCCCACCCCTCATTTATCTCTGGCGGAGTCAAATAACAACCAAACACGCCCAACAACAAAGCACGCCCACCATCATCACCAGCAACAACGCACGCATACGGTCTGACATGATGAAGGTGGTCAACAGATCCTACGTCACAAAAGCTTACCCGCCTTCCCCACGCACCACCGGCGGGAGATTTGCAACCTTAGCGAGCCATCGCCAAGTTCACCTTTGATTCGAGATTTACTCCATGTCCGACTCTTTTCTCCTGCCGTCGGCGCCGCCTATCGCCTTGAGATCAAAGTTGTTGTTTTGCTAATTTAGGGTTAGCTGAATTTGATTTTATTTTTTAGTTGTGGAAGTTTTATTAATTGATATTTAGATCTATGAGTTTTGCTCAATTTTTCTTTGGTATTTGAAAGAGATTTTGAAATTATTGCCCATGAGTTGCTGGGATTTATTTTTATTTATGCTCAAGTTTCCTTTGTGATGCGTCAAATTGTCTTGAGTCACTCAACTGCTTCTCTTGAACCGAATTATGCCTTTTTTATTGTCGGTACCTGCAAAGCACGTCGGGGGTGGTCCCGACGCGGATACTTTGACGCTCAAGTCGGTGGAAGATTAGAGAGGGATTGACAGAATAGCAGGACAAAGCGTATTGTGCATATAACTTAAAGGAAGAAAACATGTATGCCTTTATAGTTGAGAGTAACTGCCCTAGGAAGACTCTTATTGCAACTAGAGCCCTTGCCTCGTCCGCTTCTTGGTGATGCATAGCTCATCATAATCCAAATCTTCTCCAACTCTTCAAGCTCAGAGGAAGACTTCATGATCTATACGGCAGCGGTATAATACATGAGTCATCCCTTTTGCTCGTCAGCTCGACCACCGTCGATCTTGCCACCCACCTAACTTTTCCTACGACATCATTACATTAGCGCGATTCAACCCGTTCAATCAATCTCTTTGGACCATCTATCCTGCATCAGCTCGGCTATATCCAGATCCCAACGCCCCGGACTTATGCCAAGCTCCACGCCAATTTTTATCGTCCTTTCTGCCTGTCTCTTAGCACCTCGACCGCGCATCTATGCTTGCCAAGTTCACGGCACCCCGACATCCATGTATCATGCCGAACTTGTTCCCATAGCTCAGTCTCCTTGTTTACTTCATGACCTGTGATTTCATGCCGTATCATCATTCAAGCACACTTAATCTTCCCCCTGTTACTACTGTCGAGCCTACTTCAGCTCAACCTTTGTCATCGTCCCTTAAATCGGTAGACCGGCCGAGCTACTCTTCGTCCTGTTGTATCACTTTGGTATTTGAAAGAGATTGTAAAATTATTGTCCATGACTTATAATTTTGATCGGATCTTGAATCCAGATGAGTTCAATGATGATATATTTGTGTTTTCGAACAATTATGAGTGTTAATTTGATTTTTATTGATGATTTGATTACGATTATTGATTGTGTTTTCTACTATATATTCAATTTTTTTTTTCATTTGATTTTTTATTTATTTTTTCATAATTTAATAAAAAATAGATAGTAAACTTAAAATAAATCAAAAGTTTTTCAAATTAGTTTTAAAAAAACTTTAGAGATAATGTAATAAACTGAATATAAACTTAAAATAAACTGAGAACAATATAATTTTAGAGATAATGTAATAAACTTAAAATACTGTTATATTTAGTTTTTTTTTTTGTGCATGTGATTTTTGTTTATTTATTTTTCATAATTTAATAAAAAATAGATAATAAAACTTAAAATATATCAAAAGTTTTAAATTAGTTTTAAATAAATTTTAAAGATAATGGAATAAACTTAAAATAAACTGAAAATAATCTAATATATGAAAAAAAGTTTTATGTATTTAAATTAAAAAAGTCGTCGCTTCTAATTTTGGAAAAGTTCTTTTTAATGGCGTTTGATTTAGATGTGTCTTTTTTTTTATTTAAACATCCCAGATTGGGATGGGGGGTTGAGGCTACACCCCCGACCTGTGAATATAATGACCCAGCTAGGGCTAAAAAGGTCAATGGTCTACATCCAAGTCGGAAATACATAGAGCAACATCAAAAGCAGAGAAAATGAAAAATAAAAAATAAAAAATAAAATACAAGGATCACAAAAATATCCACTGTGGATCTAAAATCAAATCCTCATAAAAGGTCGTCCTGGTCAGAGTGACCTGGCATGGAGTCCAAAATGTCAAATCTAGTCAGGGGCAGGAGGTGGCGGTCGACCGAATCTGAAGGATGGGTACTCTAACTGGTCCATTCGAATGAGCGTCCGAAGCCAGAGGGGAATGTCCTCAGGAAGAAGGGTGCGTCTCTGGGGTATAGATGCGCCCGTGCTAGCAAGGAAATCGGTAGGCCGGTTCCCCTCCCGGAATATGTGTGAGACCTGGTAATGGATCGAGCGGAGGGTGTCTCTGATACGCATAAGAGGATGTTGGATCTGCCATGAGCCCTGTTGGCCAGATGTCAAAAGTGTGATGACAGCCGCAACATCCATCTCTATCCAGACATGAGAGGAGATCGAGGCGGCAATCTCGAGACCAATCTGGAGCGCCTGAATCTCTGCATCATAACTCGAGAAGGCCTGGAGTGGCCCATGGAAGGCGGAGATGAGCGCCCCACCATGATCCCTAATCAGGCCCCCTCCTCCAGCAGCTCCAGTATGTCTGTCGAAAGCGCCATCAGTGTTTAGCTTAACCCAAGGGGCCTTGGGTTTCAGCCAAACAACGGTCCTGGGTCGTGGATGCTGGATAGGTAAAGGAGGTGGTGGCCTCAAACGATGGGGCGGTGTACACCCTGTCCAGTCTCTCGTCGTGAGTCTACCCAGGGCGGTGAGGAGAGAGAGGTGTCTGTCAACCTGCAAAATAATGTGAGCACAAGAAAATATAATATCCCTATGCTTCGCATTATTCCTTTCTGTCCAGGTGGCCCATATGATCAGACAAGGAATAAGGAAGCCCACGTGTCTACTGTGTGTGCGGTGAGCAAAAAATCTCAGAAGCTCAAAAAAACTGTCTGTAGTGGGTAGGGGTATATGAGTATATATCTGGCATAGTGCTCACACACTCTCCTCACAGTCTCACTCTCAAGGAAAAGATGGGTGAAAGTCTCGATCTCAAAGGTACCGGTCTCAGCACAACAATGGCAGCGGGAGGAGAAGGAGAATCCTCTCGCCTGCATCACAGTGTCAATGGGAATGCGCCATAAAAGGAGGCGCCAAAAAAATACGGAAATGGTCGGGGTGAAAAGGTCGGTCCATATGGACCCGAAGAGGCTGTTTGGTCGGTTGCCCAGCCTCACTTCTCCCCAGGCTGATGACGTAGAGAATGCACCCGAAGATGTAAGTCTCCACCTCATGCCATCCAAACCTCCCTCCAGAATGGGAATCTGTCGGATCTGGTCAATCTCTAGACTACCAAAACCCCCACCCTCACCAAGAATATCCTCCATCTTATCTCTATCCCAAAACCCTCCTGTCCAAAGGTCCTTCACCTGCATGAAAGTCAGGTGAGTGACAGGCCTAGTACTCGAGAGAGGGGCCTCGCCGAACCACCACTCATCCCAGAAGCTAACCTCCCCAGAACCCAAGGTCCAAAAAATGTGCTTCTGAGCACGCCTGCCAACAATGGTGAGACGTCTCCACTGTCGACTATCCCGAGCGGTGGCTGTCACTCTGCAGGGATGAGCAGCACCACCAGGGCAATATTTCCTCAGTAGGTATTGGGCCCAAAGGGACTTGCCCTCCCTAAGGCGCCAACACATCCTGTAGGAAAACGCAGTAACCATATCAGAGAAATGCCGAACCCCGAGCCCACCCTCAGAGTGGGGACGACAGATGGAGTCCCACTTCACCCAGTGGGTCTGCCGCCGACCTCGCGGGCCCTCGCCATAGCTCCAAAAATACCGGGCTAAGATCTGATCTAACTCATGAATCGTAGACTAATGGGGGTCAAGCACCGCGAGAAGGTAAAGAGGAAGGGCACAGAGAGTGCTCTTGATCAGAGCAAGTCGGCCTCCGAAGGATAGGTGTCTATGTGACCAGCCAGAAATCCGGTCAATCATCCTTTGATGGACGTCAATAAAAAGCTCATGGGAAAGATGGCCTTTGTACAAGGGGGCCCCAAAGTAAGGGATGGGTAAGTCCCCACGAGCAAATCCAGTACGCTCGTGAATCTGGTGAGCCCAAGTGGTGGTCCATGACAAAGGTACTCTTACTAACACTAACTAGCTGGCCAGATGTCTCACTGTAGTGGTCCAAAAGACTCATGAGAGCAACTAGCCCATAATCATTCGCATGAGTGAAAATGATAATGTCATCCGCGTAAGAAAGGTGGGAAATGGAAGGCCCACAGCCACGCGTGCTGTAGGTCATCCTCGGAAAATCGCGAATGAAGCCGTCAAGGCAGCGAGAGAGATAGTCAGCCACTAGAACAAAAAGGGAGGGGATAAGGGGTCCCCTGGACGAAGGCCGCGGGTAGAAGGGAAAAAGGTCGTGGGGCTACCATTAATCAAAACGGAGAATGTGCAGTGTTCCACACATGCCTCCACAAAGCTAATCCAACGGTTAGGGAATCCCATCCGAGACAGTACCTCTCTGAGAAACGACCACTCGACCCTATCATATGCTTTGGCCATGTCTAACTTAAGCATGAGGTTCGGGGTTCGTGTTCGATACGCATGAGAGATGTCGTGTATCATCTCCTGAGCCAGTAGGATATTATCACTAATGACTAGATCCTTGATGAATCCACTCTGGTTCGGAGAGACAAGGTGGGGGAGGAGAGGGGCGAGGCGACTGTTGAGGATTCTAGAAATGATCTTGTTAGTCACGTTGCATAAGCTGATAGGTCTATAGTCAGACCAAGTACTAGGTCCCGATCTCTTCGGGATCAAATTAATGGAGGTTGCCGTGAAAGACTCTGGCATCTGGTGGCCAGAGAAAAAATCCCTCACAACTTCCTCTACGTCAGTACCCACAATCTCCCAGCAAGATTGGAATAAGAGGGACGAGAAACCATCCGGTCCGAAGACGCTGTTGGGATCTATCCCAAACACAGCCTCCCTGACTTCCTTCTTACTCGGGAGGTCGCAAAGGTCAACAAGGTCGACCGACTGTGGGATAGTCAGAAAGAGGGTCGGGTCGGAGTGCGTAAGCAAATCCCGCTCAGAGGAAAATAGAGAGTAAAAGTAAGCCCTAGCCGACTCCCGTATCTGGGACTTCTGGGTCACGGATGACCCGTTATCCTCGACACTATGGATATAAGACTTGACTCGCTTCTGCCTCACGAATCCCTGGAAGAACTTGGTATTACGCTTCCCCTCAGCCACACAGCGCACAGCGGCCTTCTACTTCTAGAAGTCCTCCTCCATGAGGAGGCGCAACTGGTACTCAGCATCAGTGGCGCATCTCGGACCTATTCTCTGGCGAAGAATCCAAATCATAGGTCCGTTCCGCCTCCGCATACGCAGTCTGAGCTGCAGCAAGGCGCTGAGAAATATCACCAAAAATCGTCCAGTTCCACTGCTTCAAAACGCGGCGGAGTCTCTTGAGCTTCTCCTCAAGGTTGTGAATCCCATAGAGGTGTGTAGCCTACTGTCAGGAGGCTCTAACAGTATCGTAGTAAGAATGGTGGCAGACCCACATGTTCTAGAAACGGAAGGACGCTCGCCGAGGAGAAATAAAGAACCGACAACAAATCAGAAGGGGGGCATGGTCGGATCCAATTTGAGGAAGGTGCGTTACAACCGTGGTCGCAAACACCCTCGGCCACGCCTCTGAGTAGAGAGCGCGGTCGAGCCTCTCCTTGACTCCGGCCCTCTCCCACGTAAAGGGAGCCCCTTTGTAACCAGCGTCGATGAGCTCACAATCTGATACAACATGCGAGAAATCTAAGATCTCCGCAGAGCGGTCCGATATACCACCAATGCGTTCATCGGGATGCAAGAATATGTTGAAATTACCGCTAATCAACCACTGTAGTCCCTCCATACTCTCAGCAATCTCACGCATGGTGTCCCAGAGGTCATATCGACCAACCCTCGCACAGTTGGCGTAAACCAAGGTGTGGAAGATCGGCTCCGGAAGATGGATGGCGGTGAGCTTCACGTGCAAGACTTGATCAGTATCTCGAAGGATCTGACAAGTAAAGTCACGCGAGTGGAAAACCCAAATCTTGTTAGAGGTGTTCCCCATCCCAGCATGAAAACCAAGGCGCCGCGAATATACGTCAAAAGAAGGGTCACGAGTCATAGGCTCTAAGAAAGCCGCAAAGTCAAGGTTATGCTCACGAATGAGAGATCTAACATGAGCAAGGGTGGTCCTATTAGCCAGACCACGGGCATTCTATGTAAGCGATGTGACTGACATGTCAAACGTCAGTGGGACCGCCTAACTGGAGCTGTCCGTGGTTAGGCTGTGTCTGTATGTCTGGTAGGGTCAGAGCTCGTCTAGTAGAGAGCTGTGCAGTCATCGATCTGGTCTGTGGTCTCCGGTGCTCTGGGATCTCCTGGGAAGGTCCCCCTCGTATAGGGGGAAACTCCTGGGGTAAGAGGATGAGCTGTAGGTGCTCCAATCCCTCGGAGCTCTGCGCCTGTCCCTGTGGGGGAGACGGATCAGACCCGCTAGCGGGGGATGAGGGGGAAGTGGAAGGGAGGGCCAGAAGGGGTCGAGCTGGTGGGCAAGGGAGTGAGGTAAGGTGAGGGGAGGGCTCTATGATCATGAGAGCTGAGGAGGAAGGGGGAGCCTCGATACACAATGGGGTGGTGGGAGACTCTATCTCATCCACTAATAGATCATCATCATCAAAAGGGGAGCTGGTCGATGCTCCCAGATGGTCGGAGGACATGTGAAAGTCCTCCTCCGACTCCGAGTCAAGCACAGAGAAGCGAGAATGGGTAGCTATGGGAGCTGACTGGAGGGACTGGTGGGGGAAAAGGCCTGTAGCTTTGGCCTTAGGCCTATCGAGGTTAACCTCCTTGGGCAGTGTGCCCTCAAAGGTGACCTTGCCCTTGCCCTTTTGCCCCTTCGGGTCGGGGCCGTGGGCCGGGGCCTTGCCCTTCTCCTTAGGGCTCCTCGGGGCGATAGTAGAACCCTGCCTCGCTACACGTCGACGGGGGGGCAGAGCAGGTCGGGGCTTGTTGCCCTTAGTATAGCATTCTGCAGCCCCATGTCCTACATGACTGCATAGGGAGCAAAACGGTGGAACTCTCTCGTAGACCACTTTCTGGATAGTGGTCTTGCCCGCTTGGTCGAGCTCAATCTCCTTGATGAGCTCGTCCCTAAGATCAACCTCTACGCACACCCGTGCGACAGATAACCTCGAGCGGTTTGCCGTAGCGGCATCAGTCTCAATGGGGTTGCCAATGCAACTAGCAATCGAAAAGAGGGCAGAAGGGTCGAAAAGGTGTGGTAAAAGGCCCAGAAAGCAGCACCACACCCGGACTATGCGGGATTCCTCAACAAAAGAGAAATCCAGGGTGTATTTAAACACCCGACCACCACATCCAAAGATATTGAGATGTGTCTTAATCCAAACTGAGTTATAGTCCTCTTTCAACTCAAAAAAGAGTAAATAATGATTATAATTCAGGAACTTAGGGGTCACTCTACCCTTGAACCCAATTTGACCAAACCGACAGATAAATCCCGGAGGGAAGGGACAGTGAAGGAAAACTTCAAAATGAGTGCATTATCCAACGACCCAGCTAGGGAAATAACAGTGGGCTCAGGGAAACTTACCTTGAAACTGCCCTCCTCGGAGCGAGTAACAGTCCCGCTTTGTTTGTCCCGAAAGGACTCCAACAACCATCTATGTTGGCCCGGTTTGGCGGCGGTGGATGTGCCCGATACCGCATCTCGGAAAGACCGATTTAGATTTAGATGTGTCTTTAGGCCGAAATATTTTGTCATAGGCAAGAAAGCCTCATAAGGCTATCCTTATGGGAGAATAATGGGCGACCCAGGTCACATTGTGACCTTGGGTCGCCACCGGGGACGCAACACTTTTTCCATTTTTTTTAATTCCATTATTAATAAGATAAGATAAGGAGTGGAATATTTGTCCTTTTCTCATTGGCCACATTAATTGTATTTTGATAAGATAAGATTTAGCAATTATTGAGTTTATTAAATATTAAAAAAATATCAAAATTCGTATTTTTTCATTCTCTATAATAGAGACCACTCTTGATATGTTTTAGATCACAATTGAAATTTCTCTCTCTTCACTCTTTTCATAATCATACCTTATTAATTTTATTATCTCTTTTTATTTTTCTTAATTTCCAACAAATACCATATGGATCTGAATTTTGAGTATTACCTCAATTCTCAAAATTTGTCGAACTCTAAAAATTTTCAAAATTTCGAAAATTATTCACAAGAGCCATTTTCTCCTAATCTTACCCAATTTCCAGTTTCTATAAATGCTCAAACCCCACAAAACATCTCCCGAAATTTATTTCAAAATGTGCAGCTGACACGCACAAATCCTAAAAAAGGGACGAAAAATGTTAGTTGGAGTGTGGCAGAAGATCTTGCTCTAATGTCAGCTTGGTGTTTCGTTAGCAAAGAAGACAAAATGTGTGGTAAGAATCAGAAGGGTTCTTCATTATGGGCACGCATAACTCAAATGTTTGAGCAAGCTCGATTGGAAAATCCAGAAGAAATTGGTGAAAGAAACTTGGATTCAATGAATGGTCGTTATAAATGCCTTAATGAAAATATAAACAAGTGGAGAGGTGCTTACATGGAAGCATACAGAAATAAAAGGAGCGAAATGAGCATGAAAGATGTTGAAAAAGAAGCTCATATAATTTATGAAGATGGTGGTAGCAAGTTTACAGACTTGCATGTATTTGAAGAAGTCATGCGAAAGCATCCCAAATGGGGATTAAAATTAAATTGTGATTCAACTCGTTCACGCCCTGAAGATGACGCGAGTAATGAAGAAAGCCATGATAGTTCCAAAAGATCAAGGACTACTGAAGATGGAGATTATTCAATCCCTTCAATCCAGAAACTCCAGTTAGTAATGGTTTTGTGATTCCCCGTCCCGAAGGTATAGATATGGCGAAAAAGAAAGGAAAAAAGGTAGCATCACAATCTTCTACCATTCCTGATGAGTTCACTGCAAAAATTCGTGCACTAAGACTTACAAGAAAGAACGAATGTGATTTAATGACCAAAATATCGAACGATAGGATGGAGTTGGAAAGGAAGAAAGAAGAAAGGAAGATTAGGAAAAAGAATATGATGGTGTTGAATACGTTGTTGGCAAAAGACCACTTATCGCCGGAAGATGAAGAGATGAAACGTTATTTAACAACAATATTATTTGGAAAGTCGGTATAATTTATTGTCATGCAACTTTCATTTATGTCATTTTAGTTATTCTGATGTAAGCTTTTCAATTCATGTAATTCAAGTTATTCAATAAAAGTCTATTTAGTACTCCCTCATGTTCTAAATATTTGTCGTTCAAAATAAATGATCGGGACCTCGAAATAATAAATTGAAGCCACAAACGGTTTCTCCTCTTCTCGTGCTTTCTCGAAAGCACTTTTAGCTAAAACTCGACTCGCTTATCGAGGCCTGACGGACTACCCGAAGTCGGGACATGAAAATATTATTTTCATTTATTTTACTAATAGACACCCTCAAATTCGGGCTACTCAAATAAATGATCCGGACCTCGAAATAATAAATCGAAGCCATAAACGACTTCTTCTCTTCTTGTGCTTTCTCGAAAGCACTTTTCGCTAAAACTCAACTCGCTTATCGAGGCCCGACAGACTACCCGAAGTCGGGACATGAAAATATTACTAATATTTTTATTTATTTTACTAATAGGCACCCTCGAATTCGGGCTACTCAAAATAAATGATCGGGACCTCGAAATAATAAATCGAAGCTACAAACGGTTTCTCCCCTTCTCGTGTTTTCTCGAAAGCACTTTTCGCTAAAACTCGAATCGCTTATCGAGGCCCGACGGACTACCCGAAGTCAGGACATAAAATATTACTAATATTTTCATTTATTGAATTCACACGCAAGTTTTATTTTACTATCAACTAGCAGTATTCAATAAAAGTCATATTCATTGAATTCACACGCAAGTTTTATTTATTTTACTTTACTTTTGTTTTTTCTTTACTTTACTTTTTCTTTACATATACTTTACTTTACTTTTTCTTTACATTTAGTTTACTTTACTTTTCTTTACATTTACTTAAATCATTTTAAATCTACACCAAATTCCTATATAATATGGTCAAATTCAGATCAAATTGATATCAAAATCATCTCATATCCATTATTCTTTATATCATATATAACTCTGTTTTTCGTAAGACAATTCGTTCTTGTTCAGAAATGTCTTCGACTGAAACTCATATGAAATTTCAAGTTCTAGTTCTGAAACTTCCATTTTCATCGAATTTGATGAATGTGAAGAACGAGTGACTCAACAAAATCACCAATTTTATCGTATTATGGAACATGTGATTGTTCGTATTCTAAATATGGTCTTACAACCAACAAATCACGTTCCTAGAGGTAGAAGGCAAGTCATTGAGAGGCAACGGGAGAGAGGGGAGGAGAATGTGTTCAATGACTACTCTCCGACAATCCAACTTATCCTGAAGAGGTATTCCATCGGAGATTTCGATGCGTAAGAGTCTTTTTCTTTGTATAGTGAGCAAAATCACCACGAACGACGAATATTTTCAACAAAGGCGTGATGCCACTTGTAGGCTGGGCATTTCACCATTGCAGAAATGTACTGCAGCCATAAGGATGTTGGCCTATGGAACATCAACGGATGTTGTTAATGAATACTTGCGAATAAGTGAAGCTGTAACGATGGAATCTCTCATGAAATTCGTAGAAGGCGTCATTTCTAACTTCGGCGGCCAATACCTCAGAATGCCTAATGAACAAGGTTTGTCAAGAATACTTCATGCGGGGGAGCAACGTGGATTCTCAGGAATGATGGGAAGTATTGACTGCATGCATTGGGGATGAAAAAATTGTCTTACAGCATGGGCTGGGCAATATGCAGAAAGAAGTGGAAAACCAACCATTATTTTGGAAGCTGTTGCATCATATGACTTATGGATATGGCATGCGTTTTTTGGAACACCAGGTTCGTGCAACAATATCAATGTTCTTCACCAATATCCTATTTTTGATGATATTTTGGAAGGTCGTGCGCCAGAAATTAGCTACGTTGTGAATGGTCAACAAAGAAATATGGGACTGATGGTATATATCCTTCATGGGTTGCATTTGTTAAATCAATTACTTCTCCGCAACTTCGAAAGCACAAGTTGTTTGCTCAACACCAAGAGGCGGCTAGAAAAGATGTTGAGCGCGCATTTGGTGTTCTACAAGCTCGTTTTGCATTTATCAAACGACCATGTCTAGTATGAGATCGTTTTTCTATGGGAAGAATTATGATGGCTTGTATCATCATGCACAATATGATAGTAGAAGATGAACGGGACGCCTACTTGAATTATTATGATCCTACAAAATTTATGAACGACAGGTCTACAAACGGACGGAGGCAACAACGAAGGAACATAAGAAAATGGAGTAGAAGGAGAGGACGATGATATGTCTTTTCAATACTCGACTGAAAGAATCACAAACCTATCTACGTATATGACCAATTGGTCACAACTCCGTAATAGAGAAGCTCATGTGAATTTGAAAAATGACTTGATTGGGAACATATGGAAAAATTTGGCAATGGTAGTTGATGTGTAATTTCATTTGAAATGTTTGTAACTTGTTTGGTTTATTTCGTACCGAATTATATAATTTCAATTTTTAATTATGTTCGTAATTTGTTTTAGTTGTATTTTAAATTATTAATTTTTTTAAGTTAATATTTTTAATTATAGATTTTTTAATTAACTTATCACAACTAAAACAATAACAAAAAATCTATTGTAGATAATATTTAATAAATAAAATAAAATAAAAAATATGTTGGGTTGGGTTGAGTTGGATTGTGGATAAAAATATATAAGTTGTTAAAAGTTGGGTTGTGTGGTAGAAGAGAGAGAAATAATTTTTTATTATTGGGTTGAATTGAGTTGGGTTGAAGATAAATATAATGACCAGGCCAAGTGAAATGAGGCCCATATTCCAAAGTCTTTCTTGCCTAAAAACCCTACTGATACTAACTGCCCAGAGCTTGGAAGCTCAATCCTTGCATATCATCTGGAGCCTTCCTTAATCGTCTACCTGAACCTCTCTATTCGCCGCCGGCGGCAGCACCGGCCAATCCCAAAGTTCTTCAAGAATCCACTTTCCGTAATTTCATTTTCGTGTAATTTCTAGGAACCATGTCGGAATTGGGCCAGCCACTCCCACCTCCAGGTCTGACATCGTCTGCCATTTTTATAAATTTGAATCTAGGTTTCATGTCACGTGTTATTGTTTTCTTGTAATAAATTTTTCTGAAACTGTAGATATTGCGGATGACATCAAAGACTTGCAGCTTGATTCATATGGTATTCTGTTGTTTTGATCTGTCTTTCTTTTCTGCAATTGTGTATTGTTGTTCTGCAGTTGTTCTTAGGGGGATATACAAGTTTTTATTCTTTAAAATCTTTTTTCTTTCAAATGCTAGCTGAAGATACTGTGGTGGCTAATGAGGAAAACAAGAACCCTGATGCAATTGTGAATTCTGTTATGGAAGATGCAGGTAAACAATATAAAATGTGATGTATTTGATGGATAATTGTTCATAGATTTTGTTGACCTAGATTTTTCTTGGTTGTGTTTGTGTGGAATGGATTTTGAGGGGTTTCACTATTCGTAAATAGCAAATTGTATTTGAATTCTATTCATTTCGAATTTCTTGTTTGGTCTTATGCGATAGCGGGTGTTTTGGGTCCATTAGAAGTTTCAAAATGTTCACTGAACTGTTATGCAATGTACATTTGTGTTTAGACTTCTAATTGTGCATTTCAGGATTTACGTGGTAGAATATTTAGCTGGTGTATGATGCTGTTGATATTTTTTTTTTTTTTTTTGTATTTGATTTATTCATAAATGTGTATGCATTTACATATTGTATGGACTCATCAGTGTAAAGTGCCATGGAGAATTGCTAACTCTCATGATGGCTTTAGGTTTAATAGAGGCAGTACAAGCTGACTCAAAAGCAGTGCAAGTTGAATCAGAAATTATCCTAGAAGGTAGGCTTTTCCAAATGGATTATGACTGAATATTCAATGGCCAATGTACTTTATAACTTTACTTTCCTTCACTACGTATAGCTAGCAAATATTAATAAGCTAACGTGTGAAAATAATTTCCTTCTGTGTTCTGTTCTTTGCTGGTAGGTTCAGTGTTTTTTATTTCTAATTTTGAGCAGATGGGCTATTAATAGATTATAGATTTACTGATTTTAACTCTGATAAACTCCACAAAATGTAACATGCCTTTCTTATCTTAGAACCTTGTTTTTATGGGTTTTCATTTTTGTTTGGTTGCCCAGTCAAAGAAAAAGAAAGCTCTCCTCCAGATGATGAAGAAGATGAGGTGGAGGATAAAAAGAAGCGACACTTGAATGTTGTATTTATTGGTCATGTTGGTATGAGCCTTTCCTTAATCACTAAAGCCTTATGTTCTATTCACTAATGTTTTATGCCTCATCCTTATGCGAGGGTCTGTAATGTGTTCTAATAAATTTATTGTGGTTTCATGAAAATTTATTCTTTCAATATTAGTTTGGTAATTTGTATAACTTGTCACATCATATGAAAGTGAAGTTTTCTTTAAGAAACGTGGTATACGGACCTTCCAAAGGATACGGGAGCTTTCTGATGAAGCCTTTCTTCGCACTGTGTTGTTTTCTGAGTTGGCTATAATCACTGCTTATGTTTCTAACTTGATTAGCTGGCTAATATTAAGCATAGATTTAGTTTAGTTTTTTCCTAATAATGGTATGCCTGATATTTGAGTTATATAATTTTATTATCATGATCCATTTTTGTTACCTACAAATATCAGAAAAATAAGATACGTTCTGAAATATAGTTTGATGGAGAATGTTTATCATAAGTATTAATTTTCATATCTTGCAGATGCTGGGAAGTCCACAATTGGGGGACAAATCTTATTCCTCAGTGGTCAGGTCGACGACCGGACTATAAAAAAATATGAAAATGAAGCTAAAGAGAAAAGTAGGGAGAGTTGGTGAGTGCTTAGTTACTGAGTATCTAATTTAGCGGCGGTGTCAGTAGTTATAGATAAATACAACTCTTATTGTAAAGTGTAGTTATTTGCATGACCATTCATATTGAAGTTAAAATTGTAATTCTGAGTTCTTTTTTGATGGCATTCGTATTTATGCACGTTCAGCGCGTTTGTATATACAATATATAGTTTTCAGTTCCGCCATGCCTTGTGGCAAATAAATATGGTGGAATTTTGGCTCACCGCCATTTGCCGTTGAACTTGAGTAATTGTCCCCGATAAATTGCTTGATCTAGCTCTGGAAATGCTGGCTTCCTGATTATGTTTTTGACCCTTTTGTTTTAAAAAATAGGTACATGGCCTATATCATGGATACAAATGAAGAAGAGAGGGCTAAGGTATTTTTTTACTGTTCGTTGTACTTACACAACTGGTCTTGAATGTCTTAAATGCTTTTGTCTGCGCACTGGGCATTTTGCTGAAACTTTTTATCATTGCAGGGGAAGACAGTTGAAGTTGGAAGAGCTCACTTTGAAACAGAAACCTCAAGATTCACTATATTGGATGCTCCAGTAGGCAGCACTTCTTTTTTTTTTTTTTTTTNTTTTTTTTTTTTTTTTTTTTTTTAAATCATTTGCATATATATTCTTAATTTCGTTTAGTTATTTATATTCTTTTTGGAGCTTTGCGCACCATAGAATTACTAACTACTTTTTCTTAATTACTAAAGAGGATCTTTTTCGAATAATAATTTATCACAAAAGCATATATTTCAATCAATAAAATATGTATTTGCCTATTGCTCTTTGAAACAATATATGATATGCACACTGAATAAGATGGTCAGTTGGTCTTGGAGTTGTGTTCCGTGAATCAGTTACTCCTTAACTTGATTTAATTCAACTTTTTTGTTAATTAACGTTGGACTTTTCAGGGCCACAAAAGTTACGTACCTAACATGATCAGTGGAGCATCCCAAGCAGATGTTGGTGTGCTAGTAAGTATATTTTTAATGTTGCAAATAAAGTATATTTTCTTATCATCCATTGCCACTTATATCACAAATTTATTACCTAATATCATTCACAGGTAATTTCTGCTCGGAAGGGAGAATTTGAAACTGGATATGAGAGAGGTGGACAGACGCGTGAACATGTCCAACTGGCGAAGACTTTGGGAGTCTCTAAGCTACTAGTTGTTGTGAACAAGATGGATGAGCCTACTGTTAAATGGTCAAAAGAAAGGTGTCTTAGAATGTGATAATATATCGACACTCATTAATCTGGAGTATATTTTCTAATTACAATAGTATACCGCTGCAGATTTGATGACATTGAGTCCAAAATGTCTACATTTTTGAAATCTTCAGGTTATAACGTGAAAAAAGGTAATTTTTTAAACATCTTATATGTAGTCCTTGCATTTTCTTATTTAGAATCTTTTTTTATTTTTTTTTTATTTTTCTGTTTTCGTGATTTACGTGTCAAAATGTTTATGGAAATTCTATGCTTATTAGTGCCCTTCTTGGATGAACTTTCGAGATGTATACTTTTCTGCTGGTGTCTTATGAAATGACACACACACACACACACATACACATACACATACACATACACACATATTTCTATGGCGCTATGTCTGTCGATATGATTTTATAGAGGTTTTAGTCAAGCAATCTTGCTACTGTCATAAGTTAAATAAATTGTACATTATATTTTTTTGTGGTTGTCTCTTGTAAACAGCCATTAGGATGTTATTATTATCTTTTGGAAATGAAGCGGAAGCTTATGTAGCAAGAGTTGCAGTTCTGTTGTTTTGTGAAACTAGAATTGTGTAGTCCTCGTTTACAACACATGTTGTCATTTGATTACTGGACACTTGTGTACATTGTTGATCCTCGGGTGCAATATTTTGATCTATTCCTATTATGCTGTTGATTCGGAAGTACTTTTCTCAATATTACTTTTTTATGACATTCAAGCTTTTAAAGTACAGCATAATATGACTCTTGGTGATGCAAATTTTGCGCATCTTAATGAACTTATATTGTGGACGTTGCTAGAGTTTCCATTTTTGTTTGGTAATATGAAGCTCAATGTTGATGCATTTTGTTTCTCCTTTTGGGTCTGTAATTTTTATATTTTCAGACGTAATGTTTCTACCAATATCTGGTCTCATGGGGACCAATATGAAAACCAGAATGGGCAAGAGCGTATGTCCATGGTGGGATGGCCCTTGCCTCTTTGAAGCTCTTGATGCTATTGAAATTCCAGTGCGTGATCCAAAAGGTCCATTTAGGTATAATAGAATCTCTTTGTGAATCTGCTGTAAGGAAATATTTTTATTAAGGTCAGCATTGTGCACAACAAATATTTTTCAATCGTATCCATCATGTATAACTAATTTTTAACACTCTGGATATCCACATACTATCTGTTTCATAGTTCTTTGACAGACAGTTACTTATTCTATGTAGTTGCTAATGATATACAATTTGTCAGTTAGCAGTCATGTGATAACAATATTAATGCATTATGTCACTCTTGTTTCTCTATGTTTCATCTCTTTCATAAATGACACAAAGAAAATAAATCTAATATTTTCCTTTTTATATGGAGAGGCATACTTGTCCGTGTTATAAACTCTTATCAAGCAATAATTATTTCATGTCTTCAAACTTTTAGCTTTTCTATATTAGATTGGAAATTTTCATTTTCTTTTTCTCTTCTTTTTGTTTATTTATAAGATTAGTGCTCAACTTATCTTAGGCTACTGCCGACTCATTAAACTTCCTTTCTTTTTTCTTTTTTTTTTTTTTTTGGTAAGAATGCCTATTATTGATAAATTGAAGGACATGGGAACAGTTGTTATGGGCAAAGTAGAATCTGGAAGTGTTCGTGAAGGTGATAATTTGCTGATAATGCCTAATAAGGTAATAACTGTAATCCTTATCCATATATTTTGGTTAAGCAGTTTCATGCTTTCTGTTTGTAGAAGAAAATTTATATCATGATCAATTGGCTGTTTCTTCAGGTTCAAGTGAAAGTCCTAGCTATCTTCTGTGATGAAGACAAAGTGAGGCGTGCAGGACCTGGTGAAAACTTGCGAGTCAGGGTATCTGGAATTGAGGACGAGGATATTGTAGCTGGTTTTGTTCTTTCTAGTGTTGGTAGGTTTCTAGGGGTTTTTAATGAAGACATGTGCAATGTGTCTCTCCCTTCTTTTATGCTGCATCAAGATGTTAGTTGACCTGTGGAAGTTAAATAGCAACAACTCACTGTCAGTGGGACTTGAGAAGCCTGTTGAAACAAAATCTCAATTTTCGTACTAGTATTTAAACTTGTTAGGTGAAATGCAACTAATTTGGTATTATTTGGTATTAGTGAAGGATAGCGTGTAAAAAGAAGTGTGGTGATTAGGTCTGGGTCAGTAGGAATCAGTTATATGGCATGATTCTGTAATTGTTTGCTCTTTAGTGAAGTTATTTAGTCAAATATGGATTTAAAGTAACTATTTTTACGAGTTCCACATCTGTCTCGATGTGTTATATATTCACGTCAGTGTGAATATTTGGATTTAATGTTTCTTCAGATATTCTTTCCTTATGAAGACAATCCAATGGAAAATCTATATTTATTTTTTGCAGCAAATCCAGTACCTGCTGTTTCTGAGTTTGTTGCACACCTTCGGATTCTGGAGCTGCTTGACAACGTATGTTATAAAATTTAATGTAGTTGTGGTTTGTTTGTCTTATTATTTTGTTTATTTTTCAGTGTGTTTTGGAAACTCATGTAAGATCAGTGCTCATAGTGCATATTGTTAATAAACTATCTATCATTTCAGGCAATTTTCTGTGCAGGCTACAAGGCAGTTTTGCACATCCATGCAGTAGTGGAGGAATGTGAGATTGTTGAATTAATGGAGCAGATAGATCCAAAAACCAAGAAGCCTATGAAAAAGAAACCCCTTTTTGTTAAGAAAGATGCTTTCGTTGTCTGCCGGGTTCAGGTCTGCTGTACACAGTTTGCTGCATGTTTTTGTTTGGTACATTTGTTCTGTTTCTGGGTAACTGATTGTAGGTTAAAACTTTACCAAATTGATACGATGCAAGTGACTCAGATTTTGCTCTCATTGTATATCAGGTTAATAATACGATATGCATTGAGAAGTTCTCTGATTTTGCACAGCTTGGACGATTTACTCTTCGTACAGAAGGTCAGAGGAATGTTGTGTACATTATGTTACTCGGGATCTTCTGGATTTCTTGCTTCTTTAATAAGATTTAATGACTTTCATGTTTGCCAGGGAGAACTGTTGCGGTTGGAATAGTAACTGATCTCCCTGCTGCAAGTGGTGCATAAGCAATTTGTCATGCAAGGTCTGTACATCTCTGACTTAGTTCTCATGCCAAAATTACTTTTTTCCTCTGTAATTTAGATGCACCCTCCTTGAAGGATGGCCATACTGATCATTGCCTTCACCAGTCACCACAGATTAAGAAATTCATGTAATATACTTTAGTAAAATGGAGAGCAACTGCCTTATCATGGGAAAAAAAATTAAAACCTCAAATTAGCAAATATATTTGAACAAACTTGTATAGTGATCACAACTTACAAGTCTCAAAATTACGGATTTTTTACATGTTTAATTGTTTACTACACTTCTTATTATTCATTTATTTATTTATTTATTTATTTTTTTGTAAAATTACGGCATTCATAAACAGTGAAAGTTAGTATGTTTACAATTAAAATAAAAACTTTGTCAATTTACAAATAAAAAGAGATTTGTAGGTGAACAGATTGTAGCCTTGTACCGTTTCCATGTTCCTTGAGCGGTCTTGATATCTAACAATCATTATTCGCAGGTACCTAGAGTAATTTCGAGAATGTTGTACTCAATGCGACAAGATGCAATTGGTTGCTCCATTTGTACTGTCACTAGGGTCTAATGGATTCAGATGGTTGTGAATGTTGCCCGTTGTAGGGTTATTTTTTTTGCCATATTTAGAGTTTTAGAGTATAAACTGGGACATGTACAGGAGAGGTGGTCGACTTGATAGATATGCTCTAGATCATTCATTTGCGTTGCCTGTGGTCGTGTTGATAATTATTAACTCGACGAAGATATATAAAAATTTATTGAACTGGTGAGTGAACAATAGAATACTGATAAATTATTACCAAGTACTATAAAGTAACCGGCACACTGCTGGCCCTATTGTTGTTGTGTATTGTGTATGTATTTATTTGCAGTGAACAATAAAAATGTGGAAATGGAAAGGAATTCCTAAAGAGCAATAACTAAATGGAGAAGATGGAAGAAAATGTGGATGCTGAAGTTAAAAATAAACATAAGCATTTTCTGTGGAGGTCCTTGAGAGGTGCTCTACCTACTGCAGATAACCTTAGGGATGAGGAATATTGCTGTTGTGGGAATCTGTTGCATGTGTGGTTAGAGGTGGCAAGGGTCGGCCCGACCTGGATTTACGGGTCTTGGAACCGGACCAGTGGTAAAACCGGGCCTGTTCCGGATATAATTTTTTTTTTTTTTTGACCCACCGGTTTCAAGTCTGGAGATTTTATTAAATCGGCCCCTAGATGTAACCGGGCCGATTATGGGTTGAGCTTTAAGGTCCGGCGACCCACTGAGCCGGGCTAGGTCGTGAACCGACCCGGCTGATGGCCATGTTTATGTATGGTGTGGAAAATGAATTTGTAGACCACCATTTCCTTTTGTGTGAGGGCGAAAACAATCTGGAAAATCTTCCCAAACTCTTGGGAATGTAAACTCACACGATTATATCAAAATAATAATTGTGTATATTCTACTAATAATTCAACTACAATTATTCTCTTTTTTACACTTTTGTATAACAGTTTTTCTAATTTTAATAAATTGAATGTATGGTAAATATGTGATAACATAAAAGTTGGTTTTTTTTTTTAAAAAAAAGTACATATAATATATGCTTAGTGGGAAGAAAAAAAAAATATCAAAACTATTAGTATTGAGTCATGAGTTGAGAGAGCCGTCAATCTAAATTTGCTACGGTAAGGTTTGAAACTTTATAATTCATATTGCACTCTAATTATATATCATTTTATAATACAATTCTGTTTTTTATGTACATTATATTAAATCCATGATTATTAAAAAAATATATATAGTCCCCTCAAAAATGAAATTTTGGAAGCTTCTTGCTTTTTTTTTTTTTTTTTTTTTTTTTTTTTTTTTTTTTTTTTTTTTTTGTTGTTTTTTGTTTGGGTGCTTGAGGAGTGCTTTTGTGTTGTGGCAGCTTCTTAGTTTTGTTTCTTTTTTCTTTGTTGTAGTGACCCTTGTTGTCTGGTTTTTTGGGCTCTGGTAGCTTTCTTGTTAAGGTTTTATTTAGTCCTGAAGTTGGTTTTTTGTTTGTTTTGTCTTTTTGGTTGGCTTTTGTGCTTGTCTTATTTCTCCTTGGTTGGCCAATACTCTTAACTACTGACACTAAATAATTTTTTAGAGCAAAACACCCTAATTGGTCACAAGATAATTGTTTTGCATATTGATAGTAACACGTGAACTCCAGAGAAACGAAGTTAATAATATGTATGAATAGCAACAACACTTAAATAAGTTGTTGACAAATTTTAGTGTTCCTGATTCAATTTACTTTCAGAAAGTTTGCTGCAAATGTTAAATCACCTGCCATCACAGTCACTACAACAAAAAATGATACTAAATATCTCGGTTTTGCTATGGAACAATCGGATGATTCGACTTAAGATTCCATACATAGTTATTCACAAATGGTATATTGACACGTATACTACAATAACATATATTGGACATGTTTTAGTACATATAAAATTACCCCTTGTTGGGAGAATGTGTAAGCCCAAAGGGTTGTGTATTTGTACTGGTTTTAATTATATATATATATAATATTAAAATGCACCAGCTCTAACTTAGAGTGAGCAGATTCCTTATGAATCAACTAACCTAGCAGCAATAATTTACTTTCACCAAATAACCAAAGAGGAATTATTGCCTATGTGCACAAATTGGCTGTTTGAACAAACGAGTCGTCTCGTTTAACGATCAAGACCACTTGCGCAGGTCCTTTTCGTCCAACTAAAATGACAAATTTACACAATAAAGATGCCCAATCCCATATATACAGCTAACCAAAAAAGTAGTAGTTTGTGAGAAATATGATCTCTCTGTTGCTGCTTCACATTAGCCAACTTTCGACCGGCCTCCAAATGTACCTCTAATGAACGCAAGATGCTCAACGAGACGAGGTTCCTTTGAACAGCGTATGAGTTTTTTTCAGTCCATGACAAATCTGGCAACTTGAATAATATATACTCCATTGACTAAATAAAGGAGTTGTGTTGCTGCTTCACACTTCAAAAAATCTCTTACTGGACAGTAAATGGCACCTATCAACTTAAGTCGAAACCAGCCTCTGAATTTATAGCATACAATAATTTCTCCTCCATTTGCTGTTTGCTGTATGAACATGACATCAGCCCCACATAATTATGCTAACAACAGTAAAAATACAGATGTAATCCAATTAAATCGAGTTTTTTCACAATTCAACTAAACCTCAAGGGTAGACAAATAACAGGAGGCACTAGACACTCCCAGGCCCGGAAATATTACAACTACTAATTCAGAGGTTCTCAGCTACGAAAATTTTCATACATGAATTGGTGAAAACGTTGAAAAAGCTAAACTACTAACCTTCTGTAAGGAGGGAGTTTAAGAAGGTTCATACAAGTGGAAGATGTTGGCAATCGGTCAAGAGCATCTTCGGATGCATTACCAGCTGTCCTGTTGTTGAATAAAATAGAATATTTTTCAAATAACGAAAGAAAACAGACGAGATTCAAGGGTCGTTGATAAGGACCGGCAGACAATGGCAACAGTGTTACCTCTGTACGCAGAACGTAGGGTCCAGATACTCAAAACCAAGCAAAGGTCCACGAGAACATCCAGTCGCAAACCTGAGACAGCACAGAAAAAGAGTCAATGTTCTCGAGACCAGTAATCTGAAATTTGAAGAATAATTCAGCTGACCAGATACCATATTTTTTTGCTGGATAATAATTATTAATTAAAATTTAATACAATTGCATTAAACGTTGAACCATTTACGTGGACCGATTAATTTAAAAAGAATGGATTCTACTGACATCCCCTTACAATTAGATAAAAGGATCTTAAGACCTAAATTTGAAGCCCCAAAAGGCCAAGTTCAAACACATTAATTAGAAACATGTAGCTACCATCACTTAACAGTGAAATGAAGAACTATTCACAGGTGAAGGAATGAAGTAAAGTAGAAACGTAAGCAACCGAAACAAAGTAAAAGAAAGCATTGCACATTTTTTTCGGTAGAAGTTTGATCGGTTGAATGGTGTATAAGACTATTAAACCAAATTAATAATCAAATCATGTAAATTATGACCAAGTTATGTTTCTTCTGCTCCATGTGGCATACAAAGCAAATTCTCAGTAAACGGTGATATGGCCATACTTCAAAAATTTCCTCTGATTTGCCAGGCTAAGGTTCTGAATAACTTCCCAGAACATTCCAACAACATAGTGATCCTGCCAAAGTAGTTGTCACATATTAGAAAGATACGAATCTTCACAACCAAAAAGATAAAAACAGAAAAATAAAAAAGAAGGCAATGAAAGAAATATGACAGATCAGTCTGTAAAACACTGATAATTCAATATGAGAGACCACAAAAATAGAAAAGAATACTACACAACTTACCTCATGATATCCACCGCCATAGTTAGTATGAGCTTTGAGATCATTAACATCAAATCCATCTACTGATCCAGATATTAGAAGCTGGGGCAGTTGAAAGCAAAGCTTTTATAAACGAGTGCTAGCATCAAAGAAGGAATTTCTTATAATAAGTATGGCTTATGCTTTTGGAATACATATGAACCACAGGCATTTTAAGTTGCGTAAACTATTCAGATATACAGTGTTACAATAATGTTTTTATAATTTCTTTTCCCTTTTTAAGGCGTTAACAGAATCTATTCCCATCCCTTATCCAGTATGGCTACATAGGTTTGCATGTGTATGAAAGAAAAATATTATTAAGCATTTGACCACCGAAGTGAAACTAAGTAATATTAAGTACAGCTCCCATCATCACTACTTAAAGCATTGCTATTGTCCAAGATAACAAAAGAATACCTGAATTTCGTGCTCATTGAACATGTCAATCCACTCTTTCTTAATCAGCTGTTGGAAACCTCTCAGAAAATGAGAACTTTGTTGGCGTATCTGCACTTAACAATAATGAGTAATATATCAAGATTCTACAAGAGCTTATGACTCAGATAAAATCATTTTGAGTCACGATACAGGCAACTCCTTCAGCACCACCATAATCTTTTCTACATAATTTTTATAAATCTCTCGTTTCCTCATATTGTATTAATGCTGGGACAATGATTGTGTTCCAAATGTCATCTAATCTTTTTGGTACCTTGCGGTTTGGTTGATAGGAGATTTGAATAGTTACAACAAAAATTTTAACACTGTTTACTACCTGAAAATTCAAGCGATGGTTAGCCACTAGATGAATAAATGTGATGACATTCTCATTCGTGACTTGGATGTTTTTCCCTCCTGGAAGAAGCTCTTCTTCAGTTTGCTCCCCATATTCATTGTTAACAATTACAAAGTAAAGCTCTAACTCAGATATGTCACCCGTATAACGCTGAAAATCATTGCAGAGAAAGCCGTAAAAATAAAACCAAATATCAATTTGATACTTTATTTAATTTACGAGAAAACAAGAGGCATATCTAGTTCAATTAAATCAAATTCTAGTGACTAAACATTATAGGAAAATTGATTAAATTGTAATAAAGAAAATGGCTGTACCGGCACAAAAAAGAAAAAAAATGACATGGAAGCTAAACATATATAGCACAATTCACCTTTAGAAAGATCAGATGCCGATACAATTCTGGATCCAAGGACGGCAAATCATTCAAGTAGTTGTACCTGAGAAGAAAGATATAAATTGCACCTCAATGAAGTAGGAAACGGCCCATAGGAACAAGTCACTGGAGACCCAGTTTCGGGAAAAAATGTCCCTAATACACTCAATGATTTCAAAGCACTACGTACTTCTGCTTCAATTTGCTTAAGAAGAACGTCGCAAATGGAATATCGACCAAAATCCCTTCATACATTGCCTACAATAAACATATCATGTTACTGCAATGCTAAAACATCAATGGAGTAAATTCTAGACAGTGAGCTACAAAGCTTAAACATCAATGGAGTAAAATTTTAAGCATGCAGCGAACTGAAATGTAATATGTCAATTCGTAAATGGTATTAATTTTCCATGCAAAAGTATGAACGAAAAAAAATAAAAAAATGATGTAAAGGTGATCCTTCCTCGTAATATAAAAATGAAAGAAGATTAATGCACCCATTTTTATCAAACAACGAATCCTACTTAAAAGCATAAGAAATTCAGTTTCAATCATTACAGTTTTCCACTGTCATCATAACTTGAATGTGAGACACGTGTCACATAAAAGGCCTAAATTTGGCAACAAATTGAGGCAATAGCAAGCAGTTACATGGTTTCATTCAACTGAGTCACATTAAACAATCAAGAGAATATCCGTCGAACATTCGTCCTATTCTATTGATCTATAAGGTTTAATATGACGCACGTTAAAAGAAAACATCTGGTAGAGTAGCCAGACATATCTATAAATAAATCCAACGCCCATAGCAATGCATGCAAACATAGAAGCTTCATGGTCAGAAACAATCGCAGGCATCCTTCTAACAACTCAGACAGTAGTTACCAACAGTACTGAGGAACTATTGGTCAACAGTTTGATACCTTAGCAAGAATCGAACCAAGGAAGTGAAAAAACTGAAGATGCTGTTCATGTATCAGTCCAGATCCAGGATTAGGATAGAGGAGATGATCAGCAGTTTCCTAAAGATGAACAGTCAGCCAAATATGAAATACAGTATACAAATTACTAAAAAATAACAAGATATTTACACAGTTGTATATATAACGATAATATATAGTATATAGTCAATCGTATTTATTTTGTACCAAGCAGTTAATGGGGAACATGTATCACATGCATATGAAATGATTGATCAGTTTCTAGTAGACTATGTTGTTCATCACACTGACTAGAGTTGTTTAATGTTTAAACTTAGAGAGAAGGAAACACAAATCTTCCACTAAGATATAAATCATGAGTTCTGACACCTCCTCCTAGTTTTCAATCTTGATCATTAAGAGACCAAGTCAATGAGCATTAATATAACGTGCAAAGTGGCATATCAAAGTAGGTGCTGACCTTGACGCTATAAAATAATCGACAGTCTACTACTTTTTTTTTTTCCAAGAGATGGGAAAAGACCGAAAGAGTAATGTTGCTTAGATAGAAGAGGTTTGTCATACTCTGGGTTGACTTGGGAGCATGTTTCAGGCTGCTTATTTCATCATATAATCACATGAACGAAGCTATCAATATCTACGCATGCAAATCAAAGAAGACGTTGTGGCTAAGAAAATCATTATCATTATGTATAATCACAACCTTAAATAGTCCATACTGCATATCAAATGCAACCCGGGTAATGTTCTCCATGAAATCTTTGAAAATCCCACCACCATCGATGCCTGCCTCCTCGGCTCCAAATTCATTAACAAAGGTAATTCGAATCTGAACATATCGAAGCAGAACAGAAAATATCAGCTAATTAGTAAAGAAAAATTTCTTCCCTAACATTATTATACCAGTTAGGGAAGAACAGCAAAGAATGAGAAACTCACCACTCCACGAAGAACACCTTCAGTTAACGTATTTAATTGGCTAAAAGCATCCTCAAAAATATGATCTCTTCTTATTTTGTATCTGGTTGTAGTGATAAAATTATGATCATCAGCGTGTCTTGCTGTCTTATTCGCAAGTTGCAACTGCAAGTTCAGTTTACCATTCAATAATGGACTACAAAAATCAAGATGAAATATAAATCCAGATGCCGACAGTTCATACACTACGTAACAATAGTTAAGAACTCAATTATGAAAAAGAACTTAAAAAATACAATGGGCCAGAACACTAACACTAAATAGTTTAGCTCTGCTTGTAAATGGAATCAAGAAGGGAGCTTGTTTTAAAATGTCATTGGCTCTTGTATTCTCCATCATAGCCTGGTAGAATCGCACATTAATGGCCAGTCAGTTGGGTGTTAACTTCTGGACATCAAAGACAGCAAACAGAACAGTTACCTGAGACATAAATGAATCACTGCCGCCATCCGTGTTGAAATCATTTGGGGAGGTAAATTCTCTCCTGTTATTCCAGTCTTGCAACTAGAAAATAGAAGTCTTCACTGTTAGAGAAATTTAAAAATGGCGCATACTTTTCACTTTTGACATAATTAAAGTTGAGAAGATAGAAGTAAATAGAATTTCAAGAGCATAATCAAATTTATAAACCTCATCGCATGTACACTACTACCTGTGACATGAGCTCAGAAGCAGCAACTGAAAACCTGTGTTGAAGAAATTCTTTAGGGTATTTCCTCATAGCAGAGGGACCATCAGCAGAATTTGAGAAGTTGGGAGTCTCATTGGGGTTGAGCCAAAGAATCTGCCACAATGCCTACAAAAAAGCAAATCCATGTGATATAATAACACGTGAAAATAATAGTTGAACCAGCAGCAGTTAACATAACCACCAAAATTCTACAATCAATTTCCCTAACATACTGCCCAGATGCAAGGATGTATATCATTCTATCAGACCTTCAGTTTTGGACAGAGTGAGTTAGTATTTCTCATGAAGTGGAGTTTGATAGAGTAAATCATATGGTGTACTGAGCTTTTACCTGTCGTAGGATGACAATTAACAATCTGATGTCTGTTATAGATAGAGGCTTCTCTTGTTCATAGAACTCCTCATTATCAACTATCGTTAGCATATGCCTGATCCAAAAAAAATCATTAAGGCCATCAACTCATCCTGAAGATGAGCCAACTTGCACAAGGAAATATATCGGTGGCTGGAACTTACATATTACAGCAAATAATTCTTACTTGTAAACCGGGCAAAATACAGCGAAGGGTAGTAGCCAACCAGGTGTATCCATGGGCAGATAAACTGATTGCTCGGACAAGGCAGACCACATATCATTCTCATGACATCTCTTAATGAAGTTCCATAGAACAGGAACCAAATTTGTCCTGTATGCTAGCACAGTCATAATTCGCTCAAGGGGCAATATGTTGAAAGTCACATGCAGAAAAGAACAAGCTGCAAAAACAGTAGCCAACTCGGTGTAATCAGGCCTTTCTTTATGTGAACCACTTGTAGGAGTCCCTCCCAACAGCACATTTGTCTAAGGAAATTATTAACAATACACTTTAAGAGTACATACAAAATATTATACCAACTGATCTGAAGAAATGATGCAAGAAGAGTGCATACCAATTGTAGAAGAAAGCGTGGATCTAGGGCATTGGTTATCTGTTGTTCCAGATCTCTACTTACACCTATTTCCATTATCTCATCACCAATGATCATTTCATCTTCGGCCACTTTCGAATCTGAACGTAAATCGCAAAAGATTAAACATGGTGATAGGAACATCTCAATTTACTTAAAATTATCCAAAACTGAACCGTGAGTTTTATCATGGAGATAGTATTTACATATAATTACATGTAAAATCCTTTGAAGAATCAGGCACACCTTTACCGCCTTGGTTTGATGTTCCAAGAGGGGGAAGTGCTTGTAACAAATACGCTGCAACAGTGGCAAAATCTACAGCCTGACAATACAAACCATCATCAACCACCTTTGGAATCAACAGGCATGAAGTTATGCAATCACATTATTCGTAAAACAGGAAATTATAGATGACATCAATCATATTCAATCGACTTGAAAATTTATGAAATGGAAAGATCATAGCACACGGACAACAGATCAAAATCTATGAAGAATTGGCAGAACGCACTAGCAAGGAAATCTTGGAGGAAGACCATAGCTAATCAGATAATGTAACGCACATCAGGCAAATGGAAATTTCGCTGAGAAGTAAAACATTTCCATGAACGAGGAGGTTTATATCTGTTCAGAATTATGCCCAAAACCCATGTCTTTTCATAATCATTAGATATGGAAAAATAGAAAAGCCCAATAAGTGAGAATAAGATCAGTTCATCAGCAGCAGATGAAATGCTTAAAATAGAACTGTTTTGAAGGCATTTATCTTTTGAGGTTCGTTTCAATAAATGTTCTTTTCATTCTTCTTGTCTCGATAATAGTAATTAGCAGCAAGTTGGCCCTTGAGGCAGCTTATTCTTTTGTAATCCATGAATGGCTGGCAGAATCGGTTTCCTTATTATATGCAAATGTTAGAATCAAGAAGCTATATTTGTGTAGACCACTGAGATGTACGAACATAACTTTGAATTAGTATACAACTCCTTTGTTCTGGAAAAGGAAATAAAAAGGATGAAATGGTTAGAATCATCAAACGAATAGACAGCTCAAAATACTGATAGAAGGCTACGCAGTCAACAAATTCACTGAGACATCAATTATGGCCTGTAGAAACATGGATGGAAAGGCAAAATCATCTAGAGAGCAGATCCTATACCCAAGCCAATGAACCTGGCCGAGAGACAGCAACACAAGAAGCTTCCACCAAATTTCCTAAAAGGCAGGCATAACTTGGAAATTCACCGGATATGTCAGATGGCAGAATATTCTTATGATCTTTCACACATAATGCCATCTGATGAACATAATGTTGATACAGCTCTGGTGCAGCAAAAATCTGGATATGGATATAAAATTAGTTATATAGTCATAATAAGCTACATAGAAAATCCAAATCCATTAAAAAGCCATATATGTACAATCTCCGATCCACAATCACAAGCATTCAGTACATAGTAACTATATAGCATATGAAAGTTTGTTAAGTTTCACAAAAACTGACAGCTCGGGAGTTAACAGTAAGACATATTCATCTAAATACAAAGCAACTGAATTCATTCCTAATGAGTAGAAAAACATTCATGACGAATTTACTATAGAGTATAATATTGTAGTCAAAGTACCTCTTTCAGATGTGGAAAGACCCGCCAAAGGAAAGGAATTACTAGGATTTGGAAAGCAAAGCTCCATCTAGGATCACCATTTGAACAAATACATGATTCTTGATCCACGTGACCAATAATTTGGGCAAGAACACGCTCCAAAGCAGAGAGAATCAGACTAGAACCTTGAATGTTTTTCTAGACAAATTAAAGCATGTCAAATGTTCATGGTGAGAAACAAAAAACAATCAACAACCTTAGCAGTGAAAATGCATCAGGAATAGCCGCCATCTGTTCATAAGTATCTTTTGAGACACATTCAGGAGCACCATATATATCGAAGGAAATCAAAGAAAGTTAAGACCGAATGACATGACAACAAACAAAAAAAGTGCATTTCAGCCTACTGAATGTGTAAATTTGAATTTCAAGAAAGCAAGAGCAGTGAATGCTATGCATGCTCTTGATGTTAAATATAGAGAATAAAAGTTAAGAAGGGCAGTCACAAACTCTCAACTACCGTCCAGTTCTAGCCAAAGTTCAAGTTTGAAATAAAAATCGTAAGAACAAATCTTGCCCCGTACAATTACAAGCCCTCATAATTCAATGTTAATGTAAATATTCGATTTGTCATTGCTTTGTATTGCAAAAACACACTGTAACTTGCAAAAATGATAGATTTTTATAAACAAGCATGCAATATTCACGACAGCAAACTATAAAATAGCGAAGTATTATGTTCAAGCAGCAAATGAGCAACAAAGTTAAGATAAATGAAAAACAAGCCTCTGAATTACAATTTTTTTTGGATTAATAACAGCATTTTTGTTTCAAGAATTACCTTCCCCATGAGGATTAGTTCTCTGAACATCGAATACACATTCTTTTGTGAAATATAGCAGCCTGTGCTACAAGCCCAAGGAAGCCTCAGGTCAATCAACAATATTATTGCCTCAAGTAAGACATTTGCAGATTGATTTGATTTTTCAGGTGACAATAACTGATCTTTCAACTGACTCCTGTAAAAGCAAAATGGATCAGGTTGATCACTAAAAAAGGATTGGCTAACAACCGCACCTGGGACAGACTTATCATTGGTGGATCAGTTAGAAATGTGTATTCTTGTTAAATATCTAGAAAAGTAAGTGGTTATATGAGATTGGTTTCAATAATAAGTCACCACAGAATATGGACTTGTTTATTCAAATTCTGACTTGAATAGAACAAGATAGGTGGAAAAAAAAATTTGGGCGGAAGGAAATATGTAATGCACATTGGAGAACCATAAGCCACTTGAGCCCCCAAGAAACAGACCTATTTTCGTAGATTGCACTAATGCATGCATAAGCAAGGCGTTTAATCCGGTAATCTACTAAACCACGATTTGATGTGTAATCTGTGCTTGCAAAGAGGCTCAATACTTCCCCAGCTGAAAAAGTAGACAATGAAAAACAAGGTCAAACTATTATCCGCGAAAAAGAAAATACATGAAAAGCAAAGCAAAGCAAAGCAGAAGCAGAAGCCATTAGGAAGATAAAAATCCACTAAAAAAATATCACAGCAGCACATTCGGCCCAAGAAGTAAACGTCCATCACAAAAATCTTGATTTCATGTAAGCTTGGTGATAAATAAAGGCTAAAGCAGATCATGTACAAGAAACAAAAGGGACCCGGGTGTAAAAGCTTTTGCAAATAAGTGACACAGAAAGAAAACACAAGGATGCAAAAGACACCTGTCAGCATAGCAGCAACCAGGACACAGATAATAATAATCACGACACAATCATGTTCATAAATAACTTTATGGGTCCATATGTGTAACATAAACATAGGAGATACAAAGGAACCAAGTAACTCACCACTATCATGAACAAATTCAAGAAGCAATCGACATGTCTCCACAAGAACAGAAAAATCAGCCACATATCTTGGATTAAAGAAGAAAAGAAGCTGGCTGAGAAAACTCGAACTTGGGCCAAAGCACTGCCTGAATATGGGCGAGATAAGATGCAGTTATGAATAGGATGAAGCCCATCAGCATAGCAACAGGAATATATATTTACTGTACACAACAAATACATCAAAAGAAACTAATGAAGTCATAGATACAATCGCATTAACAACTGCAGTGCCGCAAACTTGAAGTAAATAAATAAACAAATAACAAATCCAGTTGTTCACCTATTGACATCTTGACAATACTGCCCATATCTCAAGAAAAACTTTTCACGGGTTTTGCCTCGTTCAACCTCCACCTCCCTTCTCCCTCTGAAGCATTTCTGCGAGTAGTATTTAGTTAAGTTCTAGAATTGGAAGAAAATTATGGATTTCTCAGCAGCTCATTGAACGTTTCATAAACACCCCCATGAGAGAAGGAAGAGAGGAAAAAACACTGGCAACATAAGGTTAATAATTAATAATAAATGAGGAAAAGCATCAATGAAGCCCCAAAAAATCATATTTGTTGTGTGGATAGAAAGAGCTCCAACATCAAACCAAAAAGCGAACCAAGTTGTTATATCAATGCACATATGTAAATCGTCAAACAAAAAAAAAATAAAATAAATTGAAATAAAGACTGTATATAGAAACACTACAGACATCAGCAAGACAGGTAACCCCATTGGTTATTTTCTTGCTTGTTGCTTGTTGCTCGTTGCATAATAACCAAGATCCAACCTTCTGCAACAAGAGAATGATTAGCAAGAACAGAAACAGCACAAGCAAAAGCCATGTGCCACTCTGATATGATAAGATCCCATCCTGGGGAGATTCCTTCGTAAAAGAATTCCAAAGTTCATCCTATCATTTAATTAGACATTGCACACTAAAAGGAGTAGATTATTTTTCAGACATGAATATTGTGCGGCTGTTCAATCATAGTCATTCCTGATTCATCAAAGAAATATCTAAAATTTTGGAAGATAGTGTGGTTTTTATCTTTCCATTCTCCTATCTAAGGCCAGATCTTAATAATATTCTTCCTAACCAACCCACAATATCAAACAGTGGTTCTTTTCCCTCTAAAGTAGAACCAAAAAGGGGATGAGCTAGAATGCCGACCATCTAAGCTTCCAGATCTCAAAACCAAGATCAGTACAGTGAACAGTAGTTCCAGAGATTGTTTATGTCTTAGATGTAACTATAGAAGCATATAAAACATTTTTCCTTCTAAAACTTATTAAATAACTAAAATGTGCATGCTTCCATAAATTGAGATCAAGCAAGTGAAGTAGAAGAACTTTAGAAACAGCTCAATAGTTGTATATCAAATCCATTTGTGAAATTCCCATTTCTCAACAACAAGCATTATAAACTAGAAGCTCAGTAACAAAACAACTACACTATTCAATTCTATTTTAGGCCTAAGCGCAAATCAACGGTGATATACATCACTTATAGCATTTCACCTCATTTACTATTTCCTGAGCCTTTTGTCTCAAATGTTTTGCAACTTCCAACACCTCATATTCTCATTTCAAACGTGAAGGTCTCATTTTTGTTTGAGCTCAATAATCCACTCGATTCTTCATGAAATAAAACTTTCTATCTTCTTTTTTCTTTCCATCTTCTTTTTACGAAGGAAAAACCATTGTTTATGTTCCCTATCTTCAGCCTTAAATACAGAACATTTCAAAAGGCAGGTGATTTATTTTGATCTTTGTTTCTATATGCATGTGGATGTTTTGGTGGTTTCTCGTTTCAACAGCCATTTTTCCTAATCCCTAGTAGTTGGAACTACAAGATAAGTTGTCTGAAGTACTTGATGATTAATCCAAACCCACTGCATAAGTGTTGTGAAGTACAAATGAGTCGTTTGAACTGCTGGCGGGTCCGCCGAATTACAAATTCGGTAGTTCATACGACAATCAAATAGTTAGGATTACTGAGCTAATGAGCTAGCAGTTGAAAACTCCATCCAAACTAAGTTAGAATAAAGGACGTAGTTGACAATACCATTCATGAAACTTATCCACAGCAGTTAGGGCTACACAATAAACACTTCAAGATTTTTAAAAAACTAAATATCGCTTAGTTTAGCTTGATACTGCCGATCAACAAAAAGCTCCAAATGAACTTGCTCCAAGTCGACAAAAAATCCCAAGCTACTAAGAATTACAAAAGTTTGTGATCAAATCAACATCCCACAGGTCACATTCAACTCTGCCCTTATTCCTTTGCTTCAATAGATTCTTTTTTAATCTATAAATGATGCAATGAACTTAATAAGAAGAATCTTCTAACACAAGCCAACTAATATTCAGGTTCAAACTACGAAAATAAGAACAATCACACCAACTTAAGGAAATCAAAAAATGTTCGTATTCCAACACCACCAAAAAGAAAAAAAGAAACAGAAAGAAAGTCGACCTGAATTATGAGAGCAGCAGAATTTTGCTGCCGCATCCAGAGGCGCCTGTTGCGTTCCAATCGCGTCTGCTCCAGAAGCTTCTGCCGGTCTCTCTCTTTGGAGCTCCGACCGCCTAAATCCACCCGTTTGCGCGACGATGGATCGCCGGAGAAAAACATTTTCTGTTTGTGAATTGTTTTCGTTGCTCAAAACCCTAATACTGAAGGCTCAAGAGTCCCGCTACACGAAATTTTGGTGAAGTTGAATCCAAAAAGAGAGAGAAAGGAATAGAACTATGGAAACCGAAGTTATTCAACCCAGAGAACTATAATTACGTGTATATTCAACCCGAACTATACTACTTTTTGATGTTGGTACCCAATGTTCCGATTTAATATATTTTTTTTATCACTAAAATTTTAAATTATTCCTTTTGGTCCAAACATAAACAAAACTGTTAAAGTTGATGCATGCCACCTTCCTAGCTGCAGTAAGTGGTGGGTTTCAATAAATTATACATCATTTTGAAGTTCTCGATTCGACCTATCCAACGATACTTTTTATTTTATCAGATGATATCTCAACATTCGTCAAAACTTTCGTTAAATGTTCTAAAAATTTTTGGCCAAAATGTACCTCAAAGTGTGACCGAGTGCTACCAAAGATCACACAATTGAATTTGTATGAAACATATACGTATAGAAAATCAAGCGGTAGTGTATCCCGATCATAAACCGATTCTCTCAATCGTCGAAGATAGTCCGACGAAATCTCTATTTTTCCCGATCGCCACAATTTGTCGAAAATTTAACTTCTTTGGCTTATATCCAGAGGTCTGGGGACTCGATCGATAATCGATACACAGTGCTTGGTTCCATAAGAAATTGGCCTTCTATAAATATATTTTTAATGAAAATTCAACAGTGAGATCCTTAGTAGAACTCAGTTAGCGAATTCTTTTAGAACCTTTAAAGGCGATTTTTCCGAAACTCGAGGTATGATATGATAAAATAAAATGTACAGTTGGATAGGCCGAGTCAAGAATTTGGAAATGCTATAACATTTGTCGAAATTTGCCATCACATGTGGCGGCGACGATCAACGAAAGGCGGCAACCATCATCTTTTTTTTTTTTTTCTAACGATATAACGACCTCGCATAAAAAAGACCCCAAAAGGGCAATGTACAAGGTAAAAAACCCCAATGCCTTACAATACTGAGAGGGTAGCATCATTGCACCCTAGCCAAACTACCAACATAGTACCAGACAACAAATAAAACATACACACTGCTACCCCAGAAAGACAACAACAACATCAAACACATAAAAACACTCTAGACCTGATAAGACCTCCACAGAATCACATCAAAAGGAAAAGCAAAAGAAACAGACAAGATAAACCACTTACACAAGACCTAATCTATCTCATCTGCCCCTCTACTATCCAGATGTTTTGTTGAGTTTAAAGTCTTGTCAGTCCATCATAGCAGCTTTGATAATCCAGCATTCAGGTTGCCATTTGCCTTCAAATACCCAAAGATTTCTAGCTCTCCACAACCACCATAAGATGTAAGTGGAGAGCTGGATTCTGTCTTCAGCAATCTGTAGCCATTGAACTCACCCACCACCACCATTGCTTGAAGGACATTTGCTCATCTTGCACTCTGTTCCAGCTAACTTGAGATAGCTTCCAAACTGTTTTGGCCTTAGGACACAGGAAAAGACAGTGTTCTTGTGTTTCTTCCTCTTCCCCACAAACTCTGCAGATGGTTTCAATTTGTAGCCCTCTAATCATCAAATTACAGTTTACTGGGAGAATGTTAGTAAAGCACTGCCAAATGAAAATCTTCACCTTACCCATAACTTTCAAATTCCAGCATCTTCTCCTGACTTTCTTGTTCCCACTAGCCATACCACTAGATTCAACCATAGACCTTTGCCCCAACTTAGCAGATAAAAAATTAGAGTAAGCCCTTTTGACAGAGAACCTACCCTTAGACAAGAACCCACATTGCCATTGATAAGAAGCTCTGGGGTTTAAGGTTTCGATTAGAAGAATTTTCTCAGCATCAGCCTCAATGAATAAGGCTCTAATGAGACTTGAGACCCACAACTCCCCTGCAAGCAATAGATCTTTAACCCCAAAAAAAATTCCATCCACCTCCACCCTCAAAGTGGGTTTTCTGCAATGCAAACCTGAGACCCAATTGGCCTCATTTAGCTTGGTGTTCTGACCGTTTCGAATCACAATACTCACCTGCTTTTGCAAGTCAGGGACAAGAGTAGCCCATGAGTTCCATAACCAGGATGCACCTCTTGTATTCTTCCAGTCAAAGATAGAACAGTCTTTGAAGTATCTGCTCTTCAGCACTCTGCACATAAGGATATCTGGATGCTCTATAAGTCTCCACAACTGCTTTAGGATTAATTCTTTTTTGAACAACTGCATATCCAAAAAACCCAGCCCCCTCCTCCTTAGGCACAGTCATTTTATCCCATGATAACCAGTGCAAACTCTGCTTCAGTGATTCACCCTTATTCCACCAGAATTTGGCAACAATCCTGCAAACTTCTTTACACAATTTCACAGGTAAAATGAAGCAAGACATCACAAAAACAGGTAAAGCACAAAGAACAGACTTCACCAAAGTTTCTTTCCCAACAATAGATAGAAAAGAATTCTTCCAGCTACAGATTCTATCTCTCACAACATCCACCACAAACTGAAAAGTGTCACATTTAGAAGTCCCAATTCCCAGAGGCAATCCCAGATACCTAGAGGACCTTTTAACAACAACCCCATGAAGAATGGAAGAGATAGAAGCCTGCAGACTCACAAAACTATTCTTGCTCAGAAATAAAGAGGATTTATGCAGATTAACTTTTTGCCCAATAAAGAATTGATATTTCTGCAGGATGTCCAACAACACCTCAACATGATTTTCATTAGCTTTACAGAATATAAAGGCATCATCCGCAAAGAGTAAATGGGACAACATAGGACCATCTTTAGAAAGCTTAATCCCTTTAAACAGCCAGTATTGATCTTATATTTCAAATAAGCAGAGAACACTTCAGAAACCAAGATAAAGAGGTAAGTGACAAAGGGTCACCTGTCTTATACCTCTTGAAGAAGAAACATAGCCACACACTCTGCCATTAAGGTTGAAAGAGAAAGTAGGAGAAGATATGCAATTGATCACCCACGGAACAAATTTCCCATGAAACCCCATTTTGCACATAATCTTCCTAATACACTCCCACTCAACTCTATCTTAAGCCTTTTCCATATCTAATTTAACAACCATAAACACATTTGGCCCAGATCTGTGCGTGAAAGAAGTGAAAAACTTCCTGAGCAATGACCACATTATCCAGTAACAGTCTCCCAGGCACAAAAGCAGTTTGCTCTGGGCTAATGCGAGCATCTAAACAGCACTTCAACCTCTCAGCCAGCAATTTTGAAATAATTTTATATAAAACCCCACAGAGACTGATTGGTCTGAAGTTAGTCAAAGCTTCAGGATACAGACATTTTGGAATCAGAGTGATAATAGTGTGCTTCCAGTTTTTCAAAAGATGCACAGTTTTAAAAAAACTACACACAACTTTACAAACATCATCTTTCACAATAGACCAATATTTCTGGACGAAGAAAGCAGACATACCATCATCACCAGGTGATTTCTCTAGAGCCATAGCAAAAACAGTGGCTTCGATCTCCTCCTCATCAACTGTTTTGATCAGGTCATTATTTAATGCATCGGAAATAGAAGCAGGAATATGCTGAAGGAGCTCATCACCCCCACTGGACCCCTCAGATGAGAACAAATTAGAGTAAAAAGATGATATATGTCTCTCCATGGCCTCTTGAGTGTCACAAATTTCTCCAGCACCAGTGATGAGTTTGGATATGGAATTTGATTTCCTTCTCTGAGAAGTAAAAGCATGGAAAAATCTGGAATTCCTGTCACCAGCTTTGAGCCATAAAGCTCTAGATTTGACTATCCAGAACCATTCTTCCTCCTGATGAGCATGATCCAGTTCAGCTTTAAGAGATCCTCACTCCTCCCAACCTCTGTCCTTTTCTTCCTCCCTCAAAGCTTCCAGTTTAGTAGTGAGCACAGCTATAACTTCTTCATTGTTCATGTGGATAGGTTTATGCCAGGCTAGCAGAGCCATTCTGGTACTTTTGATTTTTTTATGCACTTAGTACATAGCAGACCCATCCACCTTCACTTGCCATCCACTCTTTATAGCCTTTCTCCCTCTAAAGCTGCCCAATTACTGCAGAACTAGAATCTTTTATGCCTTTTCCCAATTTCCTTGTCAGTGTAAAAAAGAATGACATTATGGTCAGAGGCATTTCTGAAAAAGTTGGAGGCTTCCATATTAGGAAATTTAGTAAGCCAGTCGAAGGACACATAGATTTTATCCAATCTTTCTTCAACATATCTATCTCCAGCTCGATTGTTTCCCCAGGTAAAGAAGGACCCCAATTGAGCCTCCTCATGCATCCCCATGTTCAGAATAAAATTTTGAAAACCCACAAAGCTATTCAGATTTCTCCTAACTTCACCTTTCTTCTCTTCATTAGAAACCAGATCATTCCAGTCACCTGCCAATAACCAGGTGCTCCCCCACTTCACCTTACTGCCTTCAAGGAACTCCCATTGTCTGCCCCTAACACTTCTATAAATACTCAGATAGACAAAAATGATCCAACTCCAGTCAGCCATCCCAACCCCTTTAAGTTCAACTTGCAGACAGAAATCATTAGCAATGATTTGCTTGATCTCAATGAAATTATCCCACAGTAATAATAAACCTCCTCTAGTCCCCTCTGGACTTACAAGATGCCATCTATCTTGATAGCCAAGCTTCCTACTGTAATACCCCATTTGAATAGAAATTATATAGTATTTATATTAATAATTATTGTCATTATTATTTGCCTATTTGTATTATTATTATTATTATTATTATTATTATTATTATTATTATTATTATTATTATTATTTATTTGTCATTACTTGTTTAATTGTCTAAATTGCCTAATTGATTTAATGTGATTAATGTGTATTATTAATAAATAATTATTGTGTGTATTATATGTATATATATTTATAATCCGACTTTATTTTATTTATCGCTGCGTCGAACCCTCGAGCATTATTTGAGTTGAACCAATAAAAGAACCCGACCATTTTCTAATAATTTCTAACCCAGATGGGTTGGGTTTTTCCTGCTAAAATGAATCAAGTACTTTGGCCCAATATTATTAATTTATCTTGGCCCAAACAAAAAAACCACCCCAATTCCAATATATCCGGCCCAAGTGTTTTTTTTTTTCCCAGATACGCGGTCTCTCTTTCTTCGATCTCTCTCGCGAAATTGCAGCAACAACGGGTGAGGTTCTCCCCAAAATTTTTGAGCGGTTGCAACAGATTTGGCCCTCGACCTTTAAAATCGATCGTAGCACTCATACCCTCGCTGCATCTCCTCTCTCGATTGAGCCGCCATCCCACCTTCCTCAGAAATTCCCTTCGGCCGACAGATAACCGGCAACGCGAGGCAAGTGAACGGCGAATTTGCGACAAAAGGTCGTCGACCGTGACCAAGGGCAGCGGCTGACGGCGATTCGAACATCCCTCGTGCTTTCCGACCGGCGAGTAGCAGCGGCAGATTTGTTTCCATCTTCCGTGATTTACAGTTGTTGTGTGTCAATTCACGTCGGTATGCACCACCGTGGAGCAGCAACTCCGTCTGACGTCCACTTTCATGTCGTGCCGTAGAGAGAAATTTGTCGGTAGTCATCAAGCAGCCGCCATCGCCATCAGAGAAGCAACCCCTGTTCGATTTTCTTTCTACAGCAGCCGTGCGTGGCTAGCAGCAAGCCCCGTTCTCAGCCAGACGATTTTCGAGCATATCAGCGGCGTCCCGTCGACCTTCGTCTAGGGCCAGAGTAGCACCTGCAGCCCTTTCGGTTCTCGTGTGAGAACAGCGACAGAGACGAGCCAACTGCGTTTAGGCCGAGTACCGACGAGCTCGTCTGTGGTCTGTACGCGAGTAGCCGAGGCTGCTTTATATCTCGTAATTTCCCGACGAGAGGTGAATTTCGTAATCCCCTCTTGTTAATTCGTGAGTTTAAATCCTGGTTATGTGAAGTTCGAATCTTACAGGTTGAGGCTAGTTGATTGTGTGATTAATTGTTGAATTTCTGCATCCATTTCTTGGCTTGTTGCGTAATTGTATAATTACTTGTTGTAATGGCTGAGTTATTGTGTTCAAAAGGTTCAGTGAAGATGAATGTATGGTACATGCTTAGAAGTCTGCTATGTCTTGAGAAATTTTATGAGTTTATAGATATGTTATTGGGAATCATTAAAAACATGCTTAGATTGGCTTAGTTGGGATAAAAATTGAGTTTATTCATGTGTTACTTTGGAGCAGTTGGTCTTGGTACTTATTTTGTTGAGGGATATGTTAATTATCATGTGTGTATGACTTAATTGTCGTTTTATAATCGTATCTTCGGTTTGATTTCAAAACTGAAGTGAACAAGTGTCTTTCATGGAAAACCCTGGATTTATAAGTAACTTGGAGAGTCCTTGAGATGTTAGCTCAAGTTTGGAGTCGTTTCGATGTTTATATCATGAGTTATGAATTTTCTAAACCGAGAATGCTGCTGAATCGTAATTAATTCATGATAAATCGCATGATTGTCCGAATGCTGTGAAATTTTATATGTGATATGCTGTTATGATTTTGTAAGTCGTGTAAAATTTTCAAGTCAAAACTCCATCTGTAACTATTTTAATTATATAAATCGGTTTCTAGTTAGAATCTAGTAAAATTTATTAAAAATCGTACAATTGGAGTTTTGAGCTGAAACCTTGAGGAGTATGTTATTTTGAGTTATTATGTGTTGTGTCAAAATTTATATTAAAATTCGAATTGTAGCTATATGCAACGATAACATTGAATTTTGACACTGTTTTTGCTTTAATTATTTAAAAATGCTCCAGTATGAATTTTGAGTTGAAACTTGGTGAGGATATGTGTTTTTGTATGCTTTGATATGTGGTAAAGTTTCAGGTTGATTGGTTAAGTCTAACTCTAGATTCTGAATTTTGTTTATTTTAGTGTCTTAATGCTCGGTTGTCCATTGTTTAGGTTCGGGTTGGATTTTATTGATGGTGGCATGATTTATGTGTATTATCTGAGGTATTTTAGTTGTGTTCTGGTCTAGTAGTCACTCTAAAGTACTTAACTCGGTCAAGGAATCCACGAGTCACTTAGTCGATATGGTTTCGGCTAAGTATGTGTTGCTTGTGTGTTGTTTTGTGCTGAATAGTCTGTTGATAGGACTATCATAATTGGTGTAGGTTCATGGAGCCGAACTTTTGTCGTTATTTCTTCAACTGCTTGTGTTGGCTATATTCCGGTATCCAGGTGGGTTTTAATCTAAAATTTGATATGCTATATTTGAGGTAAGATTTTTATACTTTGTGTTCTATGAAGGTATGTGTGAGTCATGAGACGGTACCTAGTGGTGGGCGATCTCCATCCTTGTGATAGGTAGACTCATTTTAGCCTAGTTATGGGCTGTGACCGTGGACGTTGAACCTCAGCACGACTGTACTCCCGCTGACGAGTTTGGGCTTACCCCTGGCGGCTTTTGATAGGTGTGCACATGAGTATAGTGATGAGTAGGAGAGTGGTGTGTTATGTCTTTTGACCATGTACTTGCATATGACTCTAGTATAGAATTCTTACCAATATATTATGCTTAGTGGTGAGCACCTCGTTTATATTTGTGCTCATCCCCACCTGCTCTTCATTGATGCAGGTTAAGCAAGTGTTGGGCATGACGAGACTGAAGACGAGTGGGTGGTCAAACATTATTATTGCTTCTGCTTGCTTTGATATTTATGTTGAGATTATCAGACTTTGTTATTCATCCCTATTGCTTTTGGGATTGGTTGAACTGTTGAACCATGTGGAATATTTTTATCAGTTTGGATTATGTTGACAATCCTATTGCTAGATATGTTGAAATCTAGTCTTGGAACTTGAATTGTGTTGAATATTCTCGTTTCCTTATGCTGATTATGTGCTTAACTTTGGAAATTTCTCAAGTAACGCCAAATGTTTTATGAATCGATAAATGGTTTTCGAAATTTTAAAACAAGATTTTTGGTCAAGTTTGGAATTGTCTTTAAAAATCTTTGGGGCGTTACACCTACACACTGTTTTGGTTTGTACAAACTTCTTGATCTCAGATAAGAAAATAATGTTTGGGTGGTGGATTCTTCTAGAATCTTGATCTGGGAAACTGTAGAGGGCGTACCCAGTCCTCTACAGTTCCACACCATGGCCTTCATTGGTCACATTGGGGCCATTTGTGGCTGGCCTTCTCCACCAACGATTGTTCACAGGTACTCTTCTTTCTCTTCTCATTAATTGCCTCTGCATCTGAATCTCCTCCCTCATAGATAACTAAGGCTCTGTTCCTCTTAAGTGTTGCTGAGTGAGGTCTTCCACTGGTCTCCACCGGGATTCTTTGAAGTCTGTTGTTTGATATATCCCTTCTTTTCTACCCAACCCCATTCCTCTTCCTCAGATCATATCTACAAAGCTCCCTTATCTTAGTGTCAACAATGATCTCCTTGTCTTACCACTGTCTTCAATCTCCATTTTGTTCCTTTCATCACCCTCCCCTGCTTTAGAAGTAGCAGGTGCCTCAGATTCAACTAACCCCCCAAGTTTCTGAAATTCTCCTCCCTTTACATTTGGACTACCTTTCTCCCCAATCATCAATGGAGAATCAGCACTGACTTCATTACTTTTAAACATTTCATTTTGCTCCAAGTTAGGCATGATGTTGTCAGAAACTAATGATTCTTGCACTGGGATGTTAGCAGGTTGGGCTACTTTCTCTTCTGAGCTATTAGACTGCATACTTCTTCCTCCAGCAAAGGTCTCAGATGTCTTGAGGCAATCCCCAAACTGTCCATCCACAACATAATTTTGCTCAAAGTCTATCAGCCTATTATTACAATTTTTATCCAAGTGTCCAATCATCCCACAGTAATAACACAGGTTAACCAGCTTCTTATACCGAAAGACCACCATCACTTTTTGATTCCCAAGTTTTATAGATGTACACTTGGGAATCGGTTCATTTAAATTAATAGACACCAGGAGTTTCAGAAAGCTCCCCACATCTCCACCAACTTTGCAAACAACCACATTCTTAACTTTGTTGAAAATTCTTCCCATTTTCTGACCAACTTCAATACTCATCCAGTTCAGAGGGATTTCATCAAAGCAGCTATGTTTACTGTGAAGCCCAGGGAACCATTCTTTCATAATTAAGTATTGATTTCCATACATCCAGTTATAGCCCGCGCCCACCTTTCTTTTATCCTCTTGAGACAGAAAGATGAACTGAAAGAAATTCTCGCTAATCTCCTTTACCTCCATCGAGTGCTGCATTCTCCATATAGCCCCCATAGTTCTCTTGACTCTAGCAGCCCAACATGCCTATCTCCCACAACTTTACCAAATAAGCTTTTTTTACATTCTTCATCACTGGATTTGATATCCTCACCCGTAATTTCAGCTTCCCCCAATTCTTTAGCCGATAAGGTCATCTTTATCAGTTTTTGCAGAACCCCATCATCCCCTTCCCCTGCTTTAGATGTCTCTGGCGGCTGATCCTCCATAGGAATAGAAGTATATGAGAGACAACAACGAACCCTAATTTGGGGAAACACAACTTGCCAGAACTCAAAACTCCAAAACAAGAACCCCACAGCTATAATGAAAACGGAATAAAAAAGAAGATTACAACCAACAAACGTCAGAATTTCCCTCTCACCCGAGAAAATTACGATCTCATAGAAGAGAATTTAGATCCCACTCGTGAGAATTTAGATCCCACCCGTGAATTGATGGCAACCATCATCTTTAACCTTTTTTCTTTTTAATGTTTTAATTTTGAAAAGTTTAGTAATCAAAACTAATTAAGTTAAGTTTGAAGAAACAACTTATTTCCCCTTCTCTCAGATCCCCTTCTTCGTCTCTTGGTCGGCGACTAATTTTTTTCGGTTAGGCCCTCCTGCCGGCGGTTCCTCAGCTCCTTATCCATGATTCGGGCCGGTGGAGGAGGTTTCGCGTCATGACGGGCCCTTTTTCAGGTGTGGCGTCTCTCGCGGTGGCCATGGCTGAGGGGTGGGGCTCGGGCTTGTTCGTTTTTTCATCCTTCTTCATCGGTTTCGAGGGCTGTTCCGACAGCTGGTTGGGACCGATGTCTCGCTACAACTCTTCGCTTGGGTCCGACCAATTTCTGGTGTTGGGATTGGTGGACTCCATCGATTGGATCTGCTCTTGCCTTGTCGGGGGAGAGGCGGCTGCCATTGATGCGTGTGAGCCGGGGTTTTGTGGCCAAATTTTTTCGATGGCAATTGTTGTTGGATGGGTCGAAGGCTTTCGGGCGGGTTCGAGTTAGCCGACTTCGGTCTGGAGTTTCTTGTTTCGTGTTCGATGCCTGGTTATCTGACGGTGGTTGTTGTTGGAAGGGTCTGTGGCTCTCGGATGGGTTCTAGTTAGCCGACTTTGGTCTGGAGTTTCTTGTTTCGTGTTCAATGTCGTCGTCTTAGGGTCTGGGGTTGTCGGTTAGCTGGTGGGGAGGGATTATTCTAGTATTTGTGTTGTTTGTTTTTTTAGTGTTTTTTTTTATTTGTGTGTTGTGTTTATTTTCTGTTGGGAGTTGTATTTTCCTTTTGGGAGTTGTATTCTCCTTCTGGGAGCCGAGTTCTCCTGTTGGGAGCTTGTGGGTGCGTTGTGCATATTTGGCTAGGTGGCCTCTTGGGTCGTCCTCCCTAGGATTCAGCTGTGTAGCTACGTATTCCGGATGTTACCGGTTGTAATCCGTCTGTAATTATGTATTTTTATTTATGATATTATGCCATTGGAAAAAGAAAACAAATTAAGGTTGAAAAATTCAGTACTAAAAGCGAAAGTTGGTATAAGTAGTAAAACTGTTTTTATTTTTAATTTTTAAATAATGCCAGCTGGATGGCAAAGATTTCTTCATTCCGACAAAAAAATTATTTAGTTTAAATTAAAAATGAAATAGTATTTTTTTTTACAAAAATGTTTAGTACATTTCATTTTTTATTTTTAATAATTATATTAATACAATTAATAATTAAAGATTTTATTAGTATTATTATTTAAAAATGTTATTTACTCACTTAGTTACATATATTTAGCTATTAATTTATTATTTAATAATTTTACATTTCAAAATATGTCCACTTTAGTTATTATGTTCTAGTTTATTTATTAACAATTTTAAATTTATCTATAGAAAGATAATACTTTTCACATTTTATATAGCTTTTCCAACTTATACTTAATGTTTTGAAAAAATAAATATGATATTCAATTTTAAAGGACGAGGAAAAGAAACGCTCAAATTAATCCTTCAATAATGATTCATCGTCGGGCCTCTGCACATTATTGTGCGCTGAAGTAAAACTATTTGGCAGAGACCAGATCCTTCAGATGCTTCATGGGCCGAGAAAGAGTTGACAAAGGTGCTCACATTGAAAAAATGACAAATGTCTCTACTTATTTGACTTTCTATGAGCCTTTTCTTTTATTTTTTATACTTTAAAATTTTTTCCTTCTTTTTTCTTCTTTTTCCTTCTTCCCTTTGTATCTCCTTTCTTTTTTGCCAACATGAACACAAAAAAACACAATTTCTCTAATTTAGTTTCATTTATCCTTATGTTTCTTTTGACAAGAATTGTGGCTATAGAATCTTTTCATTTTTAATATTATTTTATAAATATAAATGATAAGTAAACATGAATTAAACTATGTAAGAAATTGGTCGTGTGTTCTGCATATGTTTAGTGTATGTATTTTTTGTAAGATTGAAGTGCTAAATTTATGTTTAGTAATATTTTCAGTATACTATATCTTATTTATTGATGTTTATGGTTGATATGATATGATTGATTTATTGTTCTTTATTTTATATTGTCGTATATTTAATTTGTATTCAATTTAACTTGTGTTGTTGAAAAAGGTGGGGAGAGAGAGAGAGGGGGGAGGGAGAGAGAGAGAGAGAGAGAGAGAGAGAGAGAGAGAGAGAGAGGGAGAGAGAGAGAGAGAGAGAAAGAGAGAGAGGATCTTATATATAATTTGACATGACAAAATGAAGATCTTTTTGGTATGTTAGTGTTTAGTTTTTAAAATAAGTCTTGAATTATCTAGTTATCTTATGTTTGCTTTTATTATTATATTATGGATAAATAATCAAGAGTTTATCATTTACCAAATAAGTAAATAACAAAATTTACGGAAATGATTGGATATAGAAGATATTGTAAGGAGTGAATGGAATCAATGTATATGCTACATTTTTTTTTTTTCAAAAAACAATTGATGGGACATATTTAAACCTTTGTTTTTGTCGTTATATTATGGATAGATAATCAAGAGTTTATCATTTATCAAATAAGCAAATCACAAAAGTTACGGAAATGATTGAATATAGAAAATATTTTATGATGCGAATGGAATCAGCGTATATGCGATAATTTTTTTTTTTTCAAAAAACAATTGATATGACATTTTCTTTTAAACGTTAGTAGATACACAATACAATATTTATATGGTCGTAGTTGTGTAAATTAGCTTTTAAAAATCAGCTCTTTAAATTGGCCTAACATACATAACTGCCAAAGGAAATTAAAAAAAAAAAGATTTCATAAAAATTATAGATGGCATAGAATTCTACAAATGCTAGAATTCTTCCGGATTATGTGAAACTGCCAATAAAATAAAAGAAACCGATATGAATTCAAAAAATTAACGTTTTCTTCTTCTTCTTCCAAATTATGTGAAACTGCCAATAAAATAAAAGAAACCGATATGAATTCTTCAAATTGAACGTCGTCTTCTTCTTCTTCTTCTTCTTCTTCTTCTTCTTCTTCTTCTTCTTCTTCCAAATTATGTGAAACTGCCAATAAAATAAAAGAAACCGATATGAATTCTTCAAATTGAACGTCTTCTTCTTCTTCTTCTTCTTCTTCTTCTTCTTCTTCTTCTTCTTCTTCTTCTTCTTCTTCTTCTTCTTCTTCTTCTTCTTCTTCTTCTTCTTCTTCTTCTTCTTCTTCAAACATGAATTCATAAGAAAAAAAAAATAAAAACAAAAAGATTTATCAATAGGATATATACATACATAACAATTAAGTTATCTGAAAAGCAACATAAAATATTTTTTTATTGCAACTTAGAAAATTAATAGTATATTTTATAGAAAAATGAGTGTCGTAACAACGGAACAACAATATAACTGTTGTTATGCGATTTCTAACAACGATGTAATACATGATTAATACGATAATTATGAACGGTTTGATCGTGAAGCATGTAGACATGACTCAACGATGGCCCCGGTCCGAGGTGAACCGAGGTGAAGAGCCGTTATAGGCTTTTACGTGTTGCATAATAATGAGTTCGGGAAAAAAAATCCCCCTTACAAATGTTATAGGATCTCTATTTATAGCAACTTTTTGATGAATACATTGGAATTTGTGTACTACTTTTCGTATAAAGTAGCTTTTGATGGGCGGTTTGGAGCAGTGGGCCCCCACGTAAATGATGACGAACCTCGTAGAGTGTGAGAGGAGCGTGTAGGCGCCTTGTCATCAGCATAGGGAGGTGACGACCTCGGTTTAGGTTGACCTCGGTAGGTGCTGATCACTTCGTTCTTCGGTAGTTCGGACCGGTTCATTGCATGGACCGGTGTGGTTGTAGATCACGTCGGTTCAATAGTTATTTTCTCTTAATAGGATATTTAAAACCTCTTAATGGTGTTTCCGAGTCGGATGATAAAAGTAGTATACAAATTCCAATGTATTCATCAAAAAGTTGCTATAAATAGAGATCCTATAACATTTGTAAGGGGGATTTTTTTCCCGAACTCATTATTATGCAACACGTAAAAGCCTATAACGGCTCTTCACCTCGGTTCACCTCGGACCGGGGCCATCGTTGAGTCATGTCTACATGCTTTACGATCAAACTGTTCATAATTATCGTATTAATCATGTATTACATCGTTGTTAGAAATCGCATAACAACAGTTTGGCGCTAGAAGGAGGGCCTCATAAGTGATTTGAGGTTAATCTCCGCTTTTCCAAGTGACGATTCACACCAGCCATATCCACGATTCACACAAGCCATATCCACCATGTCCCACTCAGATCATCGTGGTCACACCTCACGAGACGGCCACAGTCGCAGCGCCGCGCAATCTGCCAGACGACAAGCCGTGGCCCCGCCCGTACCAGACTATGCCGTTCTGTTTAAAAATCCAGAGTTTGCACGTGGTTTTGCCGCGCTAATGGCCCAAACGATTCCGGGAACATCAACGACTGCTCCGGGACACTCTATCATTCCAACGACCCCCGCAAACCGGCAAAATCCACCGGCGCGACAAGACGGCGGACGGCCAACATCTCATGCTACATCTCAACCTCGTGATCGAATGTCGCAACCACCTCCGGAACAAACTACACGTCGCACCGACGCCGGGCGTAATCCTCCTATACTTCCTCAAGAAGAAACCGCCGAAAGCCAGTCGGGTCATTCACGACGGTTACCGCCTCGTGCACAGCGTCGAAATCCCTCCAACCCGGTGCAGACCGACCTTCGACAGCATATTGAATGAAATCGGGCTCGTCAAGAGTCATCCGAACTCGAAACATTGCGACGAAGAATAGCCGAATTGGAAGGTCGGCAACGGGCACCTGAAGATCCACCTCGGCGGGCCTCTACCTCGGCGCAAGTGTATTTGGAAGCCGATTCTCCCCTTACTCCGGAGCTCACTTCGGAACCAGTACCTGGAAAAGTCAAAGTCCCCCAGATCGGGCTATATGATGGAACATCTGACCCTGACTCGCACCTCGGTCATTATACTTCTTGGATGGACCTGCATGGGGCCTCAGACGTACTTCGGTGTCGAATGTTTTCGCTTACACTGGGACCTCGGGCCCAAAAACGGTACCATTCCCTTCCTCCTCATTCTATTTGGAAATGGCAACAATTGAGGTCGGCTTTCCGATCTCATTTCATCGGGGCTCAAGTCTGCCTAATCCCGAAAGAATCTCTTGCAAATGTTACTCAAAAAGATGATGAAAGTGTCAAGGATTATATTGCCCGATTCAATGACCGAGTCCAGAATATGGAACCTTGTCATCCGGAGACCTTGCTTGTCATGGCTATTGCTAGATTGAAACCGAACTCAATTTTCCGCTGGACATTGTGCCAGAATAAACCGAATACTTTTCAAGAATTTCTCGCCCGCGCTTAGCAACATATTATAGCCGAGGAAGCCATGTCGGTCCCCGACTTTAACTTTAATCCGAAATCATCTAAGGTGGAGACCGATGAGAAGAGAAAGAACAAATATTTCGAAAGGCAAAATAAGACCCAGTTCAGGGGGCCTCCCCGGGGAGATCCCAACGATCCTGAAGTCTGGGCGACCCGAAAACAATATGCTACCGATGTGAAGTCTGGTTATCAAACCGTATATTCTGCAGGAGCAGCCACCATATATGAAGAAATCAAAGGGAAGGGCATTTTACCGGATCCCAAACCACTTCGGATGCCCGAAGAAAAACTGGACAAGTCCCGGTATTGTGATTATCATAAATCGCCAGGGCACAACACGGACGAATGTTTGAGTTTGTTAGCTGCGTTATTGCGTTTGATTGGTCACCCGCAACTTCGAAAGTTTTACCGCAACACCGATCCCCAAAGGCGAGGTCCGGGATGTCAGATCGAACCCTTTGACGAAGATGATGAAGAGGACCGAGGTGCCATGCCAAAACGCATCCGACAAGGAGACAAGGAAGTATTTATGTTCACCTCGGAAACGCCCGATTCAGACTTTACCGAAATTCCTCGAGGACGTAAACGAGGACGATCTTCTGAATCGATACAAATCACTGTCCACCGTGTCAACACCAATAACTCCCGGAGTACATTGTCCCATCGACAAATCAAGGCTTATGCCCGAGAAGTGTACAACTCCGGTAAACAAGTGTACACTACAGATTTGAGAGATATCCTCAACAATCGGAATTGTCCCATTACTTTTAATATGGAGGATGCTAACCACTTCGCACACCCTCATTCCGACGCACTTGTTATCACCGTCCCAATATGCGGAATCCCCGTACATCGTGTTATGGTGGATACCGGGGCCTATTCAAGCATTTTGATGTTAAAAGCTTTTGACAAAATGGGACTTGAACCCGCCGACATCCGACCTTGCAATGATCAGATACAAGGGTTCAATGGTAGTATTTCGAAGCCTATCGGCGAGATCACTTTACCTGTCAGATTCGGCACTTCGGAGAATGTCACTAAGCTCGTCATGGAAACTTTCAAGATTCTGGATATCAAAAATGAGTACAATGCCATCATCGGCAAAACAACCTTGTATAAACTTCGAGCTGCAGTTTCGATCTTCCACTATGCATTAAAGTTCCCAACTACCCGAGGAGAGGGAACCCACTTCGGAGACCAAAGAGAAGCTCGAGAACTTGTTACGTTTATCACATCCAATGGAATCCACTCAACTTCGAAGGACAATAATGAAGAATCCCCATCACAGCACACCTCGGACGATGTAGTGTCTGAGGAACCAAATCATAACGATCTCCCCACCTCGGATCCTTTAACCGAAGACCGAGGTCGTCGGCCTGGAAAGGAACCACTTCTTGAAGAGGACGAGTTGGACCCTAGAGCCTTGTTTAAAGAAAAAAGCCGAAGTGATCGAGCCGAACCTGGAGAGGACGTAGAATTGATCTACATTGATGAACCAGTCTTCCACAAATCATTGCGTATTGGAAGCCATCTTCAAGAACCACTTCGGTCAGAACTCATCTCGTTTCTCAAACATAATTCTGATGTTTTCGCTTGGAAGCACGAGGATATGAAGGGCATCGACCCCGGTGTCGCTAGCCACAAGTTGAACCTCGATCGAACCATCCGGCCTGTTGTGCAAAAGAGAAGGAAACTAGGGCCGGATCGTCAGAAGGCGTTGGAAGAAGAAGTCAAAAAAACTCATCGACAATAAATTCATCAAGGAAGCCCAATACCCGACGTGGGTCTCAAATCCTGTTCTTGTCAAAAAGAGCAATGGGTTATGGAGGTTGTGTATTGATTTTTCCGACCTGAACAAGGCGTGCCCGAAGGATAGTTATCTGCTTCCCCACATAGATTATATGGTTGATGCAACGTCAGGACATGAGTTGATGAGTTTCATGGATGCTTACTCGGGCTATAATCAAATTCCTATGGATCCTGAGGATTCTGAGCACACCTCATTCTATTCGGCCCGAGGCTTGTACTGTTATACGATGATGCCGTTTGGGTTAAAGAACGCCGGAGCCACATACCAACGCCTCGTCAATAAAATGTTCGCTACACTGATCGGTCACACCATGGAAGTTTATGTAGATGACATTCTCGTCAAGTCAGTGCACGCCTCTGATCATATAACACATCTTCAGGACATGTTCGCCATCCTCCGATCTTACTCCATGGTCTTAAATCCTAAGAAATGTACTTTTGGAGTTGAATCTGGAAAATTTCTAGGCTATATGGTGAGCCAACGCGGAATTGAAGCCAATCCGGCCAAAATAAAGGCTATTCAAGATCTAACTCCCCCGACCTCGGTTAAGGGTGTTCAGGCCCTAACCGGCCGACTTGCCGCACTCAACCGGTTCATTTCCAAGTCTACAGATCGTTGCAGACCCATTTTCGAAGCAATCAAAAAAGGAAAACGTTTTGAATGGACCGAGGAATGCCAGAAAGCTCTCATTAGCATCAAGGAGACGCTAGCCTCTCCCCCGACTTTGCAAAAGCCAAAACCCGAAGAAATGTTGTTCTTATATCTCGGGGTCAGCGATTCTGCCATTAGTGTTGTTTTGATACGTGAAGAGGAATTGCTGCAATCACCTATCTATTATGTCAGCAAATCCTTGCATGATGCCGAATTGCGTTACCCTCCGATGGAAAAGTTGGCGTTTGCACTTGTAATGGCAGCCCGGAAATTACGACCTTATTTCCAAGAACATTCTATAACTGTTCGTACGTCATATCCACTTCGGCAAATCCTGCACCGACCCGACACCTCGGGACGCATGGTCAAATGGGCCATTGAACTCGGACAATTCGACATCCATTATCAACCGAGGACCGCAATCAAAGCTCAAGCCTTATCTGACTTCATCGCCGAGTTCACTCCGGCCATAACAGTTCATCATGATAATCAACCATGGGTCCTCTATATTGATGGATCCTCCACAGCCAACCGAGCAGGTGCAGGGATAGTGTTAGCTGACCTAGAAAACAGGTTATTCTGTCACTCAGTGAAGTTTCTCTTCCCGGCGACCAACAATGAAGCCGAATATGAAGCCTTGCTATCCGGATTGAATTTGGCTGAATCCATGAACGTGAGACACCTTAAAGTCTTCTCGGACTCCCAGCTCCTTGTCAACCAAATCAATGGTTCATATGAAGTCAAAGAACCTCGGCTGACACCTTATCTCTCTTTGGCCAAACGGAAATTATCAAAGTTCTCTGCCGACCTCGAGCACATCCCCCGAACTCTTAATGTTCAAGCAGATGCCTTATCTCGCCTTGCGTCCAGTACCAGGATGGAGAGCGCGGAGTATGTCCAAATCGGCCAGCAAGAACAGTCGTCAACCGCCTTTTCCGAGGTTGCAACCGTCAATCCGGTAACATCACAAAAACCACCAACTTGGATGGATCCTATTATCCACTACTTAGAAACTGGGGCCTTGCCCCCATACCCAAAAGAAGCTCGGACACTTCGGATTTGAGCAGCTCGGTACACAACGGACAACGGAACTCTGTTTAAAAGGGGATACTCCGTCCCACTTTTAAAATGCGTGAGTGAAACTGATTCGCGATATATTCTTGAAGAAGTCCACGAAGGGATTTGCGGAAGTCACCCCGGTGCACAAGCATTATCTTATAAAATCTTGCGACAGGGTTATTACTGGCCAACCTTAAAAACCGACGCTGCCACATGGGTTCGCAAATGTCCGAAATTCCAAGTGTTTGCACCAAATGTCCATCAGTCTCCCGAAGAGCTCAAATCAATCTACAGTCCATGGCCATTAACCAAGTGGGGGATTGATCTCATAGGCCCTCTACCAACCGGAAAAGGAGGCGTCCGATTTGCTATCGTAGCTGTGGATTATTTCACTAAGTGGGCTGAAGCAGAACCGTTAGTCACCATAACCGAACAGAAAATCGTTGACTTTATATGGAAGTCACTCATCTGCCGTTTCGGAGTCCCGAACTCCATCATCACCGACAACGGTCGGCAATTTGAAGGCAAGCAACTCGAGTCCTTATGCGAAGAATACAACATCAAGCATTTTTTCTCTTCGCCTTATCACCCACAATCCAACGGTCAAGTTGAAGTTGTGAACAAGCTCATAAAGAACGGCCTCAAAGTCCGACTTGACGCCGCCAAAGGGGCTTGGCCTGAAGAGTTGCCACATGTCCTGTGGGCTTACCGGACTACCACTCGAACTTCTACTGGCGAGACCTCATTTTCCTGAACTTACGGTTCGGAAGCCGTGGTCCCAGTCGAGCTCGGAGAACCGACGTACCGAGTTCAACATTTCACCGAAGAGACTAACTCGGAAAACATAAAGGCTAATCTAGACCTGCTTGAAGAACATCGTACCCAGGCCGAACTCAGAAATGCTGCTTACAAGCAAAGAAATGAGAGATATATCAATTCTAAACTCAAACCTCGTTCATTCCGAGTTGAAGATTTGGTCCTCAAGCGTATAATGGGGCCTGACCCCGGACCACTCAGACCGAGGTGGGAAGGACCCTTTCAAATCATTAAAGTCCTACCTCATGGGGCCTACCGAATTACTCATCCTGATGGGACACCGCATCAATATCCCTGGAATGCTGTGTTCCTGAAGAAGTTCTATCAGCGAATGGTCCGAAGTCGGATAGCCGACCTTCCTTTTGCACGGACCTTCTTTCCACCTCGGTGAATGTACGAAGTCACCCTCTTGATGTACTGAAAAGCCTGTCGGCTTTCGCTTTTGAAAATCCGAGCAATAGCTCGACATCGATGTAAATACTTTGAAGTTCAGTTCTATGAATCTTTTGTACCGATGTAAGCATTGCGACACTCGGTCTAGCTGATACCCCATAATATGTCCGAATATCATATATTTTCGGATGGGGGTGATGCTCGTCAAACGTCATTTCAACCTACATGATTTGACGGGTCCCGAAAGTTACCGAACGTAAAACGTAATAGAAATCGGTCGGGGCCATTCCATAATCGAACTCTGACGAAGTTCGGTGAACTCTATTTTATTTGTACAGCCCTAAAAATGTGTTAAGTTTTGCGAAGTTATTTGAAAATTCGCATATTGACTTACACTTGTGGCTGAAATTATCACAAAAACTAAAGATCAAAGTGGAACCGAGTTCAGAACACTTGATCGAAAAGTTGCTGAAACTTGTACAGCAAACATAAATCAAAAGAAGAATTATGCAAACACTTCATATATATATATATATATATATATATATATATATATATATATATATTGAAATAAGTCAGAATTACCTTACATATTTTCCTACTAAGGGACTCAGTTGTCTGATGTCCCCGATTACTTACTTAAATATCATATATTTCCTACTAAGGATGCCGACATGCCGGCACCCCGAATACAAACCTCAAATATATAAAAACATAAAAGGAAGTAAAACTTCAGGCGGCATCATCTTTCTTCTCAGCATCTCGACTGGTACCGCTACCTTCACCAACTTCCGAACTGCTCGAAAATTGCTTCTGAAGATGGTCCAGCATCGCCACTTCCTTGGCCTTAGCCGCCGCATCAATAGCAACAACAGTAATCGGAATAAGCTCGTGTCGAGAATCCCCATCTCCAGCCAACTTCTCTCCAGTCACCTGCGGAACTTCAACAACTTCGACCTCCTTCTCGGCTGATTTAGCCTTCTCCTCAATGTAGGCCTTAACCCTACTCTGAATCTCCTCCGGGGTCATGTCGTCGAAATGCTGTTCAACCTCCAATTCGGCCAGAGTTGAGAGATACACGTCGGCCAGCTCCGTCCTTTTTTCTTTTTCTTCCTCCAAGATCATGTTAACATAAGCACGTCGGAGGAGGGCAGCCCTGTCCTCGGAAAGTGGCGGCAAATCAGGGTTCGCATTCATCTCCTCGGAACGACGAAGCATCCAGATACAGAACTCACGTTCATCTTCATCAGCCGCCACGTGCATCCCCTTTATCTCGGAATCAAAACCATACTTCTCCAACTTGTGGAATAAGAACAAACGGAGGTCGTCAATGTCGTAGTAACCGGCATCATAGCGCTCGATGATCCATCGCAGATTCAAGAAGGTATTCATTTCGATCTCGAGATCAGGTCCGCCGACCTCATCATCCTCACCGGCCTCAGCAGCTTCGATCTCGGCGTCACCAATTGACTTCGGTTCCGCGGCCACCACGGTCTCTTTGCCAGCTTGAAAACCGATCTCATACATGGTCTCACCATAAGTCGATTTCTCTCGTTCAAGCTTGGCCATTTCAGCCTGATGGGCATCTCTTTGCCGGCCTATGAGTTCGTGGGCCTCAGAACATTCTTTGTGAGCCGCTTCATACCCCACCTTTTCATCTGACAACGCCTTCTCAGTTTCCGTTAATTTAGCCTCAGAGGTCTTGAAGTGTTGCTCAACTACGGCTAGGCGCGCCTTAAGGTCGGCCACCTAGGCCTCAAGTGTTTTCTTCTCCTCGGATAGTACCGAGTTTCCATCCTGCGCCACTTCCAATTGAATAACTTGCTCAGAAATCTTACCTTGCAAGTCAGCCTCCATCTTGGCCGATTCTTCCTTCAGTGAGACAATCATCATATCCCGAGCTACAATAATATCCTTCTTTCCATCCAGCTGAGCCGCAATCCGGCTATGATCATCTTCAGCGGCAACGAGACTAACCAAAGCTCGCCCCAAACATGCCTTAGCATAGCTTAACTTGTCAACACTTGACAGAGAAGAGACTCCCACCTCGGATTTGGGGTCCCATACCATTAGTGGAACACGAGCCGCATCTTTGGCATTTTCTGGCATCTCAATCCTTGATGACATATGCGGCTTTTTCACAGACTGGAATGTGGTGAACCACTCCTCCACCACGCCTTCGGGCACCTTAACGTTAGCAGCCCGCTCTTCGTCGATAGTTAAAAAAGACTTTTCAAACAAAGGGGATTCATCCTTACCTTTCTCTTCTGCCTTACGACCGGAGTCGTGCTTTTTCTTTGACCTCTTCTCCACTCCGGAAGAAGCACCAACATCGGCCATCTTTACCAACTTTCTTTTCTTCTTCTTCTCCGGTTGTTCCACCAACTCCAGGGACTTCGGAGAAGAAGGTGGCACATCTGTGTGAGTGACCTCGGCCGTAACCATCTCCGTTCCCGCTACAACAGGTTCAGGATCCGCTTGGTTAATCGCAGCCGCGTTCACGACCGACAGCACTTCGGTCGTTGTCACCTCTGGCAACGACTTCGGACTCTCCGGAATAGCGGCCGAAGTCGCGCTTGACCCCACCTCGGTCGATTTTTTACCAGCAGTTTTCTGACCGGCAGTCTTTTTCACCAGTGCGCGAACAAGATCTCTCCTCATGGTGTCATTCAATCTCAGATCTCGACTCTTACCAACTTTAGACTGAAAATCTCTATTCAGTAACTTGCGCTTGAACTCTTTAGCTTCCTTGACAGAGCTATAGCCCAGAAAACCGGGGAGAGGATAGTATACTGCATTCCGGCAATAGATAAACAGAGTTACAAATAGCTATTCTACATGAATAGAAAAATCCGACAATATCACCACAAACTTAAATTCTCTTACCGGAGTCAAATGTAGAAATAGTAACTCCAAGAGACAAACCAGCAGCTTCAAGTTTCGAATCTACTAAAAGCGTGCGATAATCTCGAATTTCTTTATCTAAACTGGCCAACGTGATCAGCTTTCCACCGAACTCTGGACTCAACTTCGGTTCTTTCTGCTTGGTCTCTTTTTCTACAAAGGGCAAAAGTTCCGACCTGTTAGTACACAGAACAACACCAAAATCAGGAAAGCATATCCGAATTGAAAAAAAATAAAACAAACTCACTTGCTCCGGAGTGAATAAGCATAGGAATTGTCATTCCATCAATTCGGGGTTAATGAAAAAACCCTCAGACTGCCACTCCCCGCCAATCCATAACCACTCCTCCTGGAAACCATGAAGACTCTCTGGAATCTCAGTTATTATTTCTCCAACCTTAACGCCGTGCTGCGGTTTCGCTCCGGCAAAGAAACAGCATGAAGACTCAGCAACCCTCCTCTTCGGACTTTGTTTAAAAAGGAAGATGCTTCTCATTTCCTCACATGACGGCAACCCTTCACCTCGCTCGTGCAGCAACACCATCAAACCGATTATCTTTTTCCAACTATTCGGGGTAATCTGGCACAACGGTAACCCCCAACTTCGGAGGTATTCCGTGATCAAGTTCGGCAATGGGAATCTCAACCCCGACCTCAAACTCTCCGCAAATATGCCCACACAACCCGGAGGTGGGCTTGTTATTCTCTCCCCGAAATAAGGAGCAAAAATCTTCACCGAGGGAGGGATCCGAACCTGCTCTCTCAACAACACGACATCGGCATCAGTCAAGATGCTCGGCTCCCCCACAAAATCCACCGCAGGGTCAGGCCACTTTCTTACCGGTCTTCTTCAGTGAGGCGTCACAAGGTCGGCGCATTATGCTCTACGACCAGGTCACCGTCCTCATCGTTCAACTTAATATCCAAATGTCTCACCAACGACGGGTCCCACCGATGGTACTCAAAGGCCAATTCGACCAGTTCCGAATCATGGTAAATTTCCAACGGAACCGATTCAGTACTGGAAGAACTCGCCACTGCTTTACCCTTACCCTTCGACGCCATTGTACAAAAAAAACAGAGTGCAGAAAAAATAAAAGAAGAATCAAAGGAAGAACTCACCGAAAAATTCGCAAGCACACGGTGCGCAGGAAACAATTCTCAAACTCTCAGAGGAATTTCAACGACAATATGGATGCAAAAACTCAAAAATTAAAGCAAAGGTGAAGAAAGTTCAACCCAAAATTGCAAAACCCTATTTATAATTCTCCATTTGTGACCGTTGGAGATCTTAATTAGGGGCGCGTCCAACCGACGCGACCCCTAATTTCAACCGATGCCACCTTTTCGTCTGACAGAAGTCTACCATTATACGTGGCAACCTATTAAATCCGACCGTTACCTCATTTAAGGCCATTACGGCGCGACCGTTCATTCTGACATTAACTCGTTGACCATTACATCCATCCACATTCTGTCTCGACCGTTCACAAATTACTCGAATTTTACCAAGTGTCTTCACCTCGAAATACAGTCTGCACTTCAGAACAGACAACTCACTTCGGTCACCTCGGTTACGTCGGGTGACCGAAGATGACCCTCCGAAGACGATGAACACTCAACCACTAACTTTTCACCGATTCGGAGCCTCTAGACGTTTGGCAATATCGTTGACCATCACTCCGTATGCCCACCGATATTGGGGGCCTCTCTGTTATCATCCGACTCGGAAACACCATTAAGTGGTTTTAAATATCCTATTAAGAGAAAATAACTATTGAAACGACGTGATCTACAACAACACCGGTCCATGCAATGAACCGGTCCGAACTACCGAAGACCGAAGTGATCAGCACCTACCGAGGTCAACCTAAATCGAGGTCGTCACCTCCCTAAGCTGATGACAAGGCGCCTACACGCTCCTCTCACACTCTACGAGGTTCGTCATCATTTACGTGGGGGCCCACTGCTCCAAACCGCCCATCAAAAGCTACTTTATACGAAAAGTAGTACACAAATTCCAATGTATTCATCAAAAAGTTGCTATAAATAGAGATCCTATAACATTTGTAAGGGGGATTTTTTTTCCCGAACTCATTATTATGCAACACGTAAAAGCCTATAACGGCTCTTCACCTCGGTTCACCTCGGACCGGGGCCATCGTTGAGTCATGTCTACATGCTTTACGATCAAACCGTTCATAATTATCGTATTAATCATGTATTACATCGTTGTTAGAAATCGCATAACAACAATAACAACAATCAGGCAACATGAAAACAACTTATTATTAATGATCCATTATTAACAACTTAAATTTTATATCAAATATATGAGATATTGAATGCCACAAGAACAAAAAACACCATTACAACAATTACAATTCCACTTTAACCAGAGCATATAAACGGAGAAAAACACATAGAGAGAAGAATAAAAGAAAAAAGAAAATGAATCGATGTGAACCTACACCGTTGGTGACAACCTAAATCGGGCATGTCGCCCACGAACCATCGTTACCGTGACTCTCGCTCCATCAATGTACCATATGGTCGTTGATCCCGTCAAGTCGCCACTGTCTTGAACAGAAACCATGAGAACAACCGACCACCTCGTCAGCTGCCGACACAAGCCTTTGTACGACGATTGTCGCTCGACCCTTGAAGGTGTACTAGCCGAGGAGGCCAATAATGAAATCCCGACCCAAACTTAACAGTTCTGGGTCCCTGTATGATGCGACTCACCCCTAACGGTAGAACTCTTCTGGTAGCGTAGGGTCATGTTGCCGGCCAGAACTTTTAGCCGTGCTGTTTTAGGCCACCTTAGTAGAATTATTCTCTAGTTTGAGGGATTTATATTATGTAAAAAATTCATGTGAGTCTTATCTTCTATCTGAAAAAAATAATTTATGTGAGAGTGAAATAGTAGAAGAGGAAGAAAAGAAAAATTGCGTTGAGAATGAGAAGAAGAAAAGAGAAGATATAGAAATGAAAGGATTTTGTGAGCATGTTCACATAACATGTGTGTGTGTTTATGTGTGCTAGGGAGAGAAAAGAGTCAACTAGTTTATGTAGTGTAGGTCGTGGTATGGGGATAAAAAACTGCCAATCCAACAATGAACATTAGGGTGGAGGATAAAACTCTCAACATACATTCTCTGGTGGCTTTGGAAGTCGCATAATCACTGGGTGTTTCAAAAATTTTGGATGCCAGAGGACATAGTTGTTCGTTCGGCTCTACGAGAATGGCGCAAATTCCAGGAGATAGGTGGTTGTTAATGTTAGTTTTTGTGTGGGGGCTAGGTTCTTATGTTCAGTGGCCTCTTGTGTGTTCGTTGTTTTTTGTGTTGCATGGTGTGGGTGTTATGGATATTGCACTAACTGATCCAAACCCTTGTATTTGCCTGTAGTTGCTTGTTGTGTTAGTGTTCTTAGATCATCGTTAGAGTGGTTCTCTGGGTTGTTATGGTTGTATGAGCTAGTGAGCTCTCCGGATATTATGTACTCGTTTATTTCGGTTAATGAGATCTCCTATCGTTTGAAAAAAAAAACAATGACCATTAGGGCATAAAAAAGGAAAAAGAAGTAGCATTTTTAACATTTTTTTTTCCGGAACGATAGGAAGATCTCATGAACAAAACATAAATAGAGTTTATATGCGTAGAGCTAAAAAGCTCTAATACACAACAAACAACAAGGAGTGCCACACCCTAGTTGTTGTCTAAACACACAAGAATAAAACCAACCTCCAAACATAGCTAAGGGCAATGTAACATAAACCATAAACTCCAACTATAAGCACAACACACTAACTATCAAGCACATACAAAACAGAACCAGACATAACAATACAATCACTAACCAAACACAAAAGCATATACAAAAGCAAAAAGAGAAAATGACTGCACAGCCCACTGAACAAATGACCTAGACCAATAATCACTATCCTCTATGCTATACTACTCCTGAAGTTGAATGAAGAGAATTCCTACCAATTAGCATTTTTAACATTATTAATAAGCCATTTTATTGATCTAAATAATATTTTAAAAGGGTCATTTTGACAGTTGACCTCTAAAGGTTATTGTTGATATAAATTAGGCAATTTAGTTAGAGATTACAATATACTTATAGTGTAGTTAATTATAATGAATCTTAGAAAGATATTAACATATTCTGGAAATTAATATGCTATAAGAAAATTAATAAATAAACTGAGGTGCCGATTAGTTGTGGCGATCGACAAAGAGAATGGTTCTCTGGAATTTTATATTGAGAAACTATATGCGGGAGTATAACTATATGAGGAAGAAATTACATGTTTGTAGTTGTGTGCTTTTGATGTTAGGTTTTAAGACCTAGAGGGGTCGGTATTTATAAAAAAATAAAAAAATGGTAAAAAATGTAGTAAATCCTCGGTGCCAGCTAGGGGCGTAGGGTGGCGCGGGGTGTATCCATGCAAATTCTCTTTTTGAGGATAGTATAGATGTGGGTGGTGTCATCAGGTTTATCAATTTGGTGTTTAGACGAGGGGTAATCGTCAATCTTTCCCGAGAAGACTTGTATGGTGATCGGCACGGGCCGACTTCTGTCGATCAAGGGATCGGCATACATAACTTCATGCTCACGGGCTTCTCACGAGATGGTCCGCATATCTTATGAGCCGCCCAATTTGGTGTGGGCTTGACTTCATATGTGGGCTGCATCATTTGGGGAGCTTTGTATTTGGATATTTTCCATGACAACATAGAGGCCCCAAAGTTTTCAAGTGTAGAGGGACTGTTGAGGCACCTGGGAAGCTATAAACATGCAATATCCCGATCATGCAACAATTGCATTTGAGAAGTCTCTTCAGATGAAACATTAAATGAAGGAACCCAACTTGTCAGATTTTTATGGCGTGCCTTTTTGGATATTTCCCTTATACCTCGTTCCTTGAATGTGTCAGGGCGCAATGATTCGAAGAACATGGAATGTCCATAATAATAGGGGGTTTCTCCTTTGTTGTCCGTACTAGAACTTTCCAAATTATTTTTGAAAAATATTAGGCGTCCTTCTTTTGTATCTTTTATGCTTTCTTTGTACCTTCAAACAAAATATGTCGGATTTGAGTGATCATGAGGTGGAGGCGACCCCTGAAGGAGATCACGAAAGCCAAATTCCAAATCTTGAGGTTGTTGGCGTCATCCACTGATGTAAGAGCTGACAAACCAGGGGTAAGCAAATCTGCGAGCTTGCGAGCATCCTGTGAGACAATGATCCAATAAAGTTGTGGAAAAAATATGAGATAGCAAGGATGATGAAGATATTCATTCCGTACGAAGGGGAATGATCCCCCTGTCCTCCAAGGGGGAGCATCGCCGTGCATCGTTATTCCATAGCTTATGGTGAGACTTCAACTTCTGCGGAAATGAGAGATCTGGATCAGCCAAGTTCATTCAAACGCGACGTATCTCTTGTACTTATTAGTTGTCATGTTCATAGACAATGAGTGACCGACTCCAACTGAAAAGAAATTGGATTTTGTATTTATGTGGAAGACATCGAAAGACGGATTGGGCTACTTCCATTTGGTACGATATGAAAAAAAAAAACCAACTTGATGAAGGATGTGCCTGAATCTCGGCATGGTTGGAAGAAGGATTGGATCTAGGTAGTCGGAGAGTAGAGAACTCCTCGACCCTCAAGAAACTAGTTGACGGGCATAAGTGCTGGAGGAAGGAATATTCTGATCGTGATCATCCTAGCGCACCTCCTGAGACAGTGGATATAGAGACTGGTGTCGATCGTGCAGTGAAGGAACCAAACCTGACAAAAAATAGGTCATGGACTGGGGCGAATCTAGCCATATAAATGAGTGCGGGCCTAATAATTAAAAAAGATTAAATATTGAGGATTATAACTAAAAATTCAAAACAAAAATTATTACATATGACTTTTCATAGCTTAATCTACATATTATCATGAAATAATTAAACTCCTCTTTTACTATTTTCTCACATATTTCAATACATTTAAAACATTCAAACAGAAAAATAAAATTTACAACTATTACATAAATTTTACTAGCATGAAATCATTCTTTAATTTTTAGAATGAATAAGTAAAACACCTCTTTTATTATATTCACAAAAGT
>CACSLK010034598.1:7998948-8028710 GCA_902706635.1 Striga hermonthica | reverse complement strand
GTCAGATTCTATAAAGCATCTTAACATAATTAAACAGTTAAATTATCAGTCTGAGCATAGTCAATAGTAATTGTTTATATTATTTTCAGTTTGATCAGGCATCAGCACTATCATTCAGTTTCAGTTTCAGCTGTTCAGGTGGGGACTCAGACTAAGTACTACATTGTTTATAATTACGCTACCATGTTCGAGGTATGTATATTCAGTATCCGCTCGGAATGGTCGCCGGTCCATTCTGGGTTCTAGTGGCCTAATCTAACCACTAGAGTGTGCACATGGTCCGGTATTAGTTTGTGCCGGGAGATTGCAGTATTAGTTTGTGCCGACAGATTTCAGTTATCAGTTACGTGACTTATGTCGCGAGATCAGACCGGTATCAGATATCAGATTTCAGTTTCAGTTTCAGTTCAGTTGTATATTCTTAGATCATGATATTGTTATTATTTTCAATGTTTACATTAGTATGAGTTTCTGCGGAGCACAAGTGTTTAGTGCTCACGCCCCACACCTTTCATGTTTTTCAGGTCGCAGGGTCGGAGACGAGGAGTGAGCGGGCGAGCTGTTCAGGATATTTATGATTATTGTATTTATGTTTAGCCACGCTTTGTTTCCGCTAAGACTTTAAGTACTTATTATCAGACTTTGCTCCGACATTAGTCGGATAAGACGTTATGACCGTTTTTATGTATCAGCTTAAATTTTAACGGTTTTCAAAAATCAAGTTTTCTTCACGGTAGCATTACGAATCAGTTTTCGCAAACTAAGTATTTATTTCAGAAAATTTCGAAAAATCGCGCACTCTGATATGATAAAATGTCGGAGTGTTACACTTGTCCTTCATCTTGCTCCTTTGGATCTCGCCAATAGAGGTCCCGATTTGCCCCATTTGAGTTTTGAGGCATTTAAGAGAGGCTTGAATCGAGGTAACTCCTTTGACGGTGTTGTGTAACGTAGAGACGGTGGAGGCCAACGATTGAAGACACTTCTCTAGGCTTTTGATCCGAGTATCCGAGGACACTCTGTTAGCATTCCTCTCGGGCTCGGGTGGAGGAGGCATCGGTTGTCTCGGAATGAAGCCTCCACGCCCTTGTGGATATCCTTAAAACTAGGGCCTCGGTTGGTAGCCTTGGAATTCGGGCCTTGGTTGGAATGGTGGTGGTTGTTTGGTTGTGCATAGGCTTGGGGTTGATTTTAGGGTTGAGGTGGTGTCGGTTGGAGTGGATAGGCCGCTTTCGGGTCCCTCCATGAGAAGTTAGGATGATTCCTCCACCCGGGGTTGTAGGTATTCGAATAAGGATCGTTTTGAACCTGAGGAGCATATCCTTGTACAACATTGACATCAAAAGGGACCGCTACAAGGTTGGGATCATAGCCCGACTCCATATACCTCGGGCACTCATGGCCTCCATGTCCCATTTCACCACAACACCCACACACCTCGGCCATTACCACTTGAGTCGAATTTACATCCCTTAGCCAGAGTTGCTTGAGTTCTTCCTCCAACGAGGCAAGCTTGGAAAGCACGACATCATTCGAGGACCCGGTGGTTTGTGTAGCCTTATTAACGGGGGCCCTCTTACGAACGCTCTTCCGTTGGGAATTCTCACTCAACATCTCGTAAAGCTCATAGATCTCCTCGGCCGTGTGACTCCCAATATCTCCCCCGGCCGCATGGTCAACCATATATTGGAGAGTTTGGTGGAGACCAACGTAGAAGAATTGATTAAGCACCCCGAGGCAAAAGTGATGGTGGGGGCATTGAAGTTGGTACCCCTTGAATCTCTCCCATGCCTCATAAAAAATTTCGTCGATGTTTTGGCTAAATCTAGCCATTTGGGTCCGGAGATCGGTAGTCTTTTGATGTGAGTAGTACTTGCTCATGAACTTCTCGTAGACGGCTTCCCACGTGTTGAGCGAATTTGGGAGCAATGTCATGAACCATGTTTTTGCTCGATTTTTCATGTTATAAGGGAAGCATCTCATGCGAAGTTGGTTTTCGGTTAGGCCTTGGAGAGGAAAGGTGTTGACCGTGGAGTAGAATTCTCAGATAAAATTGAGAGCATCCTCTTGGGCTAGGCCGTAGAATGAGGGTAGTTGGTTTAGGTTGATGGTTTTGAGATCATAGTTTCATGCCGCTTCCCCGAGCACAAGGCACGAGGTGTTGTCTCCAATGATAGGTCATGCAAAGTACCTCATGTTCGGGGGAGGTGGTGGTGGCAATTGATCTCCTTGTCCCGCCATTGATTTTTGGGCTCGGGTTGTGGTTCGTCAATGTTGAGCTCAATGAAAAGGTCAATCGATGGTGTCTCCTCTACAGGTGCACGCCTTCGTCTACCTCGCATAAACACCAACAACTATACCCGTGAATGCACCAATGTGAAACAAGGTAAAGCTCAAGCAACAAACACAAATTATCGATAAAAAGCAAGAGAAAACAAGAGAACGGAAATTAACCAAGGTTCACAAAAATCAAGAGAAACACAATAAAAACAAACAACCAAATAGCAAATTAGGCGTCCTACTTGCCTTCCCCGGCAACGGCGCCATTTGATTAGTAAATTTTTTTGGTGTGGATAAAGGATAACCGAGTTACCCGACTCGGGTCGATCTCGAGGGAAGGCTATTCGGAGCTTTACTTACTATTCGATTGCTCAAATCACAAAAAGAGGATAATAAAGCCTAAACATTCTAAGTAATTGGATTGGAGGATGATTATCGCTAAACGAACACTAGAAAACGAGCAATTAACTAAGAGCAAGATCAAATCACGAGCAAGTAGTAAACTAGATCAACAGAGTCTCATGCTATAACCATAACGAGATGATAATCAATCGACATAAGGAATAAACGAGCTATGAGAATTAGATTTCTAACCCGAGTCATCTAACCCTAAGTGATTAAGCCCTAATCGGGTCTTAATCCTTAACGAGATCAACAAGCAATTAACTTCTCTATCTACTCAAGCAAGCAATCATTACAAGCATCCCTCCATCATCAATCAAACCCAAATTTACCCTAATAAACAGTATAAGTAAAAAAGGAGCAAAAATCGATATAAAGAGCTTTAAAACTAAATACTCATCCTTCCATTGTGTAGACGATGAAAAATGGAGTCAAAATCTCAAAACTTGAAAGAAACCAAAGTCGCCAGAAAATCTCCCGGAAAATAGTATAAGCTCCTAATGTAGAGAGCAAAATAAAGCATGAGCTAAGTTCCCCAAAAGAAAAAATGAAATAATGAGTGGTGGATCCCCCAAAATCCAAAGGAAAAAACATATATATAGTATATCTCCAAAAACACACACTAGGTGCAAACACACTTAATGATTTAGCAGTTCGCAGGTTGCCAAAACAGGTTCGCAGTGAGTGTGCACACAAAAATCAACTGGAAATGGCATTTCGCAGCTTGCCAAAAGGAATTCGCAGCGAGTGTGTCCAAGTGCTGCTGGGGAGGCGTTTTGCCGGGTGCGAAAACCATTTCGCTGCGAGTGATGTTCTTGGAGATACGCTGTTTGGTAGGTAGCAGAAGGGCTTTGGCAGCGAGTGATGGGGATGCTATGCAAGTGGTTTTCGCGGGGTGCGAGTTGTGTTTCGCAGCGAGTGGCACGGATGTTGATGGCCCTTCTCGCACGTCGCAGACTGATGTTAACCGCGAGTTCCGAAGTTAGGGTGTTGTGCATTTAGCACGGTGCAAAAGACAATTCGCCGCAAGTTTTGTTTGTGAGTTTGTTGTCCCCGAGGTAGCCTCGTGTCTCTAAAATTACTCGAATGGCTCGGATATGTCTCGTAAAATGGCACAATGGCATATCTTCCTGGAATTGCTATTTAGACCTAAACCTCACACCAAAAGAAACGCAAAAATACGACAAAATACAAAAACACAAAATAAAAACGAAAATTACTACAAAATGGACCGGTAGACACTCAAGCGAACCTAAAAATGACTCGACTAACACATAAAACACAAGAAAATAAACACAAAAACATAACAAACAGAGAACCAATGCCATCTCCAGTCTTATCTCCCAGGACGGAAAGACATGTCTCTCAGTTCTACAAAAAATATGTTTACATCAGAGGGCATTAGAAAAGCCAGTTTAGAAGGATGAGATCAAAAAGGCCCTTTTCAGTATGCATCCAGAGAAGTCAGTAGTAGTCTAGTAGAAGATGGTTGACGGCTGTTTTTTTTTTTTTTTTTTTTTTTTTTTCCAAATTTTTTAGTCTGCCATTGTTGTGCTTGTTTTTCAAAGTTTATTTTTATTTGGTAATATACTCCAATATTACAACCACATCGTGATCACATTGATTCCCAAATGCCCTAATCCTTAACCTTTGAGCCAATTTAGACCCATCAGTCTGTGTTCAGTGTACTGATAAAATTATGTCAAAAATTCTGGCTTTGAGACGAAGGACTACTTAGTCTCTAGTATCAATGACTGTCAGGTCCATTTTTGCAAGGTAGACAATTGATGGATAATGTCATAATTGCACATGAAGCATTTTATTTCTTAAAGAGACATAGATCAAGGGGAAATTTCTTCATGGCACTCAAGCTAGATATGATGAAGTCTTATGACAGGTGAAATGGCAATGTGTACATCAGATTATGATCAAGATGGGTTTTAGTCATAAATTTGAGCATCTTATCATGAGTTGCATTTCTTTTGCTACATTTGCTTACAATATGAATATGACTGTGAGTAGATATGTCAAGTCCTCTAAGGGGTTGAAACAATGGGACCATTTATCCATTTTTCTGTTTCTTTTGGTTTCTGAGATGCTATATATCCTAATAAATGAAGCTTCTGAGAAGAAGATTTTGATTGGGTTGAAAATTTCTTGAAGGAGTCCATCACTCTCAGATTTTATATTTGTTGATGATTCACTCTTTTTTAGTAGGGCAAGGACTGACCATGCAATGATTTTGCTTAATATTTTGCACATATACAAACTTTTCACAGGACATCATATAATTTGGAGAAGTCAGCTATTTTTTTCCAGTAATAACACTCCTGCTTATATCCAGACAAGTAATTGTAGTGTTTTGCAGGGTATCAAGGTGCATAGGTCCACGGTTTACCAGATTTTTAGTAGATAAAAAAAGAAGCTTTTTCTTTCATTCTGGAGAAGGTCCGAACTAAATTACAGAGTTGGAAAAATAGATGGCTATCCATAGTAGGTAAATAGGTTCTGATTAAAGCAGTTCTGGATACTTTACCAGCTTTTGCAATGTCTTGCTTCAAATTACCAATATCTCTATGCAAAGAAGTGTATTAATTATGTGCTTTTTTCTAGTGGAGTAAGGGAGATCAACAGGATACGGGTATGCACTGGAAAGCCTGGCACATGATGAGCATACCCAAAAAGGCACGTGGTTTGGGTGTTCAGGATGTTAGGCTATTTGAAACTGTTATAAAAATCGTCCTAGGCGGCCGCCAAGGTGCTAGGCGGTGCCCGAGCGCCTCCGATTTGCACAAATCGGCAGAAAAAATCGGCCAGGCTGCGAGCTCGGTGGCCAGGCGGTTAGGCGGCGCCTAGGCGGGCTCGGCGGCAATTTTTCTGTTTTTTTTATAATATTAATTATATTATTTTATTTTCATGTTTTCTTTAAAATATATTAATTTTATTATTTGAACTTAAGTGTGTCGATTTATTACAGTTGAGATAATTTTATTTTGTAGGTAGTTAAAATAAATAAAAAATAAGGTATTTAATATTGATTTCTAGGCCCCGACTAGCCGCCGTCTAGGCCCCGCCTGGGCGCTCTAGGCACTAGGCGCTGGTCGAGCGCCTCGCGGGCGCCTAGCGACTTTTAGAACACTGGTATTTAATGAAGCACTTATTTGCAAGCAATTGTAGAGAACCACAACTTATCCACACCTGGTCAACAGAATCTTAAAGGCAAGTATTTTATTAACTTTTTCATTCTTGAGGCTGAAAAGAAACAAAATGCATCATGATTATGGCAAATTTGGATGGACATTCTGCCTATTGTTGCTAAAGGGTGAAAAGTGAAGATTAGAAATGGCAGGGATACTAAAATTTAAGATTTGAATTGAGTTTATACTTTAATTAAGAGCAAACCAGATTTGATGGAGATTGCTAGAGGCGACGTAATTTGGGTAAGGAAATTGATGATGATACTGAAGATCGATGGAATGAATGATTGATTAGACAAATGTTCAATGAAACTGATAGTGAGGCAATATTGAAATCAAATCTCTTAACCATGATCTTGATGTTAAATGGATATGGGGGTTTGACAGGAAATGTAATTTCTCAGTCTCTGGTTCCTGTGCTTATTTGATTGAACAAAAAGTGTAGGCTCCTGACCTTCTAGAGGGAAGCACAACCAAGAAGCAGGACCATATGGCCAGAGTCAGAAGTTGGAAACTCAAAACTAAAGGAAAAAGCAAACACTTTCTCTGGAAATATGTGAATGGTACACTTCCAGTCAAGCTGAATCTCAGGAAGAGAGGGATTGAGGTAGATGTTACATGTCATACCTGTGGTGCAGAAGCAGAGATAGTAGAACATGTGTTTCTACACTTTGAGAACGCTATAAAGTTGTGGAGTACATGACCAGTTAATTGGCTAGGCATAAAGGATGAGCACTGCTCCTTTAAAGGTTGGTGGGGACAAGTCTGCAGTATTGACAAAACTGAAATTGCTAAAGCTCAGAATCAATTAACAACCTATATGTTGTGGTGGCTATGGAAAGCCCGGAATCATTGGCTCTTCAAAGGAGAGAAAATCCCTCACCACATGGTGATAAAATGGCAGGAGTGCTCAAGTTGTGAGCAGATATACCACGCTATGTAGTTGGGTTGCAATAAATGTTAGTTTGTATTTTGGTCTTTGGTGATGAGTTTTGGAACTGGTCGTTGGTTTATTGTGACTAGTTTTCGTTTGTACTGTTATAGGTTTTTTGTTGCTTGGATATTGGTTGTCCGAGGACTAAGGATTCATCATATATGCCTTAGCCTCGATTGTGTTTAGTTTGTTTAGACCACCTCATGGTGTGCTTTCCCATTCTTAGTTTCGTTTGAGTCTTTGAGATTTTCCTAACCCTGTGTTCGAACTTTGTTCGCGGATGTTTGATGTTATATGATATCCCTACCGTTTCGAAAAAAAAAAACTCTTTTATTCATTAAATCAAATTAAAAAAAAATTAATTCAGTATTTTGCATTTTCTAATTAATTGTAAAGACAATATAAAAGAAAAATGATAAATTACCTAAATATCCTTATTAGTAAGTTTACATGCCAATAGATAATAACAAATAACATATATTACCAATTTTTTTTTTTACAATAGTTAAATTTGTTGGTCAATTCAATCAATAGAATACGTTGGTAAAAACAACTGATATAATCCTTTAAAACGCTTACACCTAACAACTAACAATTGATTGCAAAACAAGATCAATTTCACAATATCAAATCTATCTCATTTATTTTATGATCGAAATTGTCTATTATTCTCTTTATTTTTATATTAAGTGAATTTTTTTGAGAAAAAAAAAATTAATGTAAAATTTATATTTAGCTGCGCCGACAACTGCGTATATAATTTAGGGGACATCATAGTATTTTACTATTTTAGTTAAAAAAAAAAATAATTGCTCCCAAACTGAGATAGATGCTCCAAAACCACAACGTGAGCAAAATCCCTCCCTATATATTAATTCAAAACGTGTTGAGTTTAAGTGACAGATTCTCACGCTTCGGATGCTGATATGACGAAAATTTATGCTTCGTGATGTTGTTTTTATATTATTTTTGCTATGGAGTTAGGTTTGATATTAGACATAAATAATTTTACACATATATTCATTAACTCAACGCCCATATGTACATAGGTATTAGTACTAGTAGTTTTTAATTTGGATGAAAACTGTGAGTCAATTTTGGGAGTATAATATGAAGGCCTCTCTTTTGAGATGGGGGAAATTCATGCATTATATATGGCTGCTCTTCTTTTCTTCTTTCTTTTTTGTGTTCACACTCACTATTTTAAATAACCTATTTAATTTATTCTTAAAAAAATAAATAAAAAGAAAAACCTAATTAATCAATCTTAGCAGTTTCCCGTTTTTATTTATTTTACTTCAATTGACTCTTTGTGGCCGTCATTGGGGTCAATATGATAATTTTTTAATGAGATAGAAATGTGAACTAGCAATATAACACAATATAATGTTAAATAATTTGATTAACTTTAACGGTAATCGTGCAGTGCCGCAAATTTTGAAATTTATCTAAGAACAATTTAAGAATAAATTTGAATTTGATTCAGAATTTAAAGATACGTGTGCACACTTGTCACTTTTTGGGCGAATCTATTAGGGGGTGTCTATATGTACACCCCCTTGTGTGTAAAAAAGGGGTGTACATATAGCATTGTCCTTTGTGTAATTTATTAAAAAGGGGTGTACATATAGCATTGCCCATCTATTATTATTATTATTATTATTTTATTTTTTTTTTTGGTAAAGTCGTTGTCTTTTGTTTCGTTTTATTTTTTCTTTTCTTTTTTTTTTTGGCCAAATGAAAATTATATTAAAGGGAGATTTTACAGTCTGTTACGAAACCATTCCGTCCGAATTTTTAAATATTTTTTTGGTACAATGGGGTTTGTAAATGTTAGATCAACTATGCACGACGATTACATGTTGATCTAACAATTACAAATCCCGACGGAATGATTTCGTAACGGGACTGTAGCATTTCCTTATATTAAAACTTAAAAACTCATAAAGAGTGCAAGTTGAACAAAGTCTGAATCAACTCATTTACACATGTAACAAAGGGGGTACAAACACTCGTAAACCAATAAAACTCCATAAAGAAGATAAAACAACTACATAAAGGAGACTAAAATCAAGATATCTAGACTGAAAAAAAAATGCAAATACAACGCTTATGTAAACAATACACTAAAGCCCTTCTCACTGTTGTCCAACAACTCACAACATTCCCAACGAGGCAACACCTGAAGACAATTCTAAAAATGATAAAAAGCCCAGACCCGTATCAAGAAACTCAGAACTCCCACACAAAAGAGGCTATGGCTTAACTCAAAAGAATAAAAATGGCCAAGACCAACTTCCATAGGGAACATCACAGGAAAACAACTCCGAGGTCCCGCGGCCGTCGCCTCCCCCAACACAACTCCAACAACTATAATTAAATAGCTGCAGCCAGTCGGAGGGGACCATTCTTCTCAGTCCTAGAGACTAACTCCGACCGCCACAAAGGCATCGACCATTGCCGACGACACCATCCACACACCCGAGACATCGTCCAGATCCAGAAGAGTCACCCATCTGGAGAAGTAACTCAAAGTTGGGAATTGGGGCTGACGGCACGGCGACACAGACGTTTTACCGTGCCAAAGGGATTTGGGGAAAATCGACGAGAGAGAGAGAGAGAGAGAGAGAGAGAGAGAGAGAGAGAGAGAGAGAGAGAATCCACTACTCCTAAACTCTACGCAACTAAATTTCTGCAGCTCTTTCTTGATTATGTATAAATATGAGGAAAAAGTTGCAAATTCTACAGGAAAAATGTTAAAGGGGCGAAAATGTAGGATGCTACAGTAATTTTTTACCTCTTCGCATGAGAAAGAAGATAGTGTCTTGATTTGAAATAGACAATTTGGTCATCATTCCAGCGACCTTTATGGCGATTTTTGGCCAACTCTTTGGTGCTATATCGGTGATTTTCCCGACGACTTCTAATGCACTTGGAGAGCATTTTCTATAATTAAAACGAAAGATAAAAAGAGAAATAAAAATCACATGACACCAAAATGCAAGAAAACACAAAAACGAGCAAAAACTACCAAATGGACCGGAAAAAATCTAACATAAAATAAAACAAACACAAATATAACACCAAAAAGAACATTTAAAATAACACCCAAGATACCTGCTCAGGTCGATCTACTGAGCTATTTTGTGTACTACATCAGAACGATGCCACATACAAGTGGTGCGACAGTTCAAGAAAGCTACTGGGGAACATGTTTGCCTTTAATTCAAAACCTCTAATCAGTTTTTGCCACGTGCGATCAAGATAACCACCAATATAGTATTTAATGGCACGTCTTTTCATATATCGCGGTTCATTATTCAGAAACATGACGTTACGAAATTTGATGTAGTAGATATCGATGTCAGTTTGGTGGGGTCTGCAAATATACTACTTTGAATGATATATACGTTTCCCAGTTCTATCACTCAAACTCATAGACCTAAATATTGACACCCAAACTGCAATTTGTATTTTCTATCAAACACGTGTCCACAACACGAAGACCAAGTAATCCACGAATCTTGAACTGAACACGACCACCAATTAATTCGCGAATCTTGAACTGAATCCATATCACGCGAGAGACAAACTATGATCGAATTCCAAATACAGAAAAAGATTGATATTGGCTTAATAAAAATGAACCAAACCGTAAAGTTGGACTCATATTCAGAAGATTAATTGCAACTAGCGTAGGTTAGTAACGACTGACAAGATGTTTATGGACCCGCTTGTCGAAACACGTGTCACCTGTAGAAGTCACCCATCTGCATAGAGATTCTCGACGTTTACAAATAGCAAAGAACACTTGTACTACAATGTTGTACTACGCCGATGAACAGTAACCAATTGTAAGACAATATAAATACACTTAAGATTTTAACCATATGGCAGACAATAAGAAAAACTCGGAGATATTCTATCAAGTAAATAAAAGGAAATACCGAACAAGATTCCTATTCAAAACTATTTATTTTCTCATTTTTCTTTAGCTTGACAAACTCATTTTCGTGACAAAAATGTTCGGTTGGCAACATTGAATAATGAAACACCTTGAGATAGATCTTCACTTCATAAGGGATCTAGTTCAAAAGAATCAAATTATAATCCAACATTTTCCTTCTCAAGACCAAGTTGCAAATATTTTTATCAACCCTCAGACCAAGGAATTATTCACAAAGCTTCAGGACAAACTCCATGCAGCAACAAATATGACTAGCACAACACTTGAAATTTTTCTTCTTCAATGTTTGTATGGAAACATGCATGAGCTGTCATCATACCGAGAATGATTCGTAGTTATCTTTTCAAGTCGTTGATCTATATTTTTCTAGTGTAGCTCTAGTTCATAACATTTTATAGGTATATAAATATAAGACACTGCAAAAAATCTGCCAAAAACTGACGGAATTCATGTGACGAAAAAAAAATTGGCACTGTATGTTGCCTTATGGTGACGAATTTAAGAAATCGTCATTACATTATTGCATACAACGACGACTACTACATTCGTCATCTTAGAATTTATTTTTCGTCACATAATAGTATTTTTCGTAACAATGCACATCAATTTGTCACCTATACATAAAGATGTTAAATGGTCTTTAGCCCGATGGGCCTGCCGTTTAACCCAAAAAAAAAAAAGAGTTAGGGCTCTTTTTATTCCAGCCCATTTAAATTCGGGCCTTTAAGGCCCCAACCTATTAGCCCATGGGCTAAACGGGCGGGTCGACGGGCTACTGGGCCAGCCCGCGGCCATGCCATATTGAACCAAAAAAGGAGCTTAAGTTAACTTAAGACCCAACATCATCAGGATTTCACTATTCAGGGACGTGAGGCCTAATTTATTTTGAAAAAAAGAAAGGTAAAGAAAAATGCTCACAAGGCCACAACAATTCTAGGCTACCTACATAAAAAAAAAAGTGTCAATATATTTGGCCGCCAATTCTCATTGCTTGGTCGCCTGGCTACAACAGGGATAAAAAAGGCTTGGCTACAACAGGGATAAAAAAAAAAAAAGAAAAACACCAACAATACTCGTCTCTCGACTCTCACTGCTCTTTCCCACCACTCGAATTAGATTTGTCTTCTTAGTTCCTACTATCAATTGCCACTACCGGTCATGACTCACGAGGTTAGTGAAAGAAGGAAAGCTTTATGCTGTCTCAAAACTTTTGAACATTTTGCTAATTTTCTTTATTTTTTTTTAGAATCATGGAACTTAAAATTCAGTCTATACATAATGTTAAAGATGATGAGTTGGAGGAGATACAAGATTCTACTTCTCAACATCACACGGGGTCTGTCAAAAAATCATAAAAAAGGGTTAGAGCAAATACATCTGTGGTATGTGATAGTTTTGAAAAGCCTGTTAATGGTAGGGTGAAATGCAAATCTTGCTCTAAGAATTATGCTTTTAATGGTTCTAACTACGATACTTCAACTCTTACCTGTCATATGAATAAATGTATGGGTACTCATAGTCCCATGTTTGAACATGTGGGTAATATGATGATAGATGTTGATGGAAAATTGAGGTCTAAGAAGATTGATCCTAAGAATGTACGCCTGCTTTTTTCGAGGGCTATTTTTTCACATGATCTTACACTCTCTTTTGTTGAATACAAATGGATAAGGGAGCTAATCAACTACGTGAATCATGATGCTAAAAATATTAGTAGGTTGACAACTACTTTTGACATATTCAAGTTATATTATATTAAAAAAGAGAAGTTGAAAACTATAATGCTTGCTAGTCCCAGTAGAATTTGTTTGACATTTGATTGTTGGACAACTTGTACAAGGGAGGGTTATATATGTTTGACGGCTCATTTGTTGAATCTAGTTTGAAACTGAATACTAAGATTATATCTTTTTGTAAGATGGTGCTCCGCATTCTGGGTTTGATTTGACAAACAAAGTGTATGATTGCTTAAAAGAGTGGGGCATTGACAAAAAGATATTTCTCTTACTTTAGATCATGCTACAGCTAATGATGCTATGAATGCTATCTTGACAGAAAAACTATCATTGCAAGATAGTCTTTTATGTGGGGGTAAGGTTTTTCATATAAGATGTTGCACTCATATCTTGAATCTATTTGTTAAAGATGGTTTTAATGAGGCGAATTAAGCTTTAATTAGAATTAGAGATAGTATCAAGTACGTGAAGGCATCAGAGGGCAGGATGAAAACCTTTCTTAAATGTGTTAGTCAAGTTGGTGGTATTGATACTAATGTTAGCTTACACTTAGATATGTCCACTAGATGGAATTCTACTTACATCATGCTTGAAAATGCAATTAAGTACAAGCGTGCTTTTAGTAGTCTTTAGTTGGCTGATAGAAACTACAAGTTTTCTCCAACAAATGAAGAGTGGATGAAATGAGAAAAAAATGTGTCAGTTCTTATGTCCATTTTATGTGATCACTAGCTTGACTTCTGGAACATCTTATCCAACTTCAAACTTGTATTTTATGCAAGTATGGAAAATAGAATGTTTTGTGAGAGCAAATGTAGAAAGTGAATATGAGAAAATTCGAAAAGCTTCTTTTGAAATGGAAGAAAAATTTGATAAGTATTGGAAAGAGTATAGCATGGTGCTCACTTTTGGGGCAGTACTTGATCCTCAAGCACAGGTGGGGATGATAAAATATTGTTTCCCTCAACTCGGTCAATATACTTGCGACGAAAAAAATGTTGCTATCAGAAGAAACTTGCAAATGCTTTTTATTGAGTATGTGAAGTTGATTTCCTCGCTCAAACCAACTGGAAGTAGCTCCAACACTCTTCAACTGACGTTGTTATTGAGACAACGACTAACAAAAGAAAGGAACCTTTTGTTGATGTTATCTTGTATGATGTGAGTATTATTTTTCTTTCAATATCTTTTCATTTTTTCTATTATTCATTTTAGTTGTAACCTTGATTGTTGGACAATTATCAAATTATATGCGTCTCACATTTTGCTCATGCAAGATTGACAATACCAAATAGCCAAAATGAAAAATCCGAATTGGATCAATATTTGGATGATGCTCCACTTGAATTCAAATATCACCCAAATTTAGATGTTTTGGAGTTCTGCAAAAGTAAGGCAGATCGATGGCCAGCTCTAGCACTTATGGCTTGTGATATATTAAGTATACCTATCACCACTATGGCGTCTGAGTCTGCCTTTAGCATAGGAGGTCGTGTAGTCACCAAATATAGGAGTCGTCTTCTTGGTATTCATGTGCAAGCTATACTTTGTACTCGTGATTGGTTGCAGGGCTTTCAGGAAGGTAATACTTTTTCAATTCTAATTTGTTGTTGGACTTCAAACTTATGTATTTTAATGTCCCAATAATTTCCTCTTTATTGTTGGATGATTAATGTAGAATAGATATTACATGCTTAAATTGGGCTTACAATACAATTTCATGTATTTCTGATAAGGATCATGCTTATTGTTTTATTTTTTTATTTTTTTTTTTCTAATTCATGTGAAGATGAATGGGAAGATGATGCTTTGGCCAAAGTGGAACCAAATATAATTGATGATGCTTAAGCTCTAGTTTAATCTTTTTTAATTAGGAACTCTTAGACTAGTTGTGTAAAGCAACTATGTATATGACATTATTATGAGGAATTTGCACCACATACTTTCCTATAACAATTATATTACATATTTAACATCAATTAATTTTTTTTTTTTTTTAAAATTTGCAACTTCAACACAAAAATATTACACATATACCAGGTTTTTAATGGCTGAAGTCAATCTATCAAATTATGGAATGTGTTATTGGAACAAAACCTCCCACGATCTCTCCCAAACCGAACAATATAATCCCAACAAATCGGCCATTATCTCTCTACAAACCTGCACATTCTCCATGGAGTCGATGAGGGAGACAATCAAATTTTGGTTGGAATATCTTGTTGAGGTGAGGGTAAACCCTAGCCACCAGTTCATCCATTGATTTCTCGTCGTCTCTGCAGAGGTCGTGGAGGCGCGCGATGAGGTTTAGATGGAGAAGTCGAAGGTGGGGTTAGTGGCGTATGGCGTATGGCGAAGGAGGATAACGATCGGAGATGGATTTTCCATTCTCTTCCCCGTCAGCCATTTTTTACTTTTCTTTTTGGAAGAATTTTATGATATCCTCCAGTTTCATCGACGTCCTCGTCAAGGGGGTGCAGGGTCGCCATGGTTGGAGGAGATGGTTAGTTGTTTGCAAGAAAATCGATGTTTGGTTCGATTTTTTTATTTTTTTTAAGGTTTTGGACTTGTCTAGATGATGGTAACAGGGTATAGTTTCAATATACAAATTAGTTTATGATCAGTATATGTATGGTATATGTGCAGTATATGTACACCCTAGAGATATCTACAGTTATTGTACGTCTTAGTTTATGTTTGGTTTATTTTGTTTATGTACAAATTAGTTTGTGAATGGATGTATGTCTTTATGTTTTCAATGTTTTATAATTTATTTTTGGTATATTAGAAATTTTTTTTGGTTGAAAACGAATTTCATTACTAATATACATTATTTTTTGTCGATCAGTCAATTTTTTTTTTTTGTGGTATATTTGCGACTTTTCTTAAGAAAAAAATCGATCGCGCCTCTATCGTTTGTGATGTGTCGTGGTATATGTACAATATATAATCAACATATGATAGTATATGTCACACACACACACACACACACACACATATATATATGTATATATATATATATATATATATATATATATATATATATATATATATCCAACTGTGATATCATAATATCTGTCGAAAAAAAAACAGGAATACATATTTTTTGATGGAACATATACCTTAATTTGATCCATAGTCCTCTTTTTTTCGGTATATTTTGCGTAGAAAAACAATAAATTCATGTATGTTTCATTGTGAATGGATGTTTGTTTTTATGTTTTCAATGTTTATTCATAATTTATGTTTGGTATATTAAAAGATTTGTTTAGTTGAAAACGAATTTGATTACTAATATAAATTGTTTTTTATCGACCAGACAACTTTTTTTTTGTGGTATATTTGTGTAACTTTTCTTAAGAAAAGATCGATCGCGCATCTATCGTTTGTGATGCGTTGTGGTATATGTAAAGTATATAATCAGCATATGTACATTATATATATATATATATATATATATATCTGACTATGATATCATAATATCTGTAGAAAAAAAAACCGGAATACATAATATTTGATGGAAAATATACCTTAATTTGATCCCATAGTCCTCTTTTTTTTTGGTATATTTTCCGTAAATGAACAATTAAAAAAAAGAATAAAGAAATGAATTGATAAAAATATACCTTGAGTTTAATCGACATGTTATTTTTTTGTGGTATATTTGCGTAACTTTTCTTAAAAAAAAATCGATCGCGCCTCTATCGTTTGTGTTGTGTTATGGTATATCTAAAGTATATGATCATATATATATACAGTATATGTTAAATATATAGGCAAAATGGCAGGTTTTAACACGACCTTTACGTGTTTGGCAATTTAATCACGACTTTCAGACTTTGTCAGAAAAATACATGACCTTTACATTTTTGGCAAAATGATACACGCCGTTAACGGCCGTTAACGGAAAGCTGACGTGGCGTCAGCGACGTGGCAAATTGTGACACGTGGCAGGCTTACAGAATTGCCACGTCAGCTTTCCGTTAACGGCCGTTAACGGCGTGTATCATTTTGCCAAAAATGTAAAGGTCATGTATTTTTCTGACAAAGTCTGAAAGTCGTGATTAAATTGCCAAACACGTAAAGGTCGTGTTAAAACCTGCCATTTTGCCTAAATATATATGTATAGTTGCAGGATAAAAACCATCGCCGACGATGAATCTTCCCTGCAATTTTGTACTTTTCGCCCAATTTTTGCTCCTCACGTAGGCGATGCTCCACCCGATCGATTTCCTCGCGTTATTATCTCCAATCGCCACATCAGCACAAGCGGCTCAATCCACCACCACTAACAACGACCCCTGTTATCACATCCGTCGTCGATCGGGCGACGAATTTCAGTCGAGGCGTAAACCCTAGCCACCAATTCATCCACTGATTTCTCGTCGTCTCTGTGGAGGTCGTGGAGGCACGCGGCGGAGTTGAGGAGATAGGAATCGGAGGAAATCATTCCAAAGAAAAATCTGATTTTTTTCCTCTTAACATCCCGGAAATCATGCTGTGAAGATATGGAATGGAGGATGTTATGATGGGCAACTCATTTTTAGGCATTCACGTAATTATTGTTTGTCCACCAGGTATATAAACAATTATTTTTTTGTCAATGGTATATTTGAAATTACTTAAATTTCGTGCAGTATGCTTAAAATTTTCCCCATTATTATCACGTTCACGTACTTTGGCGGCTTTTATGTTTTTTTACGTGCCTTTTAGGGAATATACTATTATGCATATGACTTGTTTGTATTTTTTTTATGCGTCTTTTTATGATTTATTGATTTTTTTTGGCGTTTTAGCCCGTATAGCCCACTTAACCTGAGGCTCGCTAGTGTTAGGGTTAGGTCTTTGTTTTAGTATCCCATTAAATTAGGGATTTTTAAGCCCGAAGCCCGCTAGGGATAGACCGTTTAACATCTCTACCTATAAAATGTGACGAAATTAAATGTGGCAAACAAAATATCATCATTGTTGTTGTCATTTAAAATGACACTTACGACCAATTCATCATCATATAATCATTTATTGTGACGATACATTATAATACACCTAAATTCGTCACATTAATATTATTATGACAAATATCAGTGTGAAAAATAAATATCGTTGTTTTTTTATTTATTTAACATGACACTTTCAAATAATTTGTCATTATATTTTGTATTGTGATGATTAGGTATAATAATCTAATTCGTCACATTAATACATATTATGACGAAATTCATTACGGCGAAAAAAAATGTTTTTTTTTTCTATTTAAAATGACGCACACGTATAATTCGCCATTATATAAATTTTCTTTGTGACGATATGTTATAATACATCTGAATTCAACACATTAATGCATATTATGATAATAGTCACTACGACTGTTGTCGTATGATTCTTAACATCGATTTAAAGTTGGGTTTATGGGATAATTTCGATTGTTGAGGATGTCTCTCAAATCAGTTGTGTACACTTGTTTGCTGGAGTTATACGCTTGTCGGGCATAAGCTTTGATCTGTCGACGGGACAATGTACTCCGGGAGTTATTGGTGTTGACACGGTGGACGGTGATTTGCATCGGTTCAGGAGATCGACCTCGTTTACGTCCTCGGGGAGTTCCAGCAAAGTCCGAACTGGGCGTTTCCGAGGTGAACATAAATACTTCCTTGTCTCCTTGTCGGATGCGTTTTGGCATGGTACCTCGGTCCTCCTCGGATCGGGGCCATTGTTGAATAGTTTCTACATGCTTTACGTTTAAACCACTTGAAATTATCCCATAAACCCAACTTTAAATCGTTGTTAAGAATCATACGACAACAGTTTGGCGCTAGAGGAAGGGCCTCATAAGTGATTTGAGGTTAATCTCTGCTTTCTCAAGTAACGATTCAGATCAGCCATATCCATAATGTCCCATTCAGAGCATCGTGGTAATACTTCTTGAGATGGCCACAGTCGCAACACTGCTCCAACCGCCCACCAAAAGTTACTTTATACGAAAAATAATACACGAAATCCAATGTATCTATGGAAAAAGCTACTATAAATAGCGACCCTATGACACTTGTACGAGGACCCCAAACTCGTGAATATGCAACACGCAACAGCCCATAAAGGCTTTTCACCTCGGTCCACCTCGAATCGGGGCCATTGTTGAATAGTTCCTACATGCTTTACGTTTAAACCACTTGAAATTATCCCATAAACCCAACTTTAAATCGTTGTTAAGAATCATACGACAACAACGACAAAAACAAAGCGTTGTGTTTTTAGTGTATGTGACACTTACAAATAATTCGTCATTATATAGTTTTTTGTGCAGATAGATTATAATATATCTAAATTCATCACATTAATATATATTGCATGTTATGAAGATTGACAGTAAATCGCAGAACTTTCTTAAGTTCCTAGGATTCAGTCAGACGCAAGAATAATTAAGGAAATTTAATTTGATCACTTGAATGTATATTTATTAATTAGAGCCGTGTATTGATAATGTGTGTTTATTATGGCAGGTCTAATGGAAGGAAGGCAGGATTCACCTTCCATATATGCAAGATAATGATCGCGGACTTGGACTAGAAAAAGAAGACCACTATACTTGAACATGACTTGGAGGCAAAGTTAGAGCGAGACTTACCATACGGAGATGAAGATAAAAGGAAGACTGAACGCATAGTGAGGATGACTTTTGATCTTTGATTAATTGAGCGAAAGTTCGAGATTGTATTGGTTGTTCATGTTTAGGTGATTTTGATTTTCATTTTATGTTTGAGTGAAGTGATCGAAATTGTGTAGTTTTATTGTGAGGGAAAGCACAGAGTGAAATGAGGTTCATTCTGGTGGAGTTTGAGGGATTCAAACGAGAAAAATCACAACGGATTTGTGGTCGGATAAGTAGTAGTGTAGATCATTGTTCAAGTAGAGTGTAGAGGGAGTATATACTGTGAACCCTTGAAGAATATTTACGATATTTGCATTAATGAACGAGATCCGAAAGGAGAGAGTAACGCTATCCTGAAGATTCAATTTTTAGTGATACTGCTTCCGCAATTGCTTGAAGCTTCTTTGAATTATGTTTGATTAAATTATATGCAACTCTGGATACTTGGTGTACAAGTATCAAATTTCAATTGACACTAAAACGGATTTTCGTTTGGATTACGAAAGATCTAAGGACTTGTGTTTTAGGCAATCATGAACCAAGAAAGTGGATCGATGTCTAGGCCTCCGCAATTGGATGGTTCCAACTACTCGTATTGGAAATCGATGATGATGATCTTTCTAAGGTCGATTGGAAGAGGTGCATGGAAAAGTGTTGAAATGGTTGGGAGCACCCTGTCATGTCAGAAGCGCCAGATCAAGGAAAAAGGTCTACGTCTGCTGCCATGCCTAAACCAAAGGATCTCTGGACGGATGCCGAGAAACTTCAAGAATAAGCCAACTACCGTCCCTTGTATGCGATCATGATGGCAGTTGATCAGACAAGGCACAAGATGATAGTTCAATCCAAGACAGCGAAAGATCCTTGGCGGATCTTACAACGTCAATTTGTAGGTTCAACGGCAGTCAAAGCATCCAGACTTCAACGAGTGACTCTTAAAATTGATAAAATCAGAATGTGGAGTGAAGAAACAATCGATATGTACTATGCCAGATTCTGTGATCTGGTAAATCAAAGTGCAATGTTTGGAGAAAAAGTCTCCGAGAATCGTCAAGTTTAAAAGATTATGCATACAGTTGCTCCCAGGTTCAGAGAGACCACATCCCTTGAGAGCTTCCAAATAATTGCACCTCTGGATGTTGATGAACTCCTTGGCGAACTAAGGACGTTTGAAATCAACAACAATCATGAAAACGTCAAAAGTAAGGGAATGGCTCTCAAATCTGTTGTGGTTGAGGAAAGATGACAATGATGAAGATGAAGGTTCAATGGTGAAAGATTGTGAGTTAAAAGAGGCACTTGCACTGATTGCGAGAAACTATTGCAAGATGAGTTAGAAACTGTAAAAGAATAAGTTTATTGGGAGAAAAATCAACAATTCTAGAAAGAACACGTTTCAAGACAAGAAGAATAGTGCGCCTTCTTCGAAATCTGACACAAAACGAATTGAGAAGGACCAATGCCGTGAGGGTCCAGGATTTGGGCACTTTCAGTACGAGTGTGCCAATCTTAAGAAGAAGAACAAGTCTCTGAAGGCAATATGGGAAGATTCAGATGACGAAGGCACAAACGAACCTCCATCTCACATGAGTAATATGACAACTCATTCCTCAATAAAGAAGTTCATGTGTCTCACCACATCGCATGTCTCGACAAAGTTTGAAGAGAGAATGAGAGATGCTGAAACATCTGAGGATGAATCCGATCAAAACATGTGTATGATCCAGATCACTTGCTAGCAATGGAAAAGTGTGCACAAGCATCTGAAGTTATGAAGAAGCTTCAGAGTGAAGTGCATAAACTAACAAGGGAAAATAAACTGTTGATCGAACAAGCCACCTCCTTCTTCACTGTTGATTAAGAGAATGAATTAGATACTGCAAAGTCTCGAACTTTCATTCTCGAAGGTAGTGTCAAACTTGCTAAACAAGATTGGTTGGAAAAGAACTAGACCATTGAATGCTTTAGGTCTGAAATATTTTCAACTCAAAAACTTCTTGCTGAATGGAACAAAGAAATTTTGAAGCTCAAAAGTGAAGTTAGCCTAATCATGAATGAACATACGAGCATGCAAAGCAAACTGAGTGCGAACTCTGCATAACTGGAACGTACTACTGAGGCTGTTAGGAAATTGAACAGAGGAAAAGCAGATCTAAATGAGCTTCTCTCCATGGGAAGGCAATATGGTGACCTTACCGGACTGGAGTACACTGGCAAAGCTGATAACCCTGACGTTCCCTCTGGAAGTTCAACCAAAACCAAACATCCAGGCCTTGGATTCTCAGAGAAGACTGGTATTGATGGTGCAAGTGTTCATGGAAAACCTTCTGGCGACTTGTACGACATGTTTGTAAAAAGCACTGTAAGCAAACCCTCTTCACCTAAACATTTTGTGAAGGTTCATGCATCAGCTTAGGAATCTGTAAGAAAATTCTCTTGTAATTTTGTTCCCATTTGCCATTACTGTGGAATAATTGGTCACATCAGACTCAAATGCTATAAATACAGCATGACCTTTGTTCTGGTAAAGTGTTTAACTGGAATCTCTCTGGTGTACCATTGAACGTTCGTGCGATGAATTCCTCAATTTTGTTTTTTTCTAAAAACAGACAAGTTTGGATTGAAAAGAATTTTTTTAAATATTTTGCTTCGGTATTGTCCCTCAGAAACTCACTTGAAGGGAAATAGTACCTTGATAGTGGGTGTTCAAGGCATATGACTGGTGAACCAACGCACCTTTTAAATATCAAAACTGGTTCAAATGGGGAATTCACATTTGGTGATGGAGCAATAAAGTAATTGGAACTTGTTGTATGAACTTGGGTGGTTTACCTAGGTTAGATGATGTACTACTTGTGGATAAATTAAAGACTAATCTCTTGAGTGTGAGTCAACTTTGTAACCAAGGTCTTAATGTTAGTTTCTCTCGTGATAAGTGTTTTGTGAGGAACAATGAAGGTACATGTGTGATTACTGGATCTCAATCAACTGGCAATTGCTATCTTGTTGACTTTTTTGAAAAATGTTTTCAAGCAAATGTTTGTGAATCTGAAATCTGGCATCAGCACTAGGGTCATATTGGATACTCTCACTTGGTCAAAATGTCTAATGCAGGTGTGGTCTGCGGGGTTCCAAAAATCACTATGAAGGAATATCCGATCGGCGAACCCTATCAACTGGGGAAGCAAACTCGAGCGTCTCAAAAAGTAGTGAACCGTATTGCTTCAAAGCGAATTCAGGAGTTACTTCACATGGATCTGATGGGTCCCATACAGGTTGAGAGTTATCAAGGTAAAAAAGTATATTTGTATGTGTGTAGATGATTTCTCACGGTATACGTGGGTTGATTTCTTGTGTGAGAAATCTGACACCCTCTCTGCCTTTAAGTCACTTTACCTAAAACTTCAAAATGAAAAAGGTTTCTTCATAATCAGTATTCGAAGTTATCATGGGCTAGAGTTTGGAAATTTTGAGTTTGCCAATTTTTGTGATTCACGGGGTATTCTTCATGAGTTTTCTACTCCTAAGACTCCACAGCATAATGGAGTTATTGAGAGAAAGAATCGCACTCTTCAAGAGATGGCAAGGGTTATGTTGAGCTCAGTAAAGTTTCTCATACATGGTGGGCAGAGGCAATTAACACAACCTGCCATCTCGTGAATATGGTATACCTTCATCGAAGTGTAGGTCTGACATCTTACGAGCGTTGGAAAAGTAAGAGCCCTAACCTTAGTCATCTGCACGTTTTTGGGTGTAAATGCTATATTTATAATGATCGTGAACAACTTGGGAAATTTTACGCAAAATGTAATATAGGGTTCTTTCTTTGATATTCTAACAATAGTCGAGCATAACGTGTTTACATCACAAGTACCTCCACTGTGATAGAATCCATGAATGTGACCTTTGATGAAAAATCCTCTCATGTTGGTTCATTAGTGTCTTTTAATCCTAGTGAAAATGTTGTGAGTGCTCAGGATACTCAAGAGGTTAACAGTCAAGTAAACTATGAGGCTAATGAACGTACAGACGAAGCTAAAGGGTCTCAAGAAGATCTGGTAGAGAAATGTACCTGCTACACTTGATAGTACTGCACAACCAAAGTGTGATCCACCCCTGAAGGTGCAGAAAGATCATCCATTTGAATTGGTCATTGGTGACCTCAATGAGAGGGTAACCAGAAATCCGAAGAACTCAGTCAAGGAACTCATGGGTGTCTTTTACCTTGCGTGCTAAACCTCATTAATTGATCCAAAGAACACTAAAGAAGCTTTGAAGGATGAATGCTGGATCTCAACTATGCAAGAGGAAATGGAGCAGTTCACCAGAATGACGTTTGGGAACTAGTTCCTGAACCTTCATCTGGAAACGTTATCGGAACAAAGTCGATCTTCAAGAACAAAACCGATGGGTTTGGGAATGTGATATGCATCAAGGCGAGATTAGTTGCACAATGCTACACTCATACTCAAGGGGTTGACTTTGATGAAACCTTCGCCCCTGTCGCAGAACTTGAATCGATACATATATTTTTATCCATTGCGTGTCTAATGAAGTTCATTGTTGTTTGTCCCATTTTTGTTGCATTTTTTGTTGTCTTTTTGTCTTTCGTTTTCCCCCATATTGAGTATTTTTGTTGGGTTTTATTCATTTTCATAGTTTATTGCGTGATTTGATATTTTTCGGTTTTTCTTGTGTTTTTCGTATGTTTTTCCGGTTTTTCTTTGCTTTTGTGTGTAGGTTGGAAGCCTCGGGAGGACCGAATTTTATGCAAAAAATTTGCAGACAAGAGTAAGTAAATAGAGGAGCTCGCTGGGAACGCATAGCAAAAAGCGGAATCAAATTCCGATACCAGACGAGCCCGAATGAGCCCAAACCGTGAATTCATGCAGAGCTGCCCAGGATAGCGCCGCTATGGCCAACCCATCTAGCAGCGCTACATAGCAAAGCGATGGGCAGAGGCTCGAGCATCTCCACCCTTAGCGGCGCTATGGCCATAGCGGGGATATGCCTTGATTTGTAACAGTCGCGATTTTCGTGGATTTTGAATTGGAATAGCTTTTACTTCAAACTGAGGGCATAGTGGGAGGGGACCAGACTTGGTATTTAGGGAGATTTCTCTAGAGAAAACACAACTCTCGACCGGGGTGCAAACCCTAAGTCCCGAGAAAGCACGAACATTCTTCCTCTCTTCCCCTTCCTTCTTCTTCTTCTTCTCCATCGTTTTTCCTCTTCCTTTAATCTTTCTTTTCCAATTCTCTTCTTCTTTTCATTAGATTAAGCTCTGTATTATTGGATTCAACATTGGAATTGCAGTTAATTGTAAGTCTTCTCTTTATTTTTAATTCATGTGAATGATTGAGTTGAGAGAGATGATGAATTGTGTTGAATTCTTGTTGCTTAGCTAATTCCTATTGCTAGGGATATGAGATGAATATTCTTGTTTGAATTGTATCTCTCGGGCTTGAATCGTTCATACTTGTGTGAGTTGATTCTATATGACTAGTTGATTAAACACCTTCTAGTTAAATAAGCGACTTTTTGAACCGAAAGGGGAGAAGTCGTAGAGCTAGGCTTACATGAGATAGATAATTTCGTAACTAAATCATCTATGAGTTTGGATTGAAATACATGCTTTTCGGTGTCTTATCCATTGTTACAAAAAGTTATTGGGATTGGATAATTGACTTGTGTTGTGTGCTTGAACTTGCTCGTCTATGTTCAATCCCTTGTTATGAAGAGTTATTAGGAGCGAACCGTTAGATGTTTAGGCGAGAGTTTCAATTCCGAACCGAATGATCAATTGCCCCGTTGTGCTAAGAACTTGAATTAATTATCCCCGACTCCCTAGCTTCTCCATCTTTGTTTCATTTTTATTCTCAGGTAAATTATTCCTTTCATTATTTATTAGTTGGTAATTGCTTATTACTCCTATTGGATTAGAGTGTTTAGGATTTATTTTCTTTTTATGTGTTTTCAATATCAAAGCTAAATTCCGAACCGCCTTCCTCGTGAGATCGACCCGGGGAACGAATCTTTCGATTTGGTACTCGGTAAAAAGAATAATTTGTGCTTCAACAAATTTGGCGTCGTTGTCGGGGAAGGCAAATAGGATATTTGGTCTTAGTATTGATTTTATTTTATGTGTTTCTATTTATTTTTTCATTTCTAGTGTTTTTGTTCTTTCTCTCCATTTTTGTTTTTCTATTTTGTGTCTTTTTCTTCTTCTCTTTTTCGTGGCTACGTTGGGTTGTTTTGTTCTGTTGTGCAGGGATATGAATTTCAATCACGAGTATTCCTCCCCGCAGTACCCCTCTTGATATAGTGAGCCGAGTTATTGTGCCGGGTACTACACCCAATCGCACCCATCCACTTCTGAGTAGTGTTGGAACCAATTTTCAGTCGAGCAGACGCATGAGTCCAACAAGTTTAACGAGAAGCTCAACCAGATTCTTGATTTTATAGAATCCAAAGCAGCTCATGAAAAACTTGACCTCATCCTTGCTCGTGTGGCGGCCCAAGCAACTCAACTAGAGGAGATTGAGGGTGGATGTACCCGATTGGTGGACCAGTTCCATGGAATAATGGATCACATTCAATCCGTCAAGCCACGAGTCAATGAGACCTTGAGCATTAACTATCATATTTACGAGGGCGAGACGGAAAAAGAAGAGAATGTGCTTCCAGCAGATGAGGGTTATATTTTGATGTAGGTAATTTCTGAGCCCGGATTCGAGAGTTCCTCATTTGAGTCGTCATGCACCGTCGAGAAGGCCCCAGTGGTCCTGATATGCTCCACAGATGTTCTTATCCTTCCATTAGTTAATAATGGAGCTTCAGTGAAGAGATCTCTTGGCCACTTCGTTACTCCACCTAGCTCCCATGCTCAGTTCCAGAAGAATATTGCTACCCGAGCCACCCGTGCCTGCCTTCTGGCCTTAGTGCCAGTGCTGCCACTTCTCGAGAAAATACGAAGGTGTGGCACGACCATCACCTCTTTCTAGATTCCAGTTGAGTTTCCCTCAGGTTTCATGAAGCTAATGACGTTAAACAAGCGCTTCTTGGGAGGCAACCCAAGGAATTTACTGCGTTTGTAGGATATTTTTCATTGTGCCTTTTATTTTATCGTTTTAATAATTGGAGTTTGGAGTTCTTTTGTGTCTATCTTGGCAGGTACTGATTGCGAGCTCGAGCAAGAGAATATCGAGGTTCTGGGCTACGCATAGGCGAACGGCTTGTATGTGGATGCTTATCCTCCTCGAGGCACTTTGGTTTGCACACCCTTTTCCCTTTTTTTTTTATCTTTCTTGAGCTATTCTTTCCCTTGTCTTTTCTTTTGTGTTCTAGTGGTAGTTGGTAGGATTGATTCATTATATGAGATTGCTGGGTCCTTTTATGTGACTTCCTGTTTTGTGTTGAAGCAATGAGGTCAGTGTCTCATTTAAAGTGTGCGGGAGTTTATTTGGATTTTGCATGCTTATGTGGTGGACCGGTCTAGTTTTAGGTTTTTGTTTTGTTGAGCATGGTATTAGTGAATTATATGATCTGATGATGAATGTTTGATGAAATGGGGAAGTTGTGATAACGGACGTGTAGTCATTGCTTCAGTATTTGCTTGATTGCTTTGAATGACATCTAGAATATGATTGAGGCATTTATGTTTTGAGAGTTTGTCATTTCATGGCCAAGTCGATATTTGAGGCATACGGTCGTATGTTTGTTGGAATTTGACTCGATTGAATTGGATATTTTGAAGCTCTTCTTATTTGAAATCGTATCCATGCTCGTGTCTTGTTTTTTTTATTTTTGTTCTGGACGAACAAAGGATTAAGTGTGGGGGAGTTGTTTGTCCCATTTTTGTTGAATTTTTCGTTGTCTTTTAGTCTTTCTTTTTCCCCCATATTGAGTCTTTTCGTTGGGTTTTATTCATTTTCGTAGTTTATTGCGTGATTTGATCTTTTTCGGTTTTTCTTGTATTATCCGTATGTTTTTCCGGTTTTCCATTGCTTTTGGTGTGTAGGTTGGAAGCCTCGGGAGGACCCAATTTTATGCAAAAATTATTCGGACAAGAGTAAGTAAATAGAGGAGCTCGCTAGGAACGCACAACAAAAAGCGGAATCGAATTCTGACACCGGACGAGCCCGAACGAGCCCAAACCGTGAATTCATGCAGAGCTGCCCAGGATAGCGCCGCCATGGCCAACTCCACTAGCGGCGCTACACAGCAAAGTGATGGGCAGAGGCTCGAGCATCTCCACCCTTAGCGGCGCTATGCCCTGATTTGTAACAGTCGCGATTTTCGTGGATTTTGAATTGGAATAGCTTTTACTTCGAACTGAGGACATAATGGGAAGGGACCAGACTTGGTATTTGTGGAGATTGCTCTGGAGAAAACACAACTCTCGATCGGGGTGCAAACCCTAGGTCCCGAGAAAGCACGAACTCTCTTCCTCTCTTCCCCTTCCTTTTTTTTCTTCTTCTTCTTCATCGTTTTTCCTCTTCCTTTAATCTTTATTCTCCAATTATCTTCTTCTTTTCATTGGATTAAGCTTTGTATTATTGGATTCAACATTGGAATTGCGATTAATTGTAAGTCTTCTCTTTATTTTTAATTCATGTGAATGATTGAATTGAGAGAGATGATGAATTGTGTTGAATTCATGTTGCTTAGCTAATTCCTATTGCTAGGGATAAGGGATGAATATTCTTGTTTGAATTGTATCTCTCGAGCTTGAATAGTTCATACTTGTGCGAGTTGATTCTATATGACTAGTTGATTAAACACCTTCTAGTTAAATTAGCGACTTTTTGAACCCAAAGGGGAGAAGTCGTAGACCTAGGCTTACATGAGATAGATAATTTCGTAACTAAATCATCTATGGGTTTGGATTGAAATACATGCTTGTCGGTGTATTATCCCTTGTTACGAAAAGTTATTGGGATTGGATAATTGACTTGTGTTGTGTGCTCGAACTTTCTCGTCTATGTTCAATCCCTTGTTACGAAGAGTTATTGGAAGCGAACCGTTAGATATTTAGGGGAGAATGTCAATTCCGAACCGAATGATCAATTGCCCCGTTGTGCTAAGAACTTGAATCAATTATCCTCGACTCCCTAGCTTCTCCATCTTCGTTTCATTTTTATTCTTAGGTAAATTATTGCTTTTATTATTTATTAGCTGCTAATTGCTCATTCCTCCTATTGGATTAGAGTGTTTAGGATTTATTTTCTTTTTATGTGTTGTCAATATCAAAGCTAAATTCTGAACTGCCTTCCTCGTGAGATCGACCCGGGGAACGATTCTTTCGATTCGATACTCAGTAAAAAGAATAATTTGTGCTTCAATAATTGTCTATCATATGGACGTGTGAAGTCAGCCTTTCTAAATGGAATTCTTCATGAAGAAGCGTATGTGAAGCAGCCAGAAGGGTTCAAGGATCCAAAAAATCCTAATCATGTTTACAGACTCAAGAAGGCCCTGTACTGGCTGAAGCAAGCACCTCGTGCGTTGTATGAACGTCTTACCATGTACCTTGTGGAAAAAGGATTCAAGAGATGGGGAGTAGACCAGCCATTCTTTGCTCTCCTAACAAATGAAGACATGTTGGCAGTTCAAATCTATGTGGACGACATCATTTTTGGTTCAACTTCCAAGAAGCTGGTCAATCAGTTTGTTAAACTAATGTCGTCTGAATTTGAGATGAGTCTGGTAGGTGAACTTTCATACTTCCTTGGGCTTCAATTAAAACAAGGTAAAGATGTTATCTTCTTGCATCAAAGCAAATATGCAAATAAAAAAAAAACATGTTAAAAAGTTTGGTCTTGAAAATGCTAAGAATCCTCAAACTCCCATGGGCACTCATGTGAAAGTGTTTAAGGATGATAAAGGTACATCTGTTGATGAAACTCTTTACAGAAGTATGATTGGTTGTCTCATATATCTTACTGCTAGTAGACCTGACATTTGTTTTAGTGTTGGACTTTGTGCCAGGTAACAGTCTGCTCCCAAAGAATCACACATGAAGGCAGTCAAGCATATTTTCAAATATGTTGGAGGTACATCGGACTTTGGAGTATGGTTTATTCTACTCTGCTGATACGAATTTACATCTTGTAGGTTATTGCGATGCTGACCGGGCTAAAAATCTTGATGATAAAAAAAAGTACTTCTGGTGGTTGCTTCTATATAGGTTCAAATCTGGTGTCTTGGTTCTGTAAGAAGAAAAACTGCATCTCTCTCTCTCTCTACTGCTGAAGCTGAGTACATTGCGGCATGGAGATGTTGCTCACAGTTGGTCTGGATGAAACAAATCCTATCTAAATATGGTATATAGGTACAATCCGCTCGGCTTTCATGTGACAACACTGGTTCAATAAATATTTCAAAAAATCCTGTTCAACATTCTCGCACCTAACATATTGACATTCAATATCATTTTATTCGTAATTTGGTGGAAGATGAAATTATTGTGTCGGATCATGTACCTACAGAAGATTAGCTTGGTGACATTTTTACAAAAGCACTTGATTTGAAACGCTTTTTGTCTCTAAGGAAATCCTTAGGAATGTGTGCTATATAATATATATGCATGTGTTAT
>CACSLK010034598.1:7967429-7981627 GCA_902706635.1 Striga hermonthica | reverse complement strand
CAATTAAAGCTTAATCATAATAATTAAGCATAATACCTAATTACCAAAATTATTTCAGACGTAAACGGTACGTCGAAAATATTTTTCGGTAATTCCGACTGAAATAACTGAAAATAATTAATTCCGAAAACTAATATCGGAACTAAAATATTATTTATACTGATAAAAAGTCGGGATATTACATTTTGGGCTCGTCCGAACTCGGAATTGAGTTCCTTTTATTCTTATGCGTTGCTAACGAGCCCCTCTTTCTAATGGTGTCAGCTTCCCCAAAAGATTCTAGAAAACCTGTTCTCCCGGGGTCTCCAAACTACACACCAAAAACGAAAAGATAACAGAAAAAGACCGGAAAATAAACGAAAAATACCGCAACACTCAAATGAACGCAAAACACATAATAAATGACAAAAAGATCCTAAAACCACCTAAACGAATCAATACGGGGGAAAAAGAACGGTAAAATAATGACTAAAAATGACACAAAAATGGGACAAACAGAACTTATATTAATTCCGTGTTTTATAAAAAGTTAGAGTTATAAGGGTTGAGTTAGTTTTGATTTCTCTCCATCTTTTTAGTGTCGAGCTCTTTAAAAAAATTGATTAAGGGAGATTCTTGGATTAATCGATTAGTGTATCTTTTGATATTGCATGATTGGAAGTATTTTAATTATTGTGTGATAATTAATTTATTTAGGTATGTGCATACAATTCCCTTGTGATTGATTGAGTTTCGAAATAGTGCTAAATTATTTTTGGTACTAAAATCTGACCATGATTTTCTCTGAAACTTCATCTCGCGTATATATGGTTGCATATGTCAAGATTTTTTGGTAAGTGAATATTTCATTTTGGAGGGAACAATTTTTCTTCTTTGCATTTAAGTGTTGTTCACGTTTGAATTTCAAATTTAAAAAGGGTCGAACCGACCTCTCATATCAACTCTTGTCTCGATAACCGCAATCTGACTTCCCTATAATAAATCAATTTCTTCATCTCTCTCTCATATTTATCATTACAAACATTCTCCATCTAACCCTAATTTTTTATCACCCTCCTCTCTTTGAAAAATTCTCCTCTTGAAATCATGCCTAAATCAAAGCAAACAACGGTGAAACGTAAAAGGGATGTTCCAAAGCTATATCGCCGGTCTACTAGGCAGAGTGCAAGCACCGAAACACCTCCTAACGCACCTTCAGGCATGGAAACTGAGAACGTGCAACCCTCTCGACAAAATGAAACTAGGGTTTCTTCAAGCCTTAAGAAATCCTCCACGACAAAAGTGGTTCAACCCGACGTTGCCAGGGTCAGTGAAAAAGGTGGAAAATGGTCTCTTTTCATCGCTAAATCTCCTAAAAAGCGCAAGAAGGTCCCAACGGCTTCTGCAGGAAAGCCTAAAAAGGCAAAAAAGGCCATCACTTTACCTGAACCTACAACTGCTGCGATTTTTGTTTCAAAGTCTGGTGGAGATTCATCCTCTAATTCTGCTGATGATGGTGACTTTGGGGAGAAAGAAATTGCGAACTACGTCGCTGAATCAGAAAAATCAGAGAACAAGCTTGCTGCTAACAAATAATCTTCCCCTATTCTGGAAAAGAAAGCGATTGACGATACCGAATGTGACAATGTTGATAGTCCCCTTGCAGTTGGTAATGCTTTTTCTCGCCAATTCTATTCTCCTTTGTCTGAATCTCTATTAAACGGTATATTTTCTCAAATGAAATTTTGACCGGAAAGAACGATTGTTGGTGAGCAGTTTGAAAGGCTGCGTTTTATTGAACTTATAGAAAAGGTTGGCCTTTAAAATTGTGTTGTGAATGTCAAAAAGTATTGTCCTCAACTTGTTGGTGAGTTTTATGCAAACTTGTCTGTCTCCATTCTGATCCTACCTCCATGAAGTTTCAAAGGGTGTTTGTGAGAAACAACATAGTCGTGTTCTCGCCGTCTGTTATAAATTCTGTGCTAGGATTGGCTGAAGGTTCATCTCAAACCCCTCTGACCGATGATCTTGATGAGGTTGCGAACACATTGACTGGTGGAAAGCTGAGCAAGTGGCTTGCTCCTGGGCTCTTTGTGAAGAGTCTCACTCCTCAAGGTAACGCCATACAGAAAATTGGTGCATCGAATTGGACACTCAAGTCGCATAAGCAGTTTGTTACTCCTACCCAGGCATGGGTCATTTTTTGCGTCCTTAGCGGTGTTCCGTTCGACCTTGAATCCGTTATATTTGATAGTGGTCTTCTTTGTTGAAATCTCAAATCCACACAAGTTTTTGCTCTTCCCATCTACTATCTGTACCATTTTACTCAATGCAAGAGTTAAAATGGACCCTCGTGTTGGTGATGGCTTGTCTCATGCTCTTAAGCCCCTTACTCTTGTCGGCCTAAAGACTGCTTCCCCTCGCCCATCTTTGGTGAAAGTGTCTGAAGTTCCTTCACAGCAACGTGGGTTCCTTCACCAACATGTTGCAGTTCTTTCTGGGCTTGAAAAAAAGCTTGCTGATCAATGTAGGTACTATAAGGAGGTTCTGGGTGCAGTGAGGTCTCAGGCTCCTTTGGTATTTAAATTGAAAAAGGGGGAGGTCAAAAGAATGCCTGGTAAGGGGTAGGAGAAGAATGTGTCTGGAACTAAGGGGGAGAAGTCAAAGGATGCTGCTACCACGACCAAAGGAAAAGAAAACATTGCTGCTGTTGCTGCCAAAGAAAAGGAGAAGGCTTTGGAGTCAGACGAAGGTTCACATGCTGAAGAAGATGAGGAAGGCTCTGATGCTGAGGATGAGGAAGAAGATGCTGCTTCAGAGGAAGACACTGAAGCTGGTTCTGAAGAAGGTTCTGCTGATGAGGAGACTGAGGCTGAAGGGTCTGCTTAGACCTTTCAGCATGACATTTGACTATGTTTTGTTAAAACTAAAAACTATTTGATATGCGTGTTGGATTGTCTGAACCTTTTTTTTTTTTGCTTTGCGTGTGATGAACTTTTTATTAACCTGTGAACTGTTTTATTTTTTATTTTTTGAATTATTCAGGTATTTGAGTTGTTCATATGAACACCGCTTATGTGATGTGATAAGTATACCTTGGGTTAGTGTATATGATGCAGGAAATGTTCTTTTGCATGTAGGTTCAAAAAATGTGTTTTGAATTTCTCTGTCAAAAGGGGAGATTGTAAGTTTTGAAGATTGACAGTAAATCAAAGAACCCTCTTAAGTTCCCAGGATTCAATCAAACGCGAGAATAATTAAGGGAAGTTGATTTGATCACTTGAATGTATTTTTAATTTATGTCGTGTATTGACAATGTGTGTTTATTATGGCAGGTCTAATAGAAGGAAGGCATGATTCACCTTCCATATATGCAAGATAACGATCACGGACTTGGACTAGAAAACCAAGACCTACCATACTTTAACGTGACTTGGAGGCAAAGCTAGAGTGAGACTTACCATATGGAGATAGAAAATAAAAGGAAGACTGAACTCATAGTGAGGATGACTTTAGATCTTTGATTAATTGATCAAAGATTCGAGATTGTATTAGCTGTTCATTTTAGGTGATTTGATTTTCATTTTATGTTTGAGTGAAGTGATCGAAACTGTGTAGTTTTATTATGAGGAAAAGCACAGAGTGAAAGGAGGTTCATTCTGGTAGAGTTTGATGGATTCAAACGAGAAAAACCACAAGGGATTTGTGGTCGGATATGTAGTAGTGCAAATCATTGTTCAAGTACAGTGTAGCGAAAGTCTATACTGTAAACTCTTGAAGAATATTTGGGATATTTGCTGTAATGAAAGAGATACGAAGAGAGAGTGAGACGCTCTTTTGAAGGTTCAATTAGTGATACTGCTTCCGGAATTGCTTGAATCTTCTTTAAATTCTATTTGATTAAATTGTACGCAACTCTGGATACTTGGGGCAAAATTACAAAAATGATATACTAAGTTGGTCGTTGTCAACAAAAGAGATATTATGTCGTCACTCACGGAAAAGATACACTTAGTTGACTTTTTGCACGAAAAAGATACATATTTACAAAAATGATACACTAAGTCAGGCATAAGCAATCCAAAGTCAGCTATAAGTGATACACTTAGTGTATCATTTTTGTAAATATGTATTTTTTTTGTGCAAAAAGTCAACTAAGTGTATCTTTTCCATGAGTGACAACATAGTGTCTCTTTTGTTGGCAACGGCCAACTTAGTGTATCATTTTTGTAATTTTGCCGAGTATCAAATTTTATATAATATGACTAAATTCTGTCCGACAATAAAAATTTGTTGTAATTTTTATTTAAAATGACGCTTACAAATCATTTGTCATCTTACAATTTTGTTTTGTGACGATACTAAATTTGTCAGCGTTTATGTATTTTGAATAGTATTTTTCTTTAAAACGAGAAACGATATCTCATAAAATAATCGGACATATTTTTAAAATTATATTTTATAGTCATTTTAACGTTATATTATTAAAGCAAGCTGCAAATAATTTATTTGAAGTAGTTAGGTTTGTTAATCAAACGAACATTAAAAAACAAAAGCTTATTCGAGCTTGTTGGTGCTCAATAGAGATTTTTCTCTTGCTCATACATTGGAGAGGCTGAAGGGGTTATGGTATTCAATTTATATAGATATGGAATTAATAGAAGTGCAAGCAATTTGATCTGGACCCACATCATATAATCAAATGTTTATCAATGATAAATATGTAACGATAGCTGTAAATTAATGTCGTGAGGTTTACCTGAACTTGATTTTCTTGATTTTTTTTTTTATGGCTTTATTAGTTGGCCATTATTTTTAGAAACCAGTTTTCTGGTCGAGTTGGCGTCGGGACACGGGACTGTGGAGTGGTCATGTATCGAATATCTTTTTTGTTTTGTGGTTTTTGACATTTATTCCTCGGTTTTTCTATGAAGCCAACTATTGGCTCCATAGTGGAGCCAACTTTCTACATATAACAACTAAACCTACCATATCAATAAAATTATATTATATTTATGTAAGTAATTAAAGAATATGATATGTTTATTTATTGTATATAGAAGATTGTTTCCACTACGAAGCCAACTGTTGCTTTCTTAGCAAAACCGTTTATTCCTAAGATTTGGTTTAATTTCCTAGCATGATATTTGAGTTGAAACAATGAGCTGTTTTACCCGTTTAATTGATTGGATTATAATGAGGTAAGATATGAACATGATGAGTCTCAATGACAAGTGTTTTCGAAAAATTTATATGAAAAACTTAGAGATTTCAATATAAAGATTTCCAAACTCCGTTAAAGCCCTTTAAAATTGTAAGAAAGTGGGAAAAATATATATTCTATATTATTCACAAGACATGTACACATATATATTGGAACATAATGAGCCTAAACCTAATCCTACAAGATATATATACAAAATATATTATAACCATATATACAATTAATATTATAACACCCCCCCTCCCCCCCTCAAACTCAAGGTGTTATAGTAGATATCAACTTGAGTTTGCTAAGAAGTAAACAAAAGCGATCGGGAAGGAGAGACTTCGTGAAGACATCCGCTATCTGATCTGAAGAGGAGACGGAAACAAGTCGTATAGTCCCATGGGTAACATGCTCGCGAATAAAATGACAATCAATCTCAATATGTTTGGTACGCTCATGAAACGTATCATTATGAGACATCTTGAAAGCGCTCTGGCTATCACAATGAAGAGCAGTAGAGGATAACTGAGGGACACCAAGATCAACAAGTAATCGACGCAACCATAATAGCTCTGCGGTGGAATCAGCAAGAGCACGATACTCAGACTCGACACTCGAACGGGAAACCAAGGTTTGCTTCTTAATGCGCCAAGAGACAAGTGAAAGAATCAAAACCCGGTAGTAGAGCGACGGTCGGTAGGATCTCCAGCTCAATCTGCATCAGAGTAGCCGCTAAGGGACAAGGAAGAACTGGCCGAGAAATGTAAACCATGTAATAAGGTGCCCTTCACATAGCGAAGGATGTGCAACACAGCAGAATGATGCGTGGTTCTCGGAGCAGCCATAAATTAACTCACAATATGAACAGCATGAGCTATATCAGGCCGAGTGACAGTCAAATATATCAAACTCCCAACGAGCTGGCGATATAACGTTGGATCCTCAAGAAGAGAACCATCTAATGGAGTAAGACGAATATCATAATCAAGAGGTGTGGAAGCTGTCTGGCAATCAGTGAGACCGGCCCGAGCAAGAAGATCAGAGGCATACTTGGCTTGAGACAAATAAAAGCCATCAGAGGAATCATAAATCTCAAGACCCAGAAAATAGCGAAGACGACCCAAACTCTTCATCTCAAATGCTGTCGAAGATAATTCTGTAAGTCGAAAATACCCAAAACATCATTCCCCGTGATGATCATATCATCAACATCGAGCAACAAAATAATGATCCCAGAGGAAGAGCGCCAAAGAAATAGGGCAGAATCGTGATCACTCGTAGTGAAACCAAACTAAAACAATGCAGAACTGAACGTGGCGTACCAGGCACGAGGCGCTTGTTTCAAGCCATACAAAGCTCGGCGTAGACAACAAACCTTCCCAGAGGACAAGAACCCAGGAGGAGGAGTCATGTAAACCTCCTCAGATAATGCACCGTGCAAGAAGGCATTCTTAACATCTAACTGTAAAAGAGACCATCGACGAACTGCAGCAACTGCAAGTAAACAACGTACAGTAGAAAGACGAGCAACCGGTGCAATTGTCTCTTCATAATCTATACCATACTCCTGTGAGTACCCCTTAGCAACAAGACAAGCTTTGTAGCACTCAATAGACCCATCTGAATTTGTTTTAATCTTGTACACCCATTTGCATCCAATGGGTTTCTTGCCAGCAGGTAGATAAACTAGATCCCAAGTATGGGTATTGTCTAAGGCCTGCAATTCCTCAGCCATAGCTTGTTGCCACAATGGATCAATACTCGCCTCACGAAAAGACCTAGCCTCATGATGAGATAATATGGCCGAATAACAATGATAATCAAGTAAGTGAGAAGGGGGACGACATACACGAGTCGATCGTTGCTGATCAATAGCTGGCAAAAGTATAGAACCAGAAGAGAGCTCATTACGAACCGTCGGTTCAGGATGCACAGGTGGAGCCACTTCAAAAGACGGAGGCATAACATGCGTGTCAATTAGCTGAGAGTCAGAACATGTATCTGTATCTGGAAAAAGATTTGAAGTAATAGACATGAATAAAGGAGACACCGAATCAAACGGAATGTGGAACTTAGACAATGAGGAAAAAGTAGTATGCTCCCAAAAGGTAACATGACGCGAGATACGCAACCGATTAGAAATCGGATCCCAACACCTAAATCTTTTGTGTTATACCCCATAACCCAAAAAACAACACAGATGAGCTCGGGGTTCTAATTTGGTCCGCTCATGGGACGGATGGAGAATAATGCAAGCACAACCAAAAGGACGTAACTGAGTATAATCAGGAGACTGACCGTACAACCTCTCAAAAGGACTGACATCCCTAATGTCTGATGAGGGTAACCGATTGATAGCATAAACAGCAGTCAAGGCTGCCTCACCCCAAAAATGATCAGGACACAGAGCAGAAAGAAGGAGAGCACGGAAAGTATCAAGAATGTGACGGTGCTTACGTTCAGCTCGTCCATTTTGTTGAGAAGTATATGGACACAAACATTGAACTAAGGTGCCCTGATCAGAAAGAAAATTAAAAAAAGTAGAATCTTTGAATTCAAGAGCATTGTCAGTACGCAAGACCTTTATAGGACAAGAAATTGTGTAAGAATCATTTTAGCAAATTGAACATATATGCTGGACAACTCAGAACGATTTTTGAGAAAATAGATCCAGGTAAAACGAGAAAAATCATCAACAAAAATAACAAAATATCGAAAACCACTCAGAGAAGCAACAAGAGAAGGACCCCAAATATCAGAATGTACCAAACCAAACGGTTTATCTGCAGTTGACAAACTACCAGTAAAAGAAAGAGTCGGTTGTTTCCCAAGTTTGCAATGAAGACAACTAAAAGACTCAAAATGACCTGAACCCAAAAGACCCTTATTATAAAAGAACGAACTTTATTCGAAGACGCATGCCCAAGAGGAAGATGCCACTGGAAACTAGACTTACTATTGGTGGCAGAAGCAGAAAAAGCTTAAGAACGAGGGACATGAAGTGACTCAAGCTCAAATAACCGGCCCGTCTTGCGACCTTTCTCGAGAAGCTATCTCGTCTGTGAATCCTGAACCTGAACACCAAAAGATGAAAATATAACGTTAAGACCTTGGTCAACCAATTGACTAACATAAATAAGATTCAAGGGCAAGTCAGGAATGCAGTATGTGTCGGGAAGATGCAAGGAAGGGGAAGAAATCAAACCAGTGTGAGTAACATTCATAAGAGTACCATTAGCAGTATTTATAGGAGGTAAAGAGGTTACGTAAGATGAGGAAGACATAAGCTGCGGGCTAGAGGTCATGTGATTGCAACAGCCAGAATCAAAATACCAATGTGATTTACCTCCAGTAGCAGACATAAAAGAATTGAAAAGAAGAACCTGTTTGAGAATAGCCTCTATGTCTTGAAGAGTGTAAGACGAATGATGAGGCTCAATAGTGACAGCCGCTGAAACAGAAAAAGTGGCGGTAGAGGAAGACCCATGATGTCGAGAGAATGAAGCTCTTGAACGGTGTGATCTGGTTGGACAATATGTAGCAATATGACCTCGAACATGGCAAATGTGGCATACCACCGTAGGATAAAATGGAGCAATATGACCCTGAACATGACAAATGTGGCAGAACACCATAGAAGAATCCATATCCAAAAAATAAAGAAGCACCACCAACCAGCAACAGTACGAAGACAAAAGAAAATAACGAAATGGATCACAAACTGGATAAAATAGCAGTAAAAGGCCGAAATTTAAAACGACACGAAAACCAAAACTGACCACACCAGGACGTAGCCGCCGATGAGAGGATTCGACGTCTGAAAAATCACGGTGATCGGAGCTTGGGGGTGTATTTCACGCTCCAGCTGAAGCTTCCAGCATTATCGCAATGTTCCGGCGCGTGTGGGTCCCACGCGCCTCCGAACGGGCCAACATTTTGACCGACAGCTCGCCGGAAGATGCCGGAGAGGATGGTATGGGAGGTGAGAATAGAAGACGGTCGGAGACGAGCAAAAAGTACTAACCCTATATCAAACTATAAATCTAGTCTGATACCATGTAAGAAAGTGGGAAAATATATGTTTTATATTATTCACAAGACATGTACACATATATATAGGAACATAATGAGCCTAAACCTAATCCTACAAAATATATACAAAATATATTATAACCATATATACAAAATATATTCTAACAAAAATATCCAAAATACCTCTTAAAAATCGTGGTGTGACACTATTTTTGTTGTTTTATAATTTACTAGTACAGATCCCGTGCTGTGTACTTTTTTTGGTCTTCCAATAGACGATGCGAGACTTGTCCTACTTTCTTTTTCAGATGGTGTTCAGATGCACGAGGTGCACAAAATTAAGGCTATTTATCAAATCTTATAATTATACAAATGAATAAAGAAAAATGTGCGGGATATATATAGTACGTGATCTGTAATAGGCCAAAATGTGAACACGGGTAATGCACGGGGTGCACAATTTTAAGGTCATTTATTAGTACAAAGTTCGTGCGATGCACGGGGTGCACAATTTTCTAGTATGTGTAATACAAATACATACCGTATGCACATGACAGAAGCACTAAATGAGTTATTTCCACATATCTTGCCCGTTAAGGGGTGATTGTTTATAAATTGAATAGTAAAAAAACCAATCAATACTCTAACTAAACTTTAATTCAACCCCACTATCATCAATATTATTAATATAATTAAATATATCGACCAATCATTCTTACACATCATATCAAATTTAAATCATTGTTCATCTACTCACATAACTCTAACTAACTACCACTTTCAATCATTTTTCCATACTTTACATCAAATCAACTTTAATTATTACATTTAAATAATATTTTAATATATCCACTAACAACTAACAATTTTACCTTTTTTCAAAATTAACTATAGTTAAAAACAAACCAAATAAAAACCAATTCAATCTATAAACAATCACACCCTAAGTAGCTCCTGAACACGGGTGCACAATTTATAGTATGTACTATAAAATCAGAATAGATTTTCATATAATTAGATAATAAATTAGATAATAAATAAAGCCTTTTCTATTTTAGTAAAGATTTTACGTATTTTTATTTTACTTATCGGATGTTATGAGATTTTTTTGCTAAACCGATTTTATGAGATATGATACAAATGCAATTAGAGGATTGAACCAAATCAGAACAGATTTTTATACAATTAGATAATAAGAAGGAATTAGATAAGGAAAAAAAGAGATTAGATAAAGAATTTTGAATATACTTTTTTTTTAGTATAGATAGACTTTACGTACAAATTTTGACTTCACTGATTTTATGAGATTTGTTTTGACAAAATCAAAGGCGAACACTGAAGATCGTTTCTATTAACATTTACAATGTGTATTTAATGTGTTTTTGTGGGAAAATATTCTTTTTAAGTGTGATATATAAATATTAAAAACACTTAAAATATTTTATAACATCTATAAAAGCATCTAAAATATTCCATATTATTCACAAATAATGTTTGAATATACCTAAATTTTTGTAAACTATCTGTAAAGAAAATATGTCTAATAATTCTTCATTTAACCTCCATATAATGTATATATATAGAGAGAGCAAACGTGTACAGATGATGAATTTACAGTAGTAATTAGACTTTTATTTATTTATGCTTAAAATTGTTACGATAGATGAGAGATGTAATTTTTTTGACTCGTGGAGATGAATTTTTATAAGTTGGGTTATGAAATTTTCTTAAACTCGTCTATATCTATGCGATGAGTTTTTTAAGTTAGGTATATAGATATAAAATTGTAAAAAAAAAATCATAAATCATTTGATTTGGTATTTTCGGAGAGCTTCATTAATTTAAAAGTGTAAATAAATAAATAAAAAATGTACAACTGAAAAAGTTACAACCAATTGTATAGAGAATTAAATTAAATCCAAATTTGTATGATTCATTAAATATTGATGCATCCAAATTCACGTGTTGCAATATTTTATATTTAAAAAAATTAAAAAAATTTCTTTTACGTATTCAATACCAACATTTTAGGAACTACATGAATATTCTTAAATTAATATTGCATACCTAATATTTTAGGAACTAATTAAATGATAATTTGATTTGCATACTAAAAATATTAGATTCATTAATTAAATGCTTGATAAAAATAGTAAATCATTAATTAAGGTTGACTATTCTACATACTACATTTAGTAAATAGTATAGCTTTTAATATCACTATAGATTGGATTGGATTTGGATGTGTGAATGCTCAACGATACATTAATTGAACAGTACTTTTACTATTTTATCCTCAAGTTATTTTTGTGCTATAGACTAATTTATGTTTAATAATTATTTTTACAGAGCCCGTGCAATGCACGTGGTGCACAAATTTAAGGCCATTTATCCAGTCTTATAATTATACAAATGAATAAAAAAAATGTACGGGATATATATAGTATTTGACGTGTAATAGACCAAAATGTGAATAAGGGTGATGCACGGGGTGCACAATTTTCTAGTATGTGTAACAAAAATACATACCGTATGCACGAAACAGAAACACTAAATGAGTCATTTCCACAGAGTTTGCCCGTTAAGTAGCTCCTGAACACGGGTGCACAATTTGTAGTACGTACCATAAAATCAGAATAGATTTTCATACAATTAGATAATAAATAAAACCTTTTTTATTTTAGTAAATATTTTACGTACTTTGTTTTTTTTACTTATTGAATGTTATGGGATTTTTTTGTTAAACCGATTTATGGAATATAATACAAATACAATTAGAGGATTGAACAAAATCAGAACAAATTTTCATACAATTAGATAATAAAAAGGAATTAGATAAGAAAAAAAAATTAGATAAAGAATTTTGAATCTGACTTTTTTTTTAGTATAGATAGACTTTACGTATAAATTTTGACTTCACTGATTTTATGGGATTTGTTTTGACAAAATCGATGTTAATATGGAATAAGACAAATAAATAAAGTCTTTTTATTTTAGTAAAGATTTTACGTCTTTTTTTTAACTTGTCAGATGTTATGGGATTTTTTTCTTAAACTGATTTTATGGGATATAAGATAAATAAATAAAATAATTAAATAAAATTCTGGATAAAAATAACAATAATTAATTACGTTGACTTTTCAATCTACCAAATTTGGTAAATAGGATACCTTATATAATAAGTTTAGATATACAAATAAATAACATGCCAAAATTTTAAAAAATAATTAATGTATTTTAATTTATTATCTAATCATCAATAAAATAATTTAATGATGTGTCATTATCTCTTAAATGATAAATAAAATATTAATTGAAAAAAATATTTGATTTTTATATATTCAAATAAAAATAAAAAAATACTATCGACAAATATGAATTATAATATATATCAGTAAAATCATGACAGAAGTTAATAAAATTATTTAAGGAAAAAATCTTTTTGATCATATTTGAATAGGAAATGTATATATCAAGCAATTAATGCATATAATATAAAATTTCCAAATAAAGCATGCATTTAATGTGAGTTGACTTTTCTTGCTACTATTTTTGGTAAATAGGTTGACTTTTAATATAAGTATAGATCATCTAGAACATATTACCAATCATATATTTATTATAATTTCATCAATTAAATGTGTTTAATGTGATTAATGTTGCCATTAAGGTTTAGGGCCATGATATAGTTGTTTTATGTGATAAAAAATTTGTCACAATATTTTTTTTACATGACATAATTGTTTTAAGTGACGATATTGTACTATATATTTCATGACAAACAAACTTATCATTAAATTTTTGCAACTAATGACAATTATTATACTTATAATATTAAAAAAATTTGAATTGTCATTGAAAATATTTTTTTATGACAACATGTAATTATAATGTATTTGTTTGTATTTGTCACCATACAAAATTTTAAAATGACGATTTTATCACTAAATATTTATCTTTTTATGACAACTTATGTTGTCATTATATCTCAAACTTTTGATGACAATCTTTTTTCTTGGTAATCGTCGAACTAATAATTTCTTGACAAAAGAATTCGTCGCTTTTGTATGTTTTTGGAAGCAATGAATATTTCGTCACTAATCCTATTTTTATTGTAACATTTTTGTTATTGTCATAGTTAAAATTTCTTTCTATGACGACCAATATTTTGAAATTACAAAATAACTCTTTCATTACGAATTATATGAAAATATGACGATTTTTATAACAAAAACGCCACAAAGATATTTGTCACCAAAATTTTGTAAATTGATAAAATAATCAAATTTGTCACTGAAAAATAATATGTAGATGACAATCTTAAGTTTTCGTTATTTAAAAACTTGTCTTTTTATGAAAATTTAATCGTTTACATGACAAAATTTCTCTTAATAAACGTGACGAAATTTTCATCATGAAAGATGACCAAATAAAATGACGATACTTCTAAACCTCATTAAAAGTGAAGCAATTGGTGACAAGTTCAAAATTTGTCACCTATACCTATTATGATGCGGCCACTATGACGATATATGCGACAATAAAATTTCATCATCAATATACTTTTGTAAAGAAAAATATGGTTTACATGACAAATTTTATCGTCATGTTTTTTCTGACATCTATTGTAGTGATAATCCAGCCTCCATTGTATCTGGAGTTATCATGTTTATGCAGTAAGCAATAAAAACATTAATGGTGGTCAATATTTCTCATTAACTAATATATGTGTATTTTTCTCTGGATGTGATATAACATTAAAAAACCGTGCTCTCACTGGTAGGATCAAATTTTTCCTTACATACTATATTGCTGTTTTAATTAATTTACCATCTTTTGCTTGCAAGGTGAACCTATATATATGCGTAATGCAATTTCGTGTTTATTCCTTATCGCTCTTTGGGGAGGCAGACTAGGCTCTTGCCTAGGGCCTCAATCTATTTTGGGGCCACTTTTTTTTTTTTTTTTTTTTTTTTTT
>CACSLK010034598.1:7931975-7956169 GCA_902706635.1 Striga hermonthica | reverse complement strand
TATATATATATATATATATCAATCTCATATTTCGACCATTTTTTAACACAAAACATTTTCAATTTAGTAAAAAACGTACATTCTTAGTTTGGTAAAGTTTCACAAAATAAATAGTAATTATGTGGTAAACCCACCAAGGTTCATGTATATGCTTAAGTTCCCATGTTGATTGAGATGTATTGATAGACATACACACCACCACTGAGAAACATTTTCAATGCCTAACGTATTCTAGACAACTAAAAACAACAGTAGTAATCGAAATATACGCATGTAGATCCCCTTTCCGTCGATTCAAAAATCCCTCCTTAATCGGTCTTCTCTTCGGCAATAATTGGTGCACCTTCTTCCGGTAGTGGCTGGGTGGAGCGCCGGTGGTCGGCCTCAGCCGTCGCAGCTCCCCTTTGGTGATGTGGTGTCGTCCGTCACTCCGGGAAGGAAGGAGGGGGACGACCTGGTGGTCTCGCCGAGTTTCGGTGCCCACTGGTGAGTATTCCTCTTCCTCTGTTCGTTGCTGGGGTGGGTTTGGCCGCGTACCAAGGGTGGCTACGGCCCCAGTCACCGTTGAGCGACTGGGTGGTGTTTCGTTGTTTGTTCTTCTCTCTCGTTTAGCCTCTGGCGCTGGGGTAATATCGTCGGCGGCATCTCCGACCTCGCTAGTGGTGTTTGTCGGGATTGGGGATGCGGCTTTTGGTTGTGGGGTTCGAGCGACGTTCCATCGGCTGCGGGCCGCGGTTGTCCGATGGGGCTTGGATTTGCGGTTTGGGGGTGGATCATGTTAGGCGGTTTGGCAGTTTCTGGTTCGTCTCCCTGAAGCGCGATCTGGTCCGGTTGGTGGTCGGCTGTGGGGTTATCAGCGTTCTCTTAGTGATTTGCCGGAGGAAGGGTTTGTGTAGTTCTAGTTTGTTTATGTTTTGTTTTCTTGTAATTGCTTGAGCCTGTATTAGCTTAGTATTTTCGGTCTGGGCACTTGTCTGTGTGTTTTATGTCCTGTCTTTTTGGTTTGGGCCGTTAGCCCCTGTGCTGATTACCCCGTGGGGGCCGATCCAATTCTCCTGTGGGAAACGTTTCTAGTTGTTAGTAGTGTGTTGTGTCTGTGTTTATTCTAGCGGGGTTAGTATTTTCTGTAGTGTGTGTTGTATTTTGTGTGTGCCGTTGGGATTCTAGCATGGCTAACGTCGGTATCTAGGCGATCTCTGGATCTATCCTCCCTGTTTTTTCAGTTGTTGGCTGCGTCGTTCAGCTAGGTTGTAACTTTGCACATTTGTGTTATTTATTTATAGAAATCTCTATCGTTCTCGAAAAAAAGAAAAAAAAAATATATGCATGCCATTAAGAAGCCAAATGAATTATAGAATCATATGTTTATATTATATATTTATATTTAATAAAATAATAAAGCAGTCAATGTTTGGTTCAAAGACGGATTGTATGAAAACAATATAGAGGAACTATTATAAACTACGTAATCTATTTATATATACTCATATATTTTCTAATTAGATATAATCACATTTACTTTTTATTAGAGTCTATATTCTCACGTTTGGGACTCACTTTATAGACCATGGACATCTTTTTAAAGAAATTTTTGTTACGTATTTTATAACAATGAACTAAAAGCTATTAGAAAATATAAAAATTGAATAAAACAAATATTAAATGATTGAACTCTTGGGGCTAAATTTCATTTTTAGTACTCTAAGTTGGACATTTTTTAAAAATGGTCCATCATAAAGCGCGTCTTTAATAATGGTCCACTAAATTATCATTTTAATCAAAATTTGTTCAAAAGCCAACACAGTGTACTAAATATGACAATTAGAAATGATCACTTTTAGTACACTATGTTGGTTATTGTACGAATTTTGATTCAATTGGTAACTTAGTGGACCATTCTTGATGACAATCTTGATGGAATTATTCTTATTCTTATAATTATACATCTGTAGACATCAAAATTTTAATATTTCATTAATTAATGCCTTTATTTATTTTGGGACATAAATCCATGATAAATAAGATATTTAATTCATAAAGTTATTATTTCTTGCCCACCAAGTCAAATCTTAAGATAAGGAAAGAGATTATATCAAATATTAGGTAAGGAAAGAGATTATATCAAATATTAGGATAAAGAAAGAGATTATATCAAATCAAGAAGGACCAATCAATCTGATGTCTTCTTTTCCGAGACTCTCTCTCCTACACCTATAAATAGGGCTCTCTCCTACACACCTCAAACACCTCGAACACCTAAAAAAATATCAAACACATCTCAAAGATTAAAGTCTCAAATTCAAAGGCTCTCAAGAACCCTCTTGAAGATTTGAAGAAGTTCTTGAAAAACCGCCCGAAGTCCATTCAATGAAGAAAAGGCCAAGAAGAAGAAAAAGAGGCGGCGACTCTTCCCCAAGAAGTAAAGAGACGACTTCCACTCCTCTCAAGTCAATCCAAGAATATCAACGACGTTCGTTGATTAGTTCAACCGACAAAGCGTTGAATCCGAAAAAAAAAAAGCTATCAAGCCCTCGAGTCAACGTTATTCAAGTCAAAATCTATATTTTAAGAAGATCAAAGAAACAAGTCTTCCAAGAAGTTGTCTTCAATCAAGTCAAAACATTTAATACGGGAATAAGTCACTTGATCCCTAAATTAATGTTAGAGAAATTCAAGACCAAGCCCGAAGGAGATTCAACTGTCAAATCCATCTTTCAAGATCTCAAACTCAAATTCATGAAGAGAAGAATCAGAGAAATAATAGAGATTGTAACCCGCAATCATTTGATCGAAATATATTCAAGTTGTACAGAAATTTTATGTTTTTCCTAAAATTTGTTGTTACAAATTTGGCACGCCTAGTGGGGCTTTCTCTACCGCTCATCTCTTCTCTCCAAATCAAGTTCGAAGATCTTTGAAGATGAACGAAGACTTCTTTGAAGAAAATGTACAAGGGGCAACGAAGGATGATGTCTTCCCAAGCCATGAGTCCGTCCATTGGGGGCAATTCACATTGAAAGCTCCATCAAATCCTCAAATTCAAATACTCCTTGATATGAGCCTAAACTATCTATATATTCAAGGCTCCTTGATATGAGCTTAAACTATCTACATGTGCTCCTTGATATGAGCATAAACTATCTATATAGCTCCTTGACACGAGCATAAAATGTCTACATATCAAAATCTCCTTGACACGAGTATAAAAGGTCTACATATCAAACTTGAAGGCTCCTTGATATGAGCTTAAACTATCTACATATTCAAATGTTCCTTGATGCGAGCCTAAACTATCTACACATTCTAATGCTCCTTGATATGAGCCTCAACTATCTACATATTCAAATGCTCCTTGATATGAGCCTAAACTATCTATATATTCACATGCTCCTTGATATGAGTCTAAACTATCTACAATGCTCCTTGATATGAACCTAAACCAACTACATATATAATGTTCCTTGATATGAGCTTAAACTATCTATATATGCTCCTTGATATGAGCCTAAACTATCTATATGTCTCCTTGACACAAGCATAAAATATCTTAATATCAAGATCTCCTTGACAAGAGAATAAAATGTCTACATATCATACTTGAAGGCTCCTTGACACGAGCATAAAATTTCTACATATCAAGATCTCCTTGACAAGAGAATAAACGGTCTACATGTAAAATTTGAAGGCTCCTTGACACGAGCATAAAATATCTACAAACTTGAAGGCTCCTTGACACGAGCATAAAATGTCTACAAAATTGAAGACTCCTTGATACGAGTATAAACTATCTGTCAAATCAAATCAAGACTCCTTGATACGAGTTTAAACTATCTACAAATTATGTCAAATGAAGAACTCCTTGATAGAGTACAAACTATCTACAGATCAAGTCAAATGAGAACTCCTTGATATGAGTTTAAACTATCTACAAACTCAAGTTGAAGAACTCCTAGAAAAGAGTTTAAACTATCTGCATGTCCAAACCAAATAAAAAAATTTGAGACTCATTCACTACCAAGACATTTTGTTCGTGAACAAGACTCAAGGAGGCATTTGTAGACATCGAAATTTTAATATTTCATTAATTAATGTCTTTATTTATTTTTTGGACATAAATTCAAGATAAATAAGATATTTAATTAATAAAGTAATTGTTTCTTGCCCACCAAGTCAAATCTTAGGATAAGAAATAGATTATTTCAAATCTTAGGAAGGAAATAGATTATATCAAATCAAGAAGGACCAATCAAATTAATGTCTTCTTTTACAAGACTCTCTCTTCTACACCTATAAATAGGGCTCTCCTCAATCCCACAAAAAACACCTCAAACACCTCAAAAATATCAAACATATCTAAAAAATAAAAGTCTCAAATTCAAGAGCTCTCAAGAACCCTCTTGAAGATTTGAAGAAGTTCTTGAAGAACTGCTCGAAGTCCATTCAATGAAGAAGAAGGCCAAGAAGAAGAAAAAGAGGAGGCGACTCTTCCTCAAGAAGTAAAGAGACGACTTTCACGCTTCTCAAGTCAATCCAAGTATATCAACGACGTTCAAGCGACATTCAAGCCGCGTTCGTTGAGAAGTTCAACCAACATAGCGTTTGATCCGAGAAAAAAACTATCAAGCCCCGAATCAACGTTATTCAAGTCAGAGTCACACTTTCAAGGAGATCAAAGAATCAAGTCTTCCAAGAAGTCATATTCAATCAAGTCAAGGCTGACATTTAATACGGGAATAAGTCATTCGACCCCCAAAATTAATGTTAGAGAAATTCAAGACCAAGCCCGAGAAGATTCATTCGTTAAATCCATGTTTGAAGGTCTCAATCCCAAATTCATGAAGAGAAGAATCAGAGGAGATAAATAGAGATTGTACCCACAATATCATTTCATCGAAATATATTCAAGTTGTACAAAAGTTTTATGTTTTTCATAAAATTTGTTGTTACAAATTTAAATTTGTAACAACAAGTTTTATGGAAAACATAAAACTTTAGTACAACTTGATTTATATTTCGATCAAATGATATTGCGGGTTACAATCTCTATTATTCTTCTGATTCTTCTCTTCATGAATTTGAGTTTTAGATCTTGAAAGATGGATTTGACGGTTGAATCTCCTTCGGGCTTGGTCTTGAATTTCTCTAACATTGATTTGGGGGTCGAATGGCTTATTCCCGTATTAAATGTTAGGCCTTGACTTGATTGAAGACAACTTCTTGGAAGACTTGTTTCTTTGATCCTCTTAAAAGATGGATTTTGACTTGAATAACGTTGACTCGAGGGCTTGATAACTTTTTTCTCGGATTGAACGCTATGTCGAGTGAACTTCTCAACGAACGTCGTTGATGTTCTTGGATTGACTTGAGAGGAGTGGTGATGGAGACGAGATCACGATGGCGTTTCTGCAGAAATACGACCGGATGCCTTCTTTAGTCTAGTTATTTATTTCCTAGCTTTTATTATTATTCCATGTTTTATTTAAGATTTATTTAAATATTATTCCCATGTTTAGCATGTTTAGGAAACCTAGGATTTTGGAACTATTTATTCCTTTCTTCTCTCTTATGAAAACAGTTTATCGTTGAATAAAAATTACAGACTTAGAGATTTCATCTCTTATTTCCCTTTTGTTCGAAGCTGCGCTACATCAGTTGGTAATCAGAATCAGCTACGATCCACGATGCCACCGAAGAGAAACAATCCGGTCGATGACAGAAGGGATGCGGGGATTGCTTCCCTTATGCGCCAAAGGGTTTTGGCCAGCAGATTGATGACCTCACCGAGAGCATGGCTGACATCAGGATGGTTCTCCAGCAGATGGTGAATCGCGACGGCATAAACCGCGACGAGCGTGGAGGCCGCGGGGGTCGTGGTCATCCGCGTGGTGACGGCAGGCAGCGCAGGCCGTGCAAGGAGGAGAGAGGCGCCGACTCTGAATCCACGGAGGAGGAGGCGACTGGTGAACGGCGTTGGGAGTCAGCCTTTCGCGTGGATATCCATGAGTTTACTGGGGGGCCCGACGGCGCTGAATTCCTCAACTGGCTGGGCTCGGTGGAGGCCGTCTTGGATTACAAAGATGTCTCGGACAGCCAGCGTGTGGGTCTTGTCGCCACGCGCCTTCGTGGGAGTGAGATTGCTTGGTGGCTTCACCTCATGGAGTCCCGACGACAGTTGGGCAAACCAAAAATCAAGTCATGGGCCAAGTTTCGCAAGCACATCGAGTGTGAGTTTTTTCCCTTCAATTACGTTAGCACTATGTACCAACAGCTTCATAATTTACGCCAGGGTACTCGGTCCGTGGATGAATATACCCATGATTTTTATCGTCTTCTCAATCGCGTAAAAATGCGTGACACACAACCTCAATTGGTTTCACGTTATGTTGGCGGATTACGAGTTGGCATACGGGACATGCTGAATATGTTCGCGCCTGAAAATGTTTCGGTCGCTTATCACCGGGCTTTGCTAATTGAGCAGCAACAACGAGGTCGCCCAATCCTGCCGACGGGCTTTCAATCGCGCTCGTACCTGCCAGCGTCCTCAGCGGCTGCTCCAACGCGTCCCGCGGCTTTAGAAGGGCAGCAGCTCAGCCGTACCGGTGCGTCGGGTTCTTTCATCTTTTCAGCAGGTGGTGGGTCGTCCTCTACGGCTGTCGGATTTGGTCAGTCACAGGCCCCGGACGGCTACCAAACGGGCGGTGGGCCGCGGTGCTTTTCTTGCAGCGAGGTTGGCCATCGCCAGTCAGCCTTTCCACGCAGGGCCGAGTCTCGTGCATTGGTCGCGGACTGTGATTTCGAGGGTCCAGGAGGAGTTGTGTATGAGGGCCCACCGGTTTTTGACGAGGAGCTTGAGCCATTTGAGGAGTATTTGATGGGTGATGTGGGCCCGACTTTGGTCAGCCAACGTGCATGTTTCACGCCTCGGGCTTCTACGGAGGACTCTCCAGTGCAATAACCTTTTCGAATCGATGTGTACTGTGGGTGGTAAGGTGTGTCGTTACATTATCGACAGCGATTCGTGCGAAAACGTAGTTGCTCAGGAGGCTGTTGATCGCCTACAATTGTCTACCGAGCCACATCCCCACCCCTATACTCTTTCTTGGATATAGTGCGGCAACTCCATTACTATGGACCGGCGGGTTTTGGTGAAATTTTCTATCGGGCCTATTCAGGGACACAACGTGTTGTGATGTTGTCCCTATGGACGCGTGTCATCTCTTGTTGGGCCGCCCTTGGCAGTTTGATCGTGTTGTGTTCTATGACGGGCGCCTCAACACTTACATTTTTTTGTTTGAGGGCGTTCGGCTGGTACTCTACCCTTCCCCTCTTCGCTCTTTATCTACTGATAATTCCTCTTCGGTTCTTTTTCTCTCTCGTGCAGCTTTTGTGGGCGAAATGCAGGCGCCATTATTTGTCATGTTACTTTTGGGGAGTGACATTTTCACCGATGGTTTCCCTCCGTCCATTACTCGACCACTCCTTGATGAGTTTTCTGATGTTTTTCTAGCGGAGCTACCTTCAGGCCTTTCCGGACGGCTGCCTCTCTGCCGAACCGTCCCCATTATCGGATGAGCCCGACAGAGCACGAGGAGTTACGTCGCCAGGTGGAGGAACTTTTGCAGCGTGGTGTTGTTCGCCGTAGCTTGAGCCCGTGTGTTGTCCCGGCATTACTCATTCCAAAGAAGGACAGTTCATGGCGTATGTGTGTTGATAGTCGGGCCATTAACAAAATCACGGCCTGTTATCATTTTTTTCTATTCCCCGACTTGATGATCTGTTGGACCAATTACATGGTGCTACCGTCTTTACCAAGTTGGACCTCCGGAGTGGCTATCATCAGATTCGCATACGGCCGGACGATGAATGGAAGACATCTTTTAAGATTCGCGAGGGTCTTTTTGAGTGGCTCGTTATGCCATTCGGTCTTTCGAATGCCCCCAATACTTTCATGCGAGTTATGAGCCAGGCTTTACGGAACCTCATTGGACATTGTGTCAACGTTTATGTCGAAGATATTCTCATCTTTATTCGGACTGTGGAGGAACACTTGACTCATGTTCGATCGGTTCTTCAGATTTAGCGAGCTGAGCATTTTTATGCGGTGCCCCGTAAGTGTTCTTTTGTCGTCGACTTGGTTCTTTTCTTGGGATTCTTTATTTCCTATGACGGTATTCGTGTGGATGATAGCAAGGTCGCTTCTATTCGCGACTGGCCCACGCCGACTTCTTTAACGGAGGCTCGCAGCTTCTACGGGCTTGTCTCATTCTACCGTCGTTTCATCTCCCACTTCAGCTCCATTACTGCACCGATTACGGATTTTCTTAATGGCAAGACATTCACTTGGACTCCTCATGCAGCGGCGGCTTTTGACCTTATCAAGGGCAAGCTTACGTCCGCTCCGGTGCTGGCTCTGCCTGATTTCTCTCTTCCATTCGAGCTTTCATGTGAAGCGTCCAAGGTGGGCGTCGGCGCTGTTCTTAGTCAGAATGGGCGGCCCGTCGCCTTCTTCAGCGAGAAATTGTCGGGCCCTAGACTCAGGTACAGCACCTATGATTTTGAGTTCTACGCTTTTTATCGTGCTGTTCGACATTGGCGCCACTATCTATTTCAGCGTGAGTTTATCCTTTTTACCGACCACGAGGCTTTGCGCCATCTCTCTTCTCAGGACAACATTTCGGCCCGCCGACTTGGACATCTTATTTGCAGCAGTTTACTTTCATCTTGAAGCATTGTTCGGGCGCGTCTAACCGCGTGGCGGATGTATTGAGCCGCCGTTCTTTGTTTCTTACGGACATGCGGGTTTCGGTTGTCGGTTTTTAATTGTTACGAGATCTTTATGCTTCGGATGTTTTCTTCGGGCCCGTAGTGTCGCGCCTTTCCTCAGGCCCTTTTGAGGATTATACTCTCTCTGATGGTTTTTTGTTTCGTAGGGTTCAGTTGTGTGTTCCTGCTTGTAGCCTTCGCCTTAAGGTTGTGGCTGATTTGCATGGGGTTGGGCACGTGGGGCGTGATCGCTCTCGCTTTGATACGTCGTTTCTTTTTCTGGCCTTCTTTACGTCGTGATGTTTCTCGTTTTGTGGAGAGGTGTCGTGTTTTTCAGGTGTCCAAGGGAGTGGCTTCTAACGCTGGGCTTTACCGGCCCTTGTCTATTCCCTCTCGTCCGTAGAGTGCTATTAGCATGCATTTCGTGTTGGACCTGCCCCGGACCCAGCGGGGTCATGACTCTATATTCGTGGTTGTCGATCACTTTTTGAAGATGGTCCATTGCATTCCATGCAAACAGATGGCGGACGCCGTCTATGTGGCTCAGCTTTTCTTTCGCGAGGTGTATCGTTTGCATGGTCTTCCGAATTCTATTGTTTCGGACCGCGACACGCGCTTTCTTAGCCATTTTTGGCGCAGTTTATGGCTCCTAGCTGACACGTAATTGGAGTTCAGTAGTGCTTACCATCCACAAACTGACGGCCAGGCGGAGGTCGTGAATCGTTCCCTTGGTAATTTGTTGCGTTGTCTCGTGGGTGAGAACTTGCGTAGTTGGGATCAGAAGTTGGGTCAAGTCAAGTTTGCTCACAATTCGGCTTTGAGTCGAGCTACCTGGCTTTCTCCTTTTGAGGTGGTCTACGCGGCTCGACCACGTGGCGCAACGGACCTCATCGCGCTTCCTTCGTCCGAGAGCGCCGACCGTCGTGCCGAGGACTTCATGGTCGATCTCCGGCAAACTCATGCCGCGGCCCGGGCACGTCTGGTGGAGGTCACAGTGGCGTATAAGAAGCGGGCTGATTCCCTTCATCGTCACGTCGAGTTCGAAGTCGGGGACTTCGTTTAGGCTGTCCTCACCAAGGAACGTTTCTCGACGCATGACTACAGTGAGCTGTTGGCACGCAAGATTGGCCCGGTTGAGATCATTGAGAAGATCAACTCGAATGCTTTGCGCCTCTGGCTTCCGTCGCACTTGAGGACCTATGATGTGTTCAATGTTAAGCATCTCCTGCCATTTCATGGTGATAATTCAGACGGTGACGAGATCGATCCGGATTCGAGGGTGAATCCTTCCCTACCGAGGGAGGATGATGGAAAGGAGATTGCGATGACGTTTCTGCAGAAATATGCCTGGATACCTTCTTTAGTGTAGTTATTTATTTTCTAGCTTTTATTATTATTCCATGTTTTATTTATTATTTATTTAAATATTATTCCCTTGTTTAGCATGTTTAGGAAACCTAGGATTTTGGAACTATTTATTCCTTTCTTCTGTCTTATGAAGACAGCTTATCGTTGAATAAAAATTACAGACTTAGAGATTTCATCTCTCATTTCCCTTTTGTTCGAAACTGCGCTACATCAAGTGGAAGTCGTCTCTTTACTTCTTGGGGAAGAGTCGTCGCCTATTTTTCTTCTTCCTGACCTTCTTCTTCATTGAATGGACTTCGGGCGGTTCTTCAAAAACTTCTTCAAATCTTCAAAATGGTTCTTGAAAGCCATTGAATTTAAGACTTTAATCTTTGAGATGTGTTTGATATTTGTTTCGGTGTTTGAGGTGTGTAGGAGAGAGTCGTATTATAGGTGTAGGAGAGAGAGTCTTAGAAAAGAAGACATCAATTTGATTGGTCCTTCTTGATTTGATATAATCTCTTTTCTTATCCCAAGATTTGATATAATCTCTTTCCTTATGTTACGATTTGACTTGGTGGTCAAGAAATAATAACTTTATTAATTAAATATCTTATTTATCATGAATTTATGTCCCAAAATAAATAAAGGCATTAATTAATAAAATATTAAAATTTTGATGTCTACAAATGCCCCCTTGAGACTTGTTCACAGACAAAATGACTTGGTAGTGAATGAGTCTCAAAATTTTGAATTTGGTTTGGACATGTAGATAGTTTAACTCTTATCTAGGAGTTTTCGACTGAATTTGTAGATAGTTTAAACTCGTATCAAGGAGTCTTGATTTGATTTGACAGATAGTTTATACTCGTATCAAGGAGTCTTCAATTATATAGACATTTTATGCTCGTATCAAAGAGCCTTCAAATTTGTAAACATTTTATGCTCGTGTCAAGGAGCCTTCAAATTTTACATGTAGACCGTTTATTCTCGTGTCAAGGAGATCTTGATATGTAGACATTTTATGCTCCTGTCAAGGAACCTTCAAGTTTGATATGTAGACATTTTATTCTCTGTCAAGGAGATCTTGATATAAAGACATTTTATTCTCGTGTCAAGGACCCATATAGATAGTTTAGGCTCATATCAAGGAGCATATGTAGATAGTTTAAGCTCATATCAAGGAGCATTGTATATGGAGATAGTTTATGCTCATATCAAGGAGTGTTTGAATATTTAGATAGTTTAAACTCATATCAAGGAGCATTTGAATATGTAGATAGATAGTTTAAGCTCATATCAAGGAGCATATGTAGATAGTTTATGCTCATATCAAGGAGCGTTTGAATATGTAGATAGTTTAAGCTCATATCAAAGAGCATATGTAGATAGTTTAAGCTCATATCAAGGAACGTTTGAATATATAGATAGTTTAAGCTCATATCAAGGAGTGTTTGAATATATATATATAGTTTAAACTCATATCAAGGAGCATTTTAATATGTAGATAGTTTAGGCTCATATCAAGGAGCATATGTAAATATTTTAAGCTAATATCAAGTAGCATTTGAATATGTAGATAGTTTAAGCTCATATCAAGGAGCATATGTAGATAGTTTAAGCTCGTATCAAGGAGCATTTGAATATGTAGATAGTGTAAGCTCGTATCAAGGAGCATTTAATTTGGATATTTGGATAGTTTTGGCTCATATTGAGGAGCTTTATAGATAGTTTAGGCTCATATCGAGGAGTTTTATAGATAGTTTAGGCTCGTATCAAGGTGCATTTGATTTGGATATTTGGATAGTTTTGGCTCATATCGAGGAGCTTTATAGATAGTTTAGGATCATATCGAGGAGCTTTATAGATAGTTTAGGCTCGTATCAAGGAGCACTTGAATATGTGATGGAGCTCTTCATGTAAATTGCCCCCCCATGGAAGTTGAAAAGAGTATGAAAAACCGATTTTGTTTCTCCTCCATTCGGCTGAAGACTTCATGGCTTGATGAGACATCATCCTTAGTTGCCTCCTTGTACAATTCAGCGCCATCGAGCCCCCCAGTAAACTGAGGGATATCCACACGAAAGCTCGATCCCCAATGCCGTTCACTAGTCGCCTCCTCCTCCGTGGCATCAGAGTCGGCGTCGCTCTCCTCCCCGCACGGCCTGCGCTGCCTGCCGCCACCACGCGGATGACCACGACCCCCGCGGCCTCCACGCCACCCCTCGCGACCGCCGATCCTGGTATCGGGCCCGTCACGGTTTATGCCGTCGCGATTCGCCATCTGCTGGAGAACCATCCTGATGTCTGTCATGCCCTCGGTGAGGTCATCAATCTGCCGGCCAAAACCCTTGTTTTGGCGCATAAGGGAAGCAATCCCCGTATCCCTTCTGTCATCGACCGGATCGTTTCTCTTCGGTGGTATCGTGGATCGTAGCTGATTTTGATTACCAACTGATGTAGCGCAGCTTCTAACAAAAGGGAAATAATAGATAAAATCTCTAAGTCTGTAATTTTTATTCAACGATAAACTGTCTTCATAAGAGAGAAGAAAAGAATAAATAGTTCCAAAATCCTAGGTTTCCTAAACATGCTAAACAAGGAAATAATATTTAAATAAATCTTAAATAAAACATGAAATAATAATAAAAGCTACGAAATAAATAACTAGACTAAAGAAGGCATCTCGTCGTATTTCTGCAGAAACGCCATCGCGATCTCGTTTCCATCACCACTCCTCTCAAGTCAATCCAAGCATATCAACGATGTTCGTTGACAAGTTCAACCGACGTAGCGTTCAATCCAGGAAAAAAACTATCAAGCCCTCGAGTCAATGTTATTCAAGTCAAATCCATCTTATAAGAGGATCAAAGAAACATGTCTTCCAAGAAGTTGTCTTCAATCAAGTCAAGACCTAACATTTAATACGTAAATAAGTCATTCGACCCCCAAATTAATGTTAGAGATATTCAAGACCAAGCCCGAAGGAGATTTAACCGTCAAATCCATCTTTCAAGATCTCAAACTCAAAGTCATTAAGAGAAGAATCAGAGGAATAGTAGAGATTGTAACCCGCAATATCATTTGATCGAAATATAAATTAAGTTGTACATACTCCATATGAGTAGGAGGATTGTAAGCATCTACCGTAAGAACGGCCCACTATTCTTGGCTCGATATCTCAAACAAGCTTCACAACTTGTTTGTTGAAAACAAACTATGAAGTCGTATCAAGGGGCCTTAAATCAAGCGGCCCGGTCAATCATTCCAGCCATTTCCAGTGACCTTTTTTGGGCATTGGTTCACGACTGCCCGAAAATACCTTTTTTATGAATGGATGCCAGACTTAGTGATTTCATCAAAATGATGCACGTCGAGGGCGCGGCCTTCTTGGATGACATGGCTCCTCCCACAGCACCAGTAGCGGGCAGATCGCGTACCATGACTTAGCAATAATGCCCTCTGAGAGTGAATAAGAATGCATCTTTTTAAAGTTTTATGTTTTCCATAAAATTTGTTGTTACAAATTTAAATTTGTAACAAAATTTTTTATGAAAAACATAAAACTTTTGTACAACTTGAATATATTTCGATCAAATGATATTGCGGGTACAATCTCTATTTATCTCCTCTGATTCTTCTCTTCATGAATTTGGGATTGAGACCTTCAAAGATGGATTTGACGAATGAATCTTCTTCGGGCATGGTCTTGAATTTCTCTAACATTAATTTGGGGGTCGAATGACTTATTCCCGTATTAAATGTTAGCCTTGAATTGATTGAATATGACTTCTTGGAAGACTTGATTCTTTGATCTTCTTGAAAGAGGGACTCTGACTTGAATAACGTTGATTCGGGGGCTTGATAGCTTTTTTCCCGGATCAAACGCTATGTTGGTTGAACTTCTCAACGAACGCAGCTTGAATGTCGCTTCAACGTCGTTGATATTCTTGGATTGACTTGAGAAGCGTGAAAGTCGTCTCTTTACTTCTTAAGAAAGAGTCGCCGCCTATTTTTCTTATTCTTGGCCTTCTTCTTCATTGCATGGACTTCGAGCGGTTCTTCAAGAACTTCTTCAATTCTTCAAGAGGGTTCTTGAGAGCTCTTGAATTTGAGACGTTTATTTTTTATATGTGTTTGATATTTTTGAGGTGTTTGAGGTGTTTTTTGTGGGATTGAAGAGAGTCTTATTTATAGGTGTAGGAGAAAGAGTCTTGGAAAAGAAGACATCGATTTGATTGGCCCTTCTTGATTTGATATAATCTCTTTCCTTATCCTAAGATTTGATATAATCTCTTTTCTTATCCTAGATTTGACTTGGTGGGCAAGAAACAATTACTTTATTAATTAAATATCTTATTTATATTAGATTTATGTCCCAAAAATAAATAAAGATATTAATTAATAAAATATTAAAATTTCGATGTCTAGAACATCTTTTGCTTGCTTTAGGTAGACACTGTTGACTTGAATTTTAATTTTGGCCAAACAACGAGTTGGGTAAATTTCAGACACGAGTTGTTTTCTCAACTAGTACTGAGGTCTTTTTTTTGTCAAAAGATAGATTTTCTCAGAGCAAACCAAAAGTTTGAATACAACTGACTACTCATAGAGCATGAGCAATGAGAGAACTACAAACGAACTTGGTAGTCTAGAAACACTAACAACACAAGATCAGGTTAAAGGCAACAACAAATTGTCGAGACCTCCAACTGATATGAAAACCCAACGAAACTAACAACTTGAACAAACAAAATAAAAGCCGGAATAAAGACTCAACTACAGACATAAGACTCAACTTGGTGTAATAGATTTTCTTTTTTAAAAAAAAAAATTAAATTATATAAATAAAAAGCGTATTCCGAAAATACGTTTAATATGTTTTGAAAACGTATTTGCATAATACGTTTCATAATTATTTTTTTTATGTAATTCGACTTTTTTGACGGAAATATTTTTTTAAATTTTCCAAAAATAATGATAAGACATATTACGAAAATACGTTTTTGTAAAAAAAATTATTTAAGCAAATGTATTTCAGGAATACATCGTTTTTATTTTGGTCCATTCTTTTTTTTTTCTTTTCTATTTATATGTCCACCCGTTTTTTTTTTAAAAAAAAAAAATTAAAGCACCCAATGAATATTTCGTCACTAATTCTATATTTTTTGTAACATTTTTGTTATCGTCATAGTTAAAATTTCTTTCTATGACGACCAACCTTTTGAAATAGTAAAATAAATCATTCATTACGAATTATATGAAATATGAAGATTTTATAACGAAAATGCCAAAAAGATATTTGTCACCAAAATTTTGTAAATTCGATAAAATAATAAAATTTGTCACTGAAAAATAACATGTAGATGACATTGTTAAGTTTTTGTTATTTAAAATTTGTCTTTTTATGACAAAGTAATCGTTTACATGACAAAATTTTCATAACAAACGTGACAAAATTTTCATCACGAAAGATGACCAAATAAAATGACGATACTCCTAAACCTCATTAAAAGTGAAACAGTTGGTGACAAGTTCAAAATTTGTCACCTATACCTATTATGATGCAGCCACAGTGACGATATCTGTGACAATACAATTTCGTTATCAATTTAGTTTTTTGTAACGAAAAATATGGTTTACATGCCAAATTTTACCGTCATGTTTTATGAAATTTGTTGTAGTGATAATTCAACCTTCATTGTAACTGGAGTTATTATCATGTTTATGCAGTAAGCAATAAAAACATTAATTGTGGTCAATATTTCTCATAAACTCATATATGTGTATTTTGCTCTGGGTGTGATATAACATTAAAAAAATTGTGCTCTCACTGGTAGGATCAAATTTCTTACATACTATACAACTATTTTTACTTAATTTAACATCTTTTGCTTGCAAGGTGAACCTGTATATAGGCGTAATGCAATTTGGTGTTTATTTCTTATCAGTGCCGACTCTTAAGGGAGGCAGACCAGTCTCTTGCCTAGAGCCTCAATCTATTTGGGGCCACATTTTTTGTTTTTTTGCTATGCATGTGTTGGGTTTGGTCCATTTAAGTAAATGAAGGGGCCTACTTAAGGAAGGAAAATTTTTAAGTCTCCTACATGAAATTGAAAATATTACAATTATACCTTTCATAAATAAATAATTGTAACTATGCCTAAATAAAGAACATTTACTGCATATTAACCTAAAAGTCAGTTACATTTAAGGGTGGACCTCAATCCCATATTTTCCGCACGATTTGGGGTACCTGCCTAAAAAAACGTACCTAATGTATATGGAATGAAAAATCAGAGAATAATAAACGGTTTTAGGTACCCATATTTTCTGCACTATTTTCTGAGGTATATGTGCAGTATATTTTTTGTATTTATTCATAGAAATAAATTATGTAAATTTTAATATTTTTTTGTTTATGTTCAGCAGTTTAGTTTTATGTGTGCAGTACAAGTATATTTTTGGTTTATGTTCAGTATATTTTATCTTTATGTTCAACAATATATTGTTTGGTTTATGTTCAGTATGTATATTTCACTAATCACTCACGATTTTAGAGTATATTTCACGTCACATAGAATGTATATGTGCAGTATATTTTGGTATTTGTTCATAAAAATAAATTGCGTAGTTTTAATATGTTTGGTTTATGTTCAATAATTTATTTTTATATGTGCAATATAAGTATATTTTTTGTTTATGTTCAGTATATTTTATCTTATGTCAACAATATATTGTTTGGTTTAATATAAAAATGACTAAAACAAATCTACCAGGCGTAACATAAAAAAAACTACAACAAAAAGTATCGCATATACCAAACATATAGCAAAAATAAACCATTGGATAATAAAAAAACGACAACAAAAGGGTATCGCATATACCAGACGTAACATAAAAAAATGACAACAAAAGGTATCGCATATACCAAACATATACTAGACATATACTGTACATATACTTCAATACAATGTCTACGAATTTCAATGTAATGGCTAATCTACACACAATCCAAAACCCTAAAAAATCAAAGCAAAATTCAAATTCACTGCAACCAACTAATCACCTCCCCCCGATTATGGCGACGCCGAAACCCTCTATATAGGACGCCGTCGTCGGCGGCAATTGAGGAAATCATGCTTCGGAATATATTCATCTTCTCTCTCGTCGATATGGCAATGGTGCTGTCATGTGGAATTGAACAGGTCGAGTGGAGATCCATGGAGGACTGTTATCAAACTTCTATGTCATATGAAACTCAAAGTTTTTTCCTCACATCTACCCGGTTGAATCTCTGGCCACACAACGGGCTCTTCACGAAAAACAGAACAAAGGGGCTCATTAACAACCTGAGCCACATCCGCCCATGGGGTTCAGAGAGCACTTTTTTCGTTGAGAATTCCTCGTTCCCTTTCGTGTGAATTCCCCATTGGCGAATGAAAATTGTGTGCGAAAAGGTTTGATTTCTTTTATGTTTATATTTTGGAAAGAAAAGAAAATAAAATAGGGAGAGATGAGAGAGAAAGGAATGAGAGTTAACATAAAATCCCATGTGATCCGTATCATTCCTTAGTTAAAGGATAAGTTGACTTAAATATGAATTCTAGTATATGTGCAATTATGTTGTGGTGATTTTGCATGTTTGTAAATAAAATTTAATTAGGTGTAGATGTGTAATATAAAGTATACTTGATAGTATGGGGTGCAAATTTCTCTTTAAGGAATGAGCTAATGACTAAATATTGACTTAGCCCGTTACACAAATGAAGATGCTAATTAATAAAGGGTTAATGACTAAATATGGACTTGGCCCACTACCCAAATCAAGAAGCTAACTAATAAAAGGGATAAAGGTTTATTTTTCGGAACGATAGAGATTTTATATAAGCGCACAAATGTGCAAAAATACAACCACCAGGTGACAAAATGCAGCCATCAGCTGAATAAACTTGAGAGGATAGGATGAAGCCTGCCTAGAGACGACCTTAACAGGGTAATAACCACACAACACAAAGACACAACACAAAAAACGGCCCTAACAGGGTAATGCCCGAGTGCGTGGTCCCAAAAGGATAATAAGTTCACACTCGCGTAGACTGAGGCCAACGACCCAAACCTAAAACACAACAACTAACATGAACATCAACACAAACGACAAAAGCAAGAACAAATAAACGTAAAACAACTACACACTAAACAACACAAGCTCCATCATCAGATACATTCGAAAAGGACAGCAGACAAACCGATTCCGAGGAGAGCTCCGAAGCTCCGATACCACGTCCACCACTGCATAGGGCCTAGCAACGCGATGATCCAAGCCTCAAAAAACAAACTGAGAAATCAACCCGCACTCCAACCACAAGGAGCCACTATCTCCCTGCACCAGCTAACACCACTAGTCAATCCGACACCATCCCGAGAACCGACTATCTCCACTAGCCTGCATCCCAAAACAGTCGTCCTCCCACGAACTCGGAAACTGACAAATTGAGGAAGGGGTAGAATGGCGCCTATGCTCAGCCGACTCGACTCAGCCTGAATAAAGCCACATCCGATCATCCCAGCCCACAAGGAATAACTCGACTCATCCCCTCTGCAAAAAAGAGGAGCCGACGACCCGACCCCGGCAGAAACTGAAAAGATACCGACGGGCTTACCTCCATACCGGGCACGAAGAGACGCCCCGAACAAAGCTGACTAGAGCCACTCAAGCCTCATCCACGCACCTCCGCACCCTGCCGAGCACTGATTTCACTGAAACTGGCGGCCATCGCGGAAGAGAGTTCGCCGAAATCCTAGTCGTGACCCAGTGGCGTCAGGCCAATGACAAAGGTGAAGCGACTGTGGATGAATGGTAAAGGCCGTCCACCAACAATCCCTGGACGACGGCTGAGGGATCACTATCTGGTCGTGAATTGACGAGAGCGAGGGAGAGCGAATTGGGGATATGAGGAAGACGACGGGAGCTTAAATTTGTTCTTAATTTTTTTTTAAATGGATAATGGTCAAATATATAATTGTGTCTGTGAATTTGTAGTCCTAAATATTTCATTTATTTTCTTATGATGTTTGGTATGAACAATTTGTATGAGAATAATTATTTCCAGTGATATTATTTTGTAATTTTTATCCTAAATGTCCTTGTGACTGCTTGAATGTAATTTATTAAATATCTCTGTAAAACACAGAGATAATTTATCATTTCCAAGATCTATTTCAGGATTGATGAAAAACAAAAAAAAAATTGTTTCTTTTTCAATTATTTATTTATTTAGTTCATCTCGTTGTGTTAGTTTTTTTTTCTTCTTTTTTTCCATGATTACCATACAAATTCAAATCGAGAACTTCGAAAAAAAAAAGAACTTGTCTGAGGCCTCCAAATTTTTGGAGACTACCCTGTTCCATATTATTAATTACATTATTTTGTAGCATCTGGGATAACATATATATATATATATATCCATCTTTTATATATATATATATATATATATATATATATATATGTATCCATCTTATACTAGTGTTAAACCTGTGTGATGCACAGGGAATATAATTTTTTTTTTTTTTTTGCCGGAACGATAGAGGTAATATATAAAAGCACAAAAGTGCAAAAGGAACAAATTACAACACCCCAACAGGGTAATTCTAAGACCCCAACAGGGTAATGAGACAGGGGCCAACGGCCCAAACCAAAAACACCCTAAAAACAAACCAGAATAAAAGACTGAGAGGACACGGACATGGCGGCCTAGAGAACTCCACGAACGAAAATAGAGGAAAATGAAAAACAGAGCCACTGCACAATGCCAAGCCTATACTCATCTCCAAACCAAAAGACCCAAACCAAGAACACAAACACTCAAAACACAAATACGAAAACTCAAAACACAAATACTAAAACAAGAACACAAATAAACTTAAAAATCTAAACGCCCTTCCCCATTGAACGAGCAAGCCCGAACCTGCAGTGGACGATCGATACAAGAAAGATCCATGCCAAGAACCAGCTACCGAAACTGCAATCAAGCCTATACAGTAGAAAAACTCTATCCCCGAACCAATCCCAGAATCGACCCTTCAAAAACCAAGAGAGCCAAAGACCGCCCCACACCGATTCTAACCGAACTCGTCTAACACCACTAGACGAGGCCAATAGAACCTCTCTGCCGCCTAACACCACTAGACCAACGGAAAAAGTGCGAGAGAAACCCGACCCTCACCCCAACCGCCGCAACCGGAGCCACAAAAATCAGAGCCCCACCATGCCCGAAGACAAACACACCGCCCAACCCCATCACAGAGAACCGAGGACCAGATACCCGAGTCCCACCCAAGCGGCGGAGCCCTGCCGGAAGGCAGAATTCTAAAATTGCAAACCGAGGGGAGAAGAAGGACATACCGTCACAAATCGGAGAACCACCAGCGAATAAGGGGAAGACAACACTCGCTGGCCAGTCGCCGACCATGAAGGACACCACCAACGACTGGAACATCGTCAGCAACCTAGAACTCGACCTCTGATCGCAAATTTGCCACAGCAACATCGAGGCGTGCTTCATCAGGAGAGGAAAGAGCGGTAATGACGACCCCTAGCCAGGGCATCGTCGTCGACGAGGAAGACAAAACAAAACGGAATTGAGGAGCGCCGACTGAGGGAGGATTTTATTGGGGAAAGGGTTTTCTTCGTCTCACAAACGTGGGGGAATATGATTCAATAACAATTATTTTAGTAAGTTATTAATTAATTAAAATTTTATTTTATGGCAAACTAATTGAAAAAAATGAAGTTTATTTCAATATTATTAAAAATTTCATAATAAATAGAATGATGGTATGAGTGATCAAAGTGATGTTCACAAACTAATATTTTCAAATCAAGATCACTGATATGCTTCTGATAGCACAAAATAAAACTTAATTTAATTGGAAAATAGTAGGCCGATGCGTTGTTACTAATATTTATTGACTCTTTTTATATCCACCAGCCATCACATAGGAAATCACAAGTGGTAACAGATGCAGCGTGAATTTGAAAAGTGTTTACATATCAAAGGGAGAGAACATATTACATGTAGTTCAAATACAACATATTTTAATAAGATATTAATTTTTCTAAAAAAAAAATCTATACCAATATATCATGCATTAATATGCCAAAAAATATTCAATATATTATGTGTGAATATACAATAACGTACTAAATGAATATAAAATTACTTTACAAAAATATTTTCCTATTTAATCAAAAAAATGTAGGCGAGAATTAGTTACCCGACCATCAAATATTAATTTTATTTACATATTAATTTAATTTTCAATAATATTATCAATATAAATAATATATTCAATGGAGACTTACCTTTTTATGGTTAAGTTTACTGCAAATTTTTTTATTAATATTTAAAATTATTAACTAAGTTAGTATGACTCAAACATAGTTATTCTCATCATTCTATGACATATTTTAAGTACTTCTAATTAGTGGATATAATTAATTAAATTAATATTTACAACCACAAATGATAACATATTTAATCAAATTAATGTTCATAATATTTTTTTAGTTGTGTCAATAAATTATATGAAACTAATATAAAGATTTTATTGAAAATATACCTAATAAATATACGGTCAAAATAATTCTATTTAAGTCAAATTATAGCTCATGAATATTTACCATTGAGTACAAAAATATTAATAACTTTTTTATATATAAGCTTTGCTAATAAATAAAGATTAATCAAATGCTAAATATGGACAAAAAAATTTCTCTCCTAAAACTATACCAATTATAGCAATATGGATTGGTCACTTATATATATATATATATATATATAGGGTTGGGTTCACATGAGAATGGTTTCCAATGAAAGAAATGAGAATAAATCGTAACCATTAGATCAGATGATCTAATGACTAAAAAAAAAGTCAAAATTATATCCTCATTAAGGGTATTTTGGTCATAACAATTACACATCACCAGCACCTCACCCCACACACACCTAACACATAAAATGCACGCAACACACACACACACAAACACATACAAACACACGCACACACTCACACACACAGCCTAAAATCGCCGCTTGTCGCCGCCGACAGGGACCTCGCACCGGCGCACCGCTCCAGCGCCGCCCACAGCCACATTCGAATCCCGTTGCCCATGGCCGCCGCCCGCCATCTCCGGTCCGATATCATTATCCGTCAAGTGCCGACGAATTTATCCCATCCGTTTCTGCCGGCGAATTGTCTCCGGCACGCTGTCCTTCACTCCGGCTTCCGACGAGCACGACGCTCTCCTTCTTTCCTTCCGACGGCTCTCCTTCACATGGCAGTTTCAAGATTTCCGACCAGATTTCAGCCAATCGGTCGAGGAGCAGACCCGATGCAGTGCAACGGCACGTCCTCTCCATCTGGGCGGTTCAGGGCGGCGAACACGACGGCTCAATCGATTGATATGGTCCGTGTAGCCTGAATATGTTGTTGGATTGGGGGCTTATTTTTTGGAAATTTAATAATGTATAGGGCCTAATTGTATAATTGAGTTATTGGGCCAAATTTACAATTTACTAATATATTGTTGTACATAATGTTCAATTAATTGGACATTCACACTTGGGATGACATAGAATAGGATATTTTCTATACTTTATATAAAAAATATTATGTATTTTTTGGAAAAAAAAAATTTAAATACTAATATAACTAATATATTATTTAAGTTATTATTTGCTTAATTCGATTATCCAATTAATTAAACCTTGTAATTCAATTTGGTGTTAATTTATTTGGGACAAAAGTTAATCGGTTTAGACTGCACATTAGAACAGAAATCGTGTACTTTAGTGTTAGACTAGTTGCACATTAGTGTATGTCATATTGCACATTAGTGATTGATCAAACATGTTTAAATTTTTCAGTTTACAATACTATATCAAATATTATTTATATATATAATTTTATACATATGTTTATTATGCATATTCAAAAAAAAAAAATAAACCTATTAACATTATTAATATATCTTTATAATATAAATAATAATTAAAATATTTTTTTCAGTATAAATAGTAAATTAGTTTGTTTATTTAGATTAATTTAATTAACCAACAAAATAACTCAATTATTTCGGTTCGATTTCATGTTGAATTTAAACAAATAATAATAATAAAAAAACATACTTTTATAATAATAATTAATATTTCATTTCAATTATTTATGTTAATCATTTACAATTATATCTATTAAAATGTAGTTTTAAAAAACACATGTTCAATATGTGATCATATAATGTATTGCACTTTATATACCAGCATGTTGGACATTATAAAACAACACGTTGCACCGGATAAAACAACATGTTGCACTCTATCACCACATTGCACGATTAACATTAACAGCTCTCGCCAAATATACCGCACAACATAAATCTAAAAAAATGGCTACATGTAATAATTTAACATCAATCGCATAAATTATCCACACAAAAACATAAGCATGCTAATGTACCAAAATTGCAGCAGTTCGTTACCAAAATGGCAGTAGTTCACTGTATAAATAATCACGTTGCACTTTGTAACACAACACATTGCACATTACAAAGCAATAAGTTGCACTTTATCACGACTAAAATATTACAAAATAGAGATCGTAATCGACCGAACTCAAATTTTTTTCAACCAAAAGTAATATCAAATCATAAATAAGATGTTTATTATGAAAAATACTTTGTGTGTCCTGTGCAAATAATATTATTAATATCATTATTTCATTAATTACACATTAATTATATTGATAATGTACTCATCAATTATATTATACATATTTATCCACACAAAACACAAGTATGATCGCGCATCGAAATTACAATAATTTACTTTATACATCATTACATTGCACTTTATAAAAAAATATGTTGCACTTTACAAGACCGCACATTGCACTTTAGTACGACTATCCGAACAAGAATTTTTTCAACAAAAAATAATATAAAATCATAAATAAAATATTTATTATAAAAATTACTTTGTGTCTGCACAATAATATTACTATAAAAATAATATCATTATTTGATT
>CACSLK010034598.1:7913349-7925557 GCA_902706635.1 Striga hermonthica | reverse complement strand
TATTTAAAAATTTCATTTATTGTTCTGATTTTCTTTCTATCTTTAAACAGGTACAAAATGGTGTTTGTACCATTTACAGGAATAGATAACCACAAAAAGTGTGTCACATTTAGGTTTTTGACTTTATTCAAACCCAAAAGAATGCTTTCTTTGCTACAAGAGGGGAACCCCCGCCGATTTCTTGGATAAAGGTGAACTCAGACGGAGCACATAATAAATCCTCAGGCATGGCCGAATGGAGCCTTAGCGAGTTCCGTTGCAGCCAGTTCGGATTCGGACCGATGGTCTCAACAAAGAGCTCTATGTCGGAGTGCACTTGTTTGCTAAGGAGGTGATCAGGCTTGTCCGGAAATCTGGTTTTTTGTTCACTGCGCTTTACTTAAATGTGCTGTGTCATTGCAGCACAAGCTTATGCCCCGAGCCCAGTAGTTTGTGGGTATGAAACTTCGAAACTCCTCACCTCAGGCCCCCTCAAGTTACGCCTTTTAAAACCATTTGGAGCTGGGTTAATGATTAAAGAGGATGAAGCATCATACATTTGGTTATTGGAAAATTTTTTGAAAGCTATGGGAGGTGAACCATATTACATTATCACTGACCAAGATCCTGCTATGAAGAATGCAGTTCGGGCAACTTCAAACAGGCAAGACATCGCCTGTGCATATGGCATATCATGGAAAAGGTAAAAGTAAAGGTTCCTACATTAGCCAAGGATAATAACTTTATGAACAGGCTAAATGAAATGGTGTGGGATATTTACATGAATCCCGAGGAATTTGAAGAAAAATGGGGAAAATTGATGAATGATTTTGCATTAACAGAGAATCAGTGGTTTACCACATTATTTCAGATTAGAAAATCATGGATCCCCGCATACTTTAAGGATGCCAAAATGGGTGGCCTACTGAAAACAACTTCTAGGTCTGAAAGTGTTAATAGTTGGTTCGGAGGTTACAAATCTGAAAGTGCAAACTTAGTTGAGTTCTTTATGCATTTTGAAAGTGAAATGGATGGACAAAGGCATGTTATAAGCAAGCTGGATCATGAATGTGTGCATGCACCTCCTGAGTGCAAGACACCGTTGCAAATTGAAAAACATGCTGCGAAAGTTTACACGAAAACAGTGTTTTCAGAGGTGTAAATGGAGATTGAAGCAGCATGTTTTAGATGTGTGACTGTGCATATCGAAAAAGTGGATGAAAAGACCAGATATAAGGTTGTAGAAGTTGGTCGAGATGGGGTCGAATTCATTGTTAATAAGTGTGGGGGATTTGGTGGATTGCAGCTGCAAAATGTTTGAGCAGTTTGGATTGTTGTGTCGTCACACAATAATGCTAGTTAAGGATTTAGAGAGAATACCAAAGATGTACCTCCTCAACCGTTGGCTGAAGGCTGCTTCTTCTGGACATGGGATTGATAACGCAAGACTTAATCCACTCGACGGAAAAAATCACAGAAATGCATATCTAAACAATCTATGGTCTGATTTTTATTGTTGCATAAGTCTTGCTGAAGGTAACAAGGATAAATTGGAACAACTATCGAGGATTATAAATGAAGAAAAGAACCATTTGTTGAGGGCACATCAAGTTTCGAGTTCAATCCTAAGTAAAGAAGCTGTGATACAAGAATTCTGTGGATCCGTTTCGAATCTAGATGTTGATATTCTGCCACCAAAGCAAGAAAAGAACAAAGGAAGTGGAAGCACGACTAAAAGCCGGCTGCTGTCACAAAGAGAAAAGTTCATCAAAGAAAGTCAAAAGCTGAAAAGACGCTGTGGAAAATGTGGAGAAGTGGGAAATCATAATAGTAGAACTTGTAATAAGACTAGTGAGTGACATATCTGCTTGTAATAAATAGTTCTATATGAATTGTTGATGTGTTGCTACTGCATAGTATTGTTCCAGAAACATAGCATCTACATTGAACTAACCTTGCACTAACTGACTACTAACCTTGCACTAATTGATTACTAACCTAGCACCACAATATACAACTAACTTTGCAACATGGTGAAACTAACCTCGCACTAACTGACAACTAACCTAGCACCAGTATACAGCTAGCATTGCAAACATGATGAAAGTAACCTTTGCAGAGATATATAACTAACCTATAAAACTTAGCAACACAAAGATAACTAATCAAGCAAGAACAGAGACCTAACCGAGCAACAACACACAACTATCATTGCAACTTGATAAAATTAACCTTGCAGAAATATATAACTATCCTAGCAGTTATAGATAACTATCATAGCAACTGGATAAAACTAACCTAGCAACAACGAACTACTAACCTAGCACTAACAGATAACTAATCTAGCAATAGCAGACTCCTAACCTAGCACTCATAGACAACTAACCTAGCTAGTAAATACACCCATCATTGCAAAGTGATAAAACTAACATAAAAAATATATATAATTAACCTAGCAACAACAGTCTACTATCCTAGCAATGGCAGATAACTAACCTAGCAACAGTAGACAACTAACCTAGCAGCAATATTTAAGTCGGGTAGTTATGGGTCAATAATGACAACTTTGCAACAAACAACACACGACGAACTAGTATTTAAGTCTGGTAGTTGTGGTTCATTAATGACAACCTTCATATAAAGTGAACAACAGACAAAAATTAGGGTTACACTGCATTATGGTCAAAGGCTAATATACTTTTCTGCCGCCTTGCCCTGCCCTACCAAAGAAAGAAGACTACATCACAAAGCTGAAGGTGAAATCTCTGTTAATAATTTTCTCTTAATCGTCACCATGTTCTATGTATCAACTATTGCATAATATGTTTGATTATATATGCTTCTTTTATGTACGTTGTTAATTCAAAATCTTTATACCCCTAATCTTTATGAACATTTGACTGCATCTCAATAACATACTACAGAATATAGATCCCTACGCAATGTTAATGGAGGAGGACACTGACAATTTCTCACTGCCAGCTTTCTTTAAGGTTGTTACGCCAAGGGTTCTCCACTATATGGTAAAGTTCTTTGTTTTAATTCTTCTTTTAATAGTGCACTGTCAAATATAAAGCACAGTTTAACTGAAAAAAAAATATGTTTGTGATGTTTCAGCCCTTTCCACCAGCCACGAACAACTGTTTCCGTGATGAGGATCTGTCCCAGAGATGCATTATACATACAACAGAAGGACGCACGTATGAGACTGTGATAAAAAGGATTGATGGTTGCCCAACAATTATAGATGGTTGGCGTGAGTACATTGTTACAGAGGGCGTTGAACTTTGTACCACATTGCTCTTCAAACCAAACAACAACTTAGATTATGAAATTGATATCCTTGAGAAAAACGGTTGTAGTCGGCTGCCACAATATACTTTCAATGTCAATATAAAGCCTACACACGTTGAACGTGTTCGTTTGGTAAGTCTAATAAATTTCATCTGGCTAGGCTGCATAATTAACTTGTTTGTGTTTAAATACATATAGTACATTTAAATTACTTTATTCTCGTAGCCCATACCAATGCCTTTTTGGAGGGAACATATCGAAGGCAAATATAATCACTACCAGCGTACATCTATACAAGTAGGACAAAGAATTTATAGGGTAAACATCACTCACGGTGATGATGGAAGGAAAATTATTCAGAATGACGACGCTCGACAATTGTTTGTTGAAAATGCAATCTTAGAAGGGAGAATGTGCTCTTTCTTTCTTGTGGCTGATGTGGACGTGATCAAATTTAGAATTAAGATAGAGTGAGTGTGATCTGTGAAACACTTGTTGGTGTGTGTTTTGTTGGCTGCAAAAAACTTGTTTGATGTCTTTTGATCTGTGATCTGTTGGTGGAAGTGTTTTGTATGAAACTTCTTTAGATGCCTTTTAAGTTATTCTTTTGATGTCTTTTGGTGTTTTTGTTAGAAGTGTTTCTTGCAAATACAAATAACTAACCTAGCATCTATATATATCTAACCTAGCATATTCATAGAACTAACGTAGCAACAAAGATACAACTAACCTAGCAACAACAAAAACTATCCCTGCAACTTGCTATGACTAACCTTGCAAGTTCAGACAACTAACGTAGCAACAAAAAACTACTAACGTATCAACAGTAGAAAACTAACATAGCAACAACAGACAACTAACCTAGCAACAAAAGACAACTAAACTAGCAACAGAGATATAACTAACCTAGCATGAGGAAAGAACTAACTTAGCAACATAAGACACTAAACATGCAAAATTTAACTAAACTAGCAGATACAGATAACTATCGTAGCAGCAGTATAAAACTAACCTAGCACTAACAAACAACTAACTAACATAGCACTAACAGAATACAAACACAGCAACAACAGAATACTAACATAGCATTAACTGGTACCTAACCTAGCAACGGCGGACAACTAAACTAGCACCCCAGCAACAAAAAACTACTAACCAAGCGACTAGACATAACTAACCTAGCAACATCGGGAAACTAACCAAGCAAGTAGACACAAATAACCTGGCAACAAGGTAGAACTAACATGGCAACAACAAAAAACGATACCTGCAACTAGCTAAAACTAACATTGCAGCTCCAGAAAACTAACGTAGCATCAACAGATAACTAACATTGCAACAACCTAAAACTAACCTTGCAATATAAGACAACTAACCTAGCACTACCAGGAAACTAACATTGCAACATGATAAAACTAACCTTGCAGAGTTATATTACTAACCTTGTAGGGTTATAAAACTAACGTTGCAAATGTATACAACTAGCATTACAGAGATATACAACTATCATTGCACCATAATAAAACTAACCTCGCAGAGATATACAACTAACATTGCAGTAGAAGACAACTATCCTATCAAACAACTAACTTAGCAGTATCAGACAACTAACCTAGCAATAAAAGACAACTAACCTAGCACTAACAAACAACCTAGCACTATCATCAGAAAAAAAATGCTCTCACCTCTCTCTAGGTTTCTCTCTCTAGAATCCCTCGACCTTACCCTCACCCTCTGCAGCCCAATCCCCTCAGCCTCTACCCCCGCCTAGTCGCCCACCGGTCGCTGTCGCCGACAGCCTCTGCGGCCGCCCCGACCTCTACCTCCCATTTCTTTCTTTTACCCTATTTGTCCTCTATCAATCTTTGGCCATCATGAACCCTTCAGAGTTGAAGGTCTTACTGTCAAATCCAGAAATTCGAGATGCTATCTCAGCCCTTCGCGATAATATCCAAACGGAGCAATCGCAAGCTAGTATAAGTTCAGAAAAGGGCAGAACATGTGTTGACGCCGGGAAAAAAATGTTTGGGTCCTCTGAGCCGACAACCTCTGTGATGCGCGCGACGGAGATCTTTTCTATCGCCGCTGACGCCGCTGATTCAGATAAGCCTCAGGAACTTCCATCGACGGATTTAATTCCGACGGAGAGGAATTCCGCCGCTGCTAGCTCGCCACTGATTAATGGCGGCGGAACGGTAGGGTTCGGGCATCCATATGAAGCTGGGGCGCACCTACAACCAGATCTCTTGGGCCAATCAGTCGTTTTGGGCCATTACAACTTGCCTAAGGCCAACTCTCTGGCCCATTCCGCCCCTCCTCACCCATCTGAGCCCACTTATCTTGACACCAACCAAATCACCCAACTTAGCCCGTTTTTGGGCCTCCCAATTTACGGACCACCCACATCTCGGCCCAATTCCCAACTGATTCTTTCCCAGCCCGATACCACAACTAATCAGCCCATCCCCCCAACCCATCTTTCACCTGACCCCGTAACCTGCCAACAGAAGACCTTCCCCTCCGGCCACCTCCAGGCCGTCGTCAACAACCAACCGGCCGGTGACGCCCACCGACTTTCCAACCGGTAAAGGACCGAGCTCAGTTTTGAAGGCGAAAACTCTCGCAATTCACGGGAAGTCGACATGAATATTGCGGACCATGTCGGATTAGCCAACCCAGCTGTCGTAGAATCTGACACAGCCATCCTGTATGTGAGGGAAGTCGACATGAATATTGCAGACCCAAGTAAGTCACCTTCGGTTCATATTCCCGAACATTTCCCGATCGGGACATCCCCGACGGCCGCCCCCAAGGCCAACACCGCTGCATCTGGGCTACCTCCGGGCACCTCCGTTGACCCCCTCTCCTACCGCAAGGCTATTGCGGATAGACGAGATGACGGGCCGCATGCCCTCTCGCCTGGAATTTCCCCGAATGGGACACCGCCGACGGTCAATTCAACAGCCGTCCCCACCACATCCGGGACCCTTCCGGCCATACACAAGGAGCCGCTTTCCTTCCGAGAAGCTATTATGGGGAGGAGAGAGGATGGCATGGGCGTCTCGCGCGCGACACCCAAGGAGTTCACCCTTGATGAGGATTACGAGCATGCTTGCGGCTCCATCATCCGATCGGAGGGAAACAAAGTGAAGGCTCGATTCTCACAGGCCAAAGCTGACCACCTCGCCGGTAAGTTAGCTAACACCCTTGTGTTTAAGTTCTCTTATGACATCCCTCCCCTCCGAGTTGTATCTGCTGGATTAGGTCAGTTGGGGTTTAAGGGTAGATTTTCTTTTAAGTGGTATAATTTCAACCATCTCCTAGTCACTTTCGACCTTCTTGAGGATTATAATGAGAGTTGGCTTAAGACCTCCATTTCCGTGTGCCGATGCCCAGTTAGGGTGTTCAAGTACACTTCCGGGTTCAACCCGAAGACGGAGACGCCTATCGTCCCCGTGTGGTGCCAACTCCCCGGCCTCCCACCACACCTTTACCATCGGGATTCCATCACCACACTAGCTAAGTGTGTCAGAAAACCGGTCCGCATTGATGCCCCGACAGCCCTCCAGTCGAGGGCTAATGCGGCTCGGTTTTGTGTTGAGATCGATCTCAGGGTTGAGCTCGTCCATGAGATTGAGATTGAGCAGGGTTCGGAGACTTTTGCTCAGCGGGTGATCTACGAGATGATCCCCGCTTTCTGTACCTCATGCAGCCATGTGGGGCATATAGCGGCTGATTGCTACATCAGTGGCAATAAGCCACGTCCCACTCTGCCTCCGCGCCATTGGGCGACTCAGCCGGGACCCTCCAATGGCCGGAGGGAACCGAAGGGAAAGGGCAAAGACCCTCTCCAAGCGCCCGGATCCCCAAAGGGGGTCAAGGATAAGGGAAAGGCTGTGATGGTCTCCACTGCCCAAACTGGAAAGGATTTTCATCCTAACCAGCCTAAGCAGTTGACTTCTGTTGGGCCCAAGGCCAAGACCTCGGGTTTCATTCCCAGACACACCCTTCAGTCGGCCTTTAAGGCCAGTCACTCGTTCTTTGCTGTCCTCTCCCCTGAGGCAGAGGATGAGCCTGAGACCTCTACCAGTGATCCTCATAGGTCCTTAGACCTTCCCTTTTTAGACAATGATGACCTCCTAGCTGAGGATCTAGAGCAGCTGAACGCCTTGACCAGTGGTACGCCCATTCACTTAGCTGATGACAGCACTCGAGGTGCTGTTCCTTTGTCTGTCCATTCATCTAGCCAGGACCGCCCCTTGGAGATGAGAACAACTCCCGCCACCGCTCCCCCGAAAGTGGAAGAGCTGGCACATCCTCCCTCTGCTAAGCTTGGGAGCTCGGCTGAGAATATAGCTACTCTCCAGCCTCACTCTCTCGGTGAGCACCCGAGTGCTCCTCCGAATGGAGCCTCTCTCCCTTTCATCCCGGAGCAGGCATGCGGTCTTAACTGCGCCCAGCATGACGTCTTGTGCGAGAGTTTCGCCTCTAGCGCATTCGTCCACTTTGGCAGACAGGATACGGCCCCAGAGATGGGGCAGGTCCCTAGTGCTGCTTTGGGTCTGATTGCTCAGCCTGATGACTCGCAGGCTACGAGCACTTTCCGAGGGCGTCCCCCCTCGAAGACCATACCCACACCGCGCGTGACACGACAGACAGTCTCCCCTGCCCTTCGATCCTTTCGCCACATACCTCCTCCTTCAAGTGGCTCGACCCATCATCGCCACAGTCGGACCACGTCTGGTGGCTCTCACAACTGTTGATATGTCTATTACATCCATTACCTGGAATGGCCGGGGCCTGGCTAATAGGGCCACTCTCGCTCATCTCCACTCTCTCATACGTGATCATAGATTGGACTTCGTTGGTTTTTTAGAGCCAATGATTCGCACCCCTGATTTTGACTATTACTCACGCCGCCTTGGCTTCCACTCGGGCGTGGGTAACATTTCTCAGAAGATCTGATTCTTCCATTCGCGTGACTACACCTGTCGGGTCCTCCGGGATACCGACCAGGTGCTTCATGTCGAACTTTCTGCGGCCCACCTCCCCGAGCCCATATTTCACACCTTGGTTTATGCCAAGTGTAATAGGGTCGGGAGATATGATCTTTGGGACACCCTGCGTGAGATTGCTGAGAGCATGGAGGGATTGCCATGGATGGTTAGTGGCGATTTCAACATCTTTCTGCATCCCGATGAGCGTGTGGGTAGCCTTTTGGATCGTTCTAGGGAGATGTGGGACTTTGCTCAGGCTGTGGCGGACTGTGAGTTGATTGACGCTGGATGCGAGGGTGAGCCCTTTACATGGGTTAGGGACGATCTTAAAGAGAGGCTCGACCGTGCTTGACTGTGAGTTGATTGACGCAGGTTGAGACAGTGGAACTGGGATGTTTTTAAAAACCTCCATCAGCGCCTTTCTGTGGCTCAGAGTGCGCATGCGGAGGCTGAGGGGGTCTATGATCTGGACCCCACTCCGGAGAATAGGACTGCGATGCGTCGCTGCCATGCAGAGTACCAGCTCCGACTCCTTATGAAGGAGGATTTCTGGAAGCAGAAGGCGGCCGTTCGCTGGGTGGCCGAGGGCGAGCGGAATACTAGGTTCTTCCAGGGTTTTGTTAGGCAGAAGCGTGCTAAGTCGCACATTCACAGTATTGAGGCTTACGGGTCAATCCTGACCCAAGAGTCTCAGATTCGGGAGTCGGCTACTGCCCACTTCCAGAACCTTTTTACCTCCGACAGAGGGGCTCTCGATGCCCCGATCGCTTCTTTCTTTCCCACCATTCCTCCTTCGGTCGACCTCGTAGGCCTCTGTGAGCTCCCGAGTAGGGAGGAGGTTAGGGATGTTGTTTTTGGGATTGATCCCAACAGCGTTTCTGGCCCCGATGGGTTCTCTTCCCTCTTCTATCAGGTCTGCTGGGATATAGTCGAGCCTGATGTTGAGGAGGCTATGTTGTATTTCTTCTCCGGTCACCGGATGCCGGATTCCTTCACTACTACCTCTGTCGTCTTGATTCCCAAAAGACCCAATCCGAGCTATTGGTACGACTACAGGCCCATCAGCCTGTGTAACGTGACCAATAAACTCATTTTGAAGATTCTTAACGGCCGCCTTTCCCCTCTTCTCCCCTCCCTCATCTCTCCGAACCAGAGTGGTTTCGTCAAGGATCGGGTCATTTGTGACAACATACTCTTGGCCCAGGAGATGATCCACGATATCTCCCATGCGGATTGGAAGCCGACACCGAACCTTGCGCTTAAGCTAGACATGGCTAAGGCGTACGATAGGGTGGAGTGGCCGTTTCTTAGGGAAGCACTGGCTAGGATGGGATTTCCTGAGCGGTGGATCAATTTTGTTGAGGCGTGTGTGGAGCACTGCACGTTCTCGGTCCTGGTTAATGGTAACCCCACTGACTTCTTTCCCTCCTCTAGGGGCCTTAGACAGGGTGACCCCCTTTCCCCATCCCTTTTTGTCCTTGCGGCAGACTACCTCTCTCGCTGCCTTGACGGCTTCATCCGCGACTATACACGGATGACATACAGCACCCGTGGCTATGGTCCTCCCATCTCGCACCTTTCTTATGCGGATGACATCATCATCTTCACTCGGGCGGATGTTGATGGGCTGATCGAGCTTATGCACCTTCTGGAGCACTATAGCTCGATTACCGGCCAGCTGATCAGTGTGCAGAAGAGCACCTTCACCCTCTCCTCCTCTAGCGCGGACAGTTGGGCTCAGCGGATCCATGAGATCACTGCTTTGCGCGCGGCGACCTTCCCATTACCTACCTCGGTGCCCCTTTATATAAGGGTCACCTCTCGAGAGCGCTCTTTGTGGAAATTAGACAGAGGATGATCGATAGGATCTCTGGTTGGTCGCATAGACACCTCTCTTTCGGTGGTAGGCTTGAGCTGATCAAGAGCACCCTTAGCTCTCTTCCGCTTCACCTTCTTATGGTCCTCGACGCCCCTAGGTCTACTCTTGACGAGATTGACCAGATTATGGCTCGTTATTTTTGGGGTTACGAGGACAGTTCCGGGAGGGGGAGACGTACCCACTGGGTGGGTTGGGATTCTATTTGCCGGCCTTTCTCTGAGGGAGGCCTTGGCATCCGCCGTCTTAGGGATATAGTTACTGCCTTCTCCTACAAGTTGTGGTGGCGCTTCAGGGAAGGAAATTCGCTTTGGGCCCAGTACCTTCGCGGCAAGTAATGTCCTAGACGTGCCAACCACCTTTGTTGGGTGACGGCGGTTAGTCATGATAGCAGACAGTGGCGGCGCCTCACTAGGGTCGGTAGGCGTTCCCAGGATCACATTTTTTGGGTTTTGGGTGAGGGTGAGGTTAGTTTTTGGGATGAGTTGTGGCTAGGTGATAGGCCGTTGTCTAGCGATAGGCAATTGTCGCATTCCCCCTACCTGCTTGTGAGCGACTTGTGGACGGACGGGTCGTGGGATAGGGGGAAGCTTGATAGAGAGCTGGGCTCCGGGGCAGGTTTTAGCGAGCAGTTATTAGATCAGATCCAGCAGATCCCCATATCGGGGGACGGTTCAGATGGCCTGAGGTGGAGACTTACATCATCGGGTGTGTTTTCTACTACCTCGGCTTGGGAGCAGATCAGGCTGAGAGATCGGCCTAATCGACTCTTCGGAGCCATCTGGAGCGATCTCTTTCCCCCTACTATTTCGGTTTTCCTTTGGCGCCTCCTTCTGCGCCGGATACCCGTGGACACTGTTTTACATGCGAGGGGGTTCTCCTTCCCCTCCCGGTGTGTGTGTTGTTCTAAGACCGGACGTCATGAGACCGAGACCTTTATCCACCTTTTTCTAGAGAGTGAGATTGTGAGGAGAGTGTGAGAGCATTTTGCCACTTGGACTCATATACCCCTACCCACCACAGACAGTTTCTTTGAGCTCCTGAGTTTTTTTCTCACAGAGCACACACTTTAGACACGTGGGCTTCCTCATTCCTTGTCTGATCCTTTGGTTCACCTGGACGGAAAGGAATAGTGCGAAGCATAAGGATATTATTTTTTTGCCTTCTCACATTGTTTTGCAGGTACAGAGACATCTTTCACTCCTCACATCATTGAGCAGGCTCACTGCCAGAGACTGGACAGGCTGCACGCCACCACACCGCTACTTGGTAGCTCCCCCTGCGCCTGTTCGGTCGCCTCGACCCAGAGCTGTCGTTTGGCTTCGACCCGACCCACCTTGGGTCAAGCTGAACACTGATGGCTCTTTTGATCGCCAGACCGGAGTTGCCGGTGGAGGAGGTTTGATCCGGGACCACAGCGGCTCTCTCATAACCACCTTCCACACGTCCCTTCAGGCCTCCTCGAGCTACGATGCAGAGATTCAGGCTCTACAGATTGGCCTTCATCTCGCTGCCCACCTCTCTAGTCATATTTGGATCTAGTTGGACGCTGCGGCGGTCGTCACCATCCTGACCTCGAGCCACCAGGGCTCGTGGCAGATTTAGCACCCGCTTATGCGCATTAGAGCTCTCCTACGGTCTGTCCATCACAGGATTACGCACATCTTCCGTGAGGGGAACAGACCTGCTGACTACCTTGCCAGCCTTGGCGCCACCACACCGGACCTACACACGTATCAGACCGACACCACTGCTCCACTCCGTCTTCGCACGCTGGTACGGATGGACCAGCTTGGATATCCATCTTTTCGGTTTTAGTAGATTACATTTCTCTCCTTTGATCATTCATTTATTCCGGGCACCTGTTAGCCCGATGACAGACCTTGTAGTATTTTCTTTCCTTTTCCTTTTCATTTTTTTTTTTGTTTTCATTTTGATTGTGAGACTATGTTGATTGTACTTGGTTGATATTTGGGCCCTTCTTGGGGTCTTGATCTATATACAGGTTGGGGATCCAGCCCAATCCCTCGCCCCCGGGGCGTTGTTAAAAAAAAAAAAAAAA
>CACSLK010034598.1:7882832-7907070 GCA_902706635.1 Striga hermonthica | reverse complement strand
AAAAAAAAAAAAAAAAAAACCTAGCAACTACAAAACAACTAATCAACACAGAAATTAACAAAATAAAAAAATATTCAACTGAATAAGAAAACTTACACTAGAATAGCATGATCCAAAAAATCTGAATGGCATATCTGGTTTTCTATTCAGTTCTCTCAAATTCAATATCCTGCACCAGGTATCCAGAACACACACATCGACATAGTGATCTTGTCCTAACGACTTAATATTATCTTTCAGTAAAATCAAATCACCATTCTTGAAAATTGTGTCAAACCTGAAAAAACATAAATAAAAAATAACAATAAATTATAAATTGTAAATAATAACTCAAACTAAATGACAAAAAAAAATCTTAAATATGAAAATTTACGCTGTTTCTTGATCCTTATCATCCAATATCAAATCATAAGCTTCTCGGTCCCTTGAACTTGCTTTTAAAATGTTGAGTTGTTTCAGTTCAAGTTTCTCCTTCTTTGTTCCTTTCCTTTTCTTTTGAGCTTTCTGCTCTTCCTCCACCTTCTCTTTCTGCTCCTTCTCTTTCTTCTCTCTCTCTTTCCTCTCTTTCTTTCTTCTACATCTCCTTCTTCTCTTTTTCCTCTCTTTCTTTCTTCTCCTTCTCTTTCTTTTCCTTCTCTTTCTCCTCTTTCTCCTTCTGCTCTCTCTCCTTCTTCTCTTTCTCCTCCTTCTCCTTCTTCTCTCTCTCTTCCCTCTCTTTCTCCTTCTGCTCTTTCTCCTTCTCTTTCTCCTCCTTCTCCTTCTTCTCTCTCTCCTTCTTCTCCATCTCCTTCTTCTCTTTCTCCTATCTTTCTTGCTTCTCCTTCTCTTTCTTCTCCCTCTCTTTCTCCTATTTTTCCTTCTCCTTCTCTTTCTCCTCTTGCTGCAATCTCTCTCTCCTCTCTTTCTTTCTTCTCCTTCTCATTCTTCTCCCTCTCTTTCTCCTCTTTCTCCTTCTGCTTCTCTTTCTCCTCTTGCTGCAACCTCTCTTTCTCTTTTTCTTTCTCATTTTCTGCTCTCACTCTCTCTTCTTCTTCCAACAGCTTCTCTCTATCAATTCTCTCTCTCTCTCTCTTTCTCTTTCTCAAGTTTCTCCCTCTCTTTCTCTTCCTTCTCTTTCTCTTCTCTTTCTCTATCAATTTTCTCTTGCATCTCCATCTTCACTTTTTCTCTCCCACTGCTCTGACGGTTTCTTCATTGCAGTTTGAATCTCCTTCACTTTCTCAAACACAACTACAAGAAGAGCATCCTCAAGAATTTCTGCAGGGGTTTGGGGTTGAGGGATAACAACAATATCCAGATTCATCTTCGTCCTTTTCTCCTCCTTCTTTCTCTTTTTGTCCTCTTTCTTCTTCCTTTTTCTCTCTCCCTCCTTCTCCTTCTCCTCTCTCGCTTTGTCTTCTCTTTCTTTAATTTGTCTCTGCACCTCTTCATCTACTAGCTTCTTAAATGCAGCATCTTGAGAAACTGAAACTGGTTCTTCAATTGGGGCTTGGGAAAATTGCCTTGAAATGTTTATAACATCGTCCCAACCTCTGTCACTCCCTTGGGACTGGGATGACAACCCCAATCCCAATGAAAAACTAGGACCTTCATCATGATGCTTCTTTTTGTATGCAGCCCTCTTCCCAATTGCACCCTCAACCTTCTCAACAAATGCAACTATTTTTGGATCATTCCAGAAAGCATCTGCTTCTTCACTAAAGGAATCATTCCTCTGAGAAGATTGCGGTATATTGGGACTGAAAGTGATTAGATTTTCAGTTGCTTCTTGAATCTTCTTAAAATTTAAATCTTCTGACACTTCAGTTGGTGCATCTTCAAGCAAGGTTATTACATCAACCACATCGGAAGCCAAGCACATAACCTTGTTAACCAGCTTGGATTTATAACCCTGCTTATACATAAAATTCAAAACAATGAACAATTATTATAACTTAGGTATTTTAATATCACTTGTACTAATATCATAAATTCTATGGTGCCACATGTGGCACCATATTATGATGCCACAACATGATGTGGCACATTATGATTGGCGCCACAACTATCACACATCATGTTGTGGCACCAATCATAATGTGCCACATCATGTTGTAGCACCATAACACGTGCCACATGTGGCACCATAGAATTTCTGGTACTAATATAACCTTTTATTTTTTATAATTTTAGATACTGAGGCACTAAGTGACTAATATATTCCTGACTTTTGATTTGTTTCTTTCAATTACCTATTGAATTATAAATGTATTTCAAAAGTTGATAACTTTTGTATTTCTTATCTTTTTTACATATATAATATATCAAACTAACCATCTTTTGATGATCATCGATTTGACATCCATATTGTGTATATGAAATAAATAAATTATGTTTATTTTTATAATAATGAAAAATAATAATATTTATTAAAATTGATTAGAAAAATAAAATTATTTCTCAATTGATATATTTATGTTTAATGTAGTTATATGTTGTAAGTTTAAAAATTATTATAATATAACACATGTAAGTTGCACAAATAAAAAGTGTCATACTAAATATATAATATTTATATATTTTTATAAAAGATATTTAAATTTTCAACTATTTTTCTCATTAATTTTAGATTTTAAGAAAAAATTAGCAAACACTCGTGTAATACACGGACATTGTACTAGTACCAAATATAAACAAAAAAAATCCTGCCTAACACTATATTATAGAAATATAGATTGTCAATCACATAGATATAGGTATAGATATAGATTTCGACCATGTTTTGACACACAACAATTTCAATTTAGAAAAAACGTTACATTCTTAGTTTGGTAAATTTTCACGAAATAAATAGTAATTATGGTAAACCCACCAAGGTTCATGTACATGCTTAAGTTTCAATGTTGATTGAGATGTATTGATAGACATACACACCATCAGTGAGAAGCATTTTCAATGCCTAACGTATTCTTTTTTTTTTTTTTTTTTGTTTGTTTACAGGATCTTTTGGTTTTCGGAATTCACAGGGAAACCTACTAATTCGGAATCGAGTCGAGTAGGACCACAAGGACGGCAAAGCTCTCTCTCAAAAATTTTAACACTGTTGCATTCTCAAGGCTCGAAAACGAGACAACAGGTTAAGCTGAAAGAGACAAAAGTCATCTCATCCAAACACTCTTGAGAATGTCTAACGTATTCTAAACAACTAAAAACAACAGTAGTAATCGAAATATACGCATGCCAGTGAGGGGCCAAATGAATTATTGATTCATATGTTAATATTATATATTTATATTTAATAAAATAATAAAGCAGTCATCAATGTTTGGTTCAAAGACGGATTGTATGAAGACAACATAGAGGAACTATTATTACCTACGTAAATCTATTTATATATATTCATATATTTTCTAATTAGATATAATCACATTTATTTTTTATTAAAGAAATTTTTGTTACGTAGTTTGTAACAATGAACTAAAAGCTATTAAAAAATATAAAAACTGAATAAAACAAATATTAAATGATTGAGCTTTTGGTATCTTTATATAGTATCACTTGGAAAGTAAAACAATTATAACAACGACCTCAGTACTAGTTATGGACATTACTATTATTTTAAGAGTGTAATAAAGCTCCTTTGATTTGCTAACTAAGCCCGAAAAGAAGGAAAAAATTCAAAATTAGTCCCACAGGTATAGGGGGGTGACATTTTTGGTCCCAACGAAATTCAGAAAATATGAATAGTCCCACAGCTTTTAAAAAATGATCAAAAGTATGATTTTTTTAATTTTCCGGCCCGGAATGCCACGTGGCCAAATTCATCTGACGTGGCTGAGTACAATGGCAAGGAAAAAAAATCAAAACTAGTCCCACAGTTTTTGGGAGGTGACATTTTTGGTCCCAAAAGAATCCATAAAATCTTAAATAGTCCCGCCACGTGTGTGCCACGTGGCATTCCGGGCCGGAAAATTAAAAAAAATCCTACTTTTGATTATTTTTCAAAAGTTGCGGGACTATTAATATTTTTTGAATTCCGTTGAGACAAAAAATGTCACCCCCCTATACATGTGAGACTAGTTTTGAAATTTTCCCCCGAGAAGAAAGAAGATTTTTATAGGAGAATGCAATCTTGTAGTAAGCCTCGTGCCTTCGAATGAAAGACAATGGGAAAATAGGCGTGTGAGCTTTCTTGTTGGTTGTCTTAACTCAGTTATTAAAAATATTCGTTTTCGATATTAAAACTGAAGCCAAAAAAAAAAAAAAAAAGTCTATGATATAGTTTTCTAATTAGTTGCAATAAGGATAACGCGGCCATTGTAATATATACGACAAAATTAAGTCTTCCAATCACTTGGAAAACAAAATTGGGTCATAATCATTCCATTGGCCACAATGATTAAGATACTAACTAATTTTTTTGTAATTAAAAAAAAAAAAAAAAAAGAAACTAGTACTAATACTTATGTACAACATGAGTGTTGAGTTGATGAATATATGTATAAAGTTATTTATGTCTAATATCAAATTGAACTCCAAAACAAAAATAATATAAAAACAACATCACGAAGTATAGATTTTCACCATGTTAGCATCCGAAGCGTGAGAATCTGCCACCTATGTTCAACACGTTTTGAATATATATGGAGGGATAAGATTTAGGCTAAATATTGTTACTATCATCCCAATGGAATAAGTCTTTTTTAAAAAAAAATAAAAATATTTGATTTAATATTTGATTTAGTGGAGAAAAATAGACATCTCCTCCCCTATATATTAATACAGAACGCGTTGAGACTTCGTGGCTGTTTCTGGTGCTTCAGAATCTTATGTGGCAAAATTACATGCTTCGTTATTAGGCTTGGGTAAATTTTAATTTAATTCCAAACCAAAAATAATTAGGTTCGGATTACCATAAATATGTTGATTATTTATGGTCATATTACATGAATTAATTGTATTTTAATATCATTACTTATTATAACTATTGAATTGTATAAAAATATTCACCTACCCACAGTGGACACATGTTAATATGTCCACTGCGTAGGTGGCATGCACTCATTGATGATGTATTTTTTTAAACATATTAACATCACCAATGAGTAGATGCCACCTACGCGGTAGGCATATTAACATGTGCCTACCGTGGGTAGGAGAGCATTTCTATTGAATTGTATATGTATTTTAAAAGTTAATAACTTTTGTATTTTTTATCAGTTTTACATATGTAATATATCAAATTAATCTTCTTTTGATGAGCTTCGGTTTAACATCCATATTGTATGTATAAAAAAAGTAATTTATATTTATCTTTATAACGATAATAAAATTATTTTTAATATTAATTAGAAAAATAAAATTATTTATCAACTAATATATTTATATTTCAAGTAGTTATATGATATAAGTTATAAAAACTAATATAATATAACACATGTAAGGCATAAGTAACACATATTTTTTTGTAAAAAAGTAAACTAAATTTAATATAGCTTTTTCATTAATTTTAAAATTTAAAATAATTTTTTAACAAGCACCCGTATAATACACGAGTGTTGTACTAGTCACCTCGTTAAAGTAAAACTAACATCAAGATCAAACAAGAAAATAGAAAAAGAAGGCCAAATAAAAATGAAAAAAGGCTACATATATATAAATATAGATGGTGGCCAGATTACACAAGTAGGCCGATTAAAGAAAAGACTGATCAATTTGACTAATTAAGGAAGGTTAGAGATGGGATGAGAGTACGAGTCTTGCAAGAAAAGAAGTTGTATGGATATTGGTGGCACGTGTACACAATTTTTTTTTTTCATAATCTAATTAATTGTTGATATAAGTATTTTTTTTTTTATTTTTTTTGTACAATTGTTGATATAAGTGTTAATTATTCTCATAAACTTTCTTTTTGCAATGATATATTTTCCATTTATTAAAGTATTTATTTGGGTTGTGGTCTGTACGAGTTAGTGAGCTCTCCGAACTTTGTATTTTTTTTTCTTTTATGAGATCATATATTGTTCGAGAAAAAAAAAAAGTTTTATTTGGAACCAGACAGTGTAATTATGCAGAGATTCCAAATTAAAATTTACATTTAGAGAGTTGATATTTGATATAGTACGTCCTTCCATTAACCATTAAATAAATCAACTTATGGCGTAGTATGTGTAATCAAATAGTTTGATCATTTTATCTCATATTGAAGATTAATCCTTCTGTTTGTAATTTTTTTTTTTTTTTTTTTGGATCATGAGAGCTCTACATAAACTTATAAATTATTTTGAAGCACATGTATATAGTTAGTTTGATCTTATATACAAATGTTGTTGTTACTCTTTAACCAAATTATACACTCATATTTTATTATAAAAAATGATATTTATACTATGAAATGTTACAATTTTATTTATATTACATTTTAAGGTAATTTGCAACCTGTACTATACGCGAATTTTGGGTTTGCAACCTAAAGATTTTTTTGTATTAAATTGCAACCTTTAATACACAGATTTGTCTATATCGCAACCTCCGGCCATCGGCGGCCCATTTTTCACCGAAAAAGATAGCGTGCGGCACACACGTACCAAATTTGAGGGCAAAAACGTCTTTTCATCTCTCTTCCTTCTTCCTCCTTCATCCTCTCTCTCTCTCTCTCACACACAGTAAAATCAAAAGTCGAATTACAGCGAGATAATTCAATCCCTCGATCGGGAGGCCCCTGTAGTCATCGTAGAGGCCCATGAAATTCACGTCTTTCAATGTGAAATTCACGAAAAAAGAGGCGGCAGATCTAGCCACGAGGTTGAGGAATTAATGGACCAGGCTGACATAAAATGATATCCCGATTGCAGAGGACAGGGAGAAAGGTACAGTTCTTCTTCTTCGTCAGGGCGATGAAGGTGACGTTCAAGAAAGCGATGCCGTACAGAGTGATGCCGCTGGAAGGAAAAATGGGGGCTGCGACGAAGAAGATGAACATAACAAAGGAAAATATCGAACACATTTACTGAAATTTCGATTGCTTTTCTTTAGATCTGAATTTCGACAAGTCTGTCCAGATTGAAGTAGAATTTGACCGTGGGAGACTCCGTCGGCGACAAAGTAGTCCACTTGAGTTTCCGGCGGATGGCGGTTCCATGCACTCCTTTTCCCAGGCGCTCTCTTTAGGGTTTATGTGCGTGAGAGTGTGTGTGAGAGAGAAGATGAAAGAGGAAGGAGAAAGAGAGATAAAAGACTTTTTTGCCCTCAAATTTGATACGCGTGTGTCACACGCGCGCTTTTCCGGTGAAAAATGGGCCGCCGATGGCCAGAGGTTGCGATATAGACAAATATGTGTATTAAAGGTTGCAATTTAATACAAAAAAATCTTTAGGTTGCAAACTCAAAATTCGCGTATAGTACAGGTTGCAGATTATTATTTATCCACATTTCATTTATGATATTAGAGTATAAATGTATTTATATTTGTTGGAGGTATATTATTGTATAATCATTAGGCAGTAAAGAAAACAATGAAATTTTTTTTTGTTTCGACATGTATACAGGGCATAGCCACCCCAAATGTTGGGTGGCCTCTAACTCAGTCTTAAGTCATCGACCTTCCTATATTAATATTAACAAAACAAATAATAAAAAACATTGTCAATAATAAACAAAAGCCATAAATATGAGAAAAAATAGTAAACTAGAATACATAAACTTACAACCTTCTCGACTTCTTTTGTACAAAATTATCAATCAAGTCACCAGAATCAAGTTTTGCAACCATTTTTTTTTTTCACTGGATAACATTGCCAAACCATTCAATCTATCCTAAGAAATAGTTGATCGAAGGTAATTTTTTTTCAACTTCAACTTGGAAAAACTTTTTCAGCAGATGCAACAGCAACTGGGATGGTCAACAATATTCTGTACGCTTCGCAGGCATTGGGGAACCGATGATACAAATTTTTTTATATACTCCAAGACTTCAACTGGTTTAGTTAATCCATCTGGTAATGCTTTTCTCAGTAATTGCAACTCTGAGAATAGTTCAAGTGCATCAATATCAGAACTAACTTCATGTTTCAAAAAGTTCTCAAGTTTAACACACGAATGCTTCAAACTTTCAACATCCATGTTTTTCAACTTGGCCAAGTTGAATAGAAATCCAAAAATTTCATCGTACTTTTGAAACTGCACAAACCTTAGTTGGAGAGAAGAAAGAGCATTATCAACAATTTGAAGAAAATAATTTACTCGAAAATAGTTTTCGGCCCCTTGAATTGGTTCATCTCGAGCATTTTCACCAAAAAAACTTACTTTTGCGACGAATCTAAATTTCATGAAAGGCGGGTTCCACATCCATCTCTGATGCAATATTTTGAGCTTCAAGTTTTGCAGTTCCAAAACCACAGTTTCTGTATTCCCCCAAAAAAAATCAAGCCTTGTAAAAGACTTATACTCTCACCAATGACCATATCATTTCTTTGGAAAGCATTGATAACTGAATTCACTTTATGCAATATATCAAACCAGATTACGATCCCCACAAGAAAATCAAAACTTTGAAGTTCATAGTCCGCCAATGATCTAGCATCACTAGCCATTGTTGCATCACCATTGTGTTCCACTAGATGCAGTAATGCGTCTGTAATTTTAGGTGTCTGGAATCTTACAGCCTTAACCCTATCAACACGACTCTCCCAGCACGTATCCGACCATGAACTTAAAGTAAGCTTTCTTACTTTACGATCTTTTACAAAGGATTTCAAGACATCCCACCTCTTCGTTGAAGTAGAGAACAACTTATAAATTCGTTGTATCACTCCAAAAAATGACTTTACCTGAACCGAGCTCATCGCCATATCACAAAGAGTCAGATTAAGAGAATGACAACCACATGGAGTGTAAAATACTCGAGGATACTCATTTAGCATTCTATTACTTACTCCTTTGCATTTCCCTTTCATGTTTGAACCATTATCATAGCCTTGGCCTCTCAAGGCACTTAAATCTAAATTCAATATAGTCAAAATAGATTTAAGCTCATTAAAGAGGGACTATCTTGTTGTTTCAACAACATTTATAAATTGAATAAAAAACTCCTCAATTGTAATTGGAGTCTTTGAAACATCAACACATCTCAATATGAGAGACATTTGCTCCTCATGGCTTACATCCGTAGTTCAATCAAGAACTACATAAAAGTATTTTGCACCTCTAACAATCTCAAGAATCTTTTTATTTATCTCACCCGCCAACAAAAATATCAATTCATTTTGAATATTGTGGCCAAGATAATGGACACGTTTAGTCTATTTTTTTCTGATACTTCTTAGGTGCTCTTCCATGATCAGATCAAAATCAGCAATCATTTTAATAATGAAAATTTCCACTATTATGATCATCAAGTTTTTTCGTTTTGCCCATGAAATGCCAAATTACAACTAGCAAGAGTTTAGACAACACAAAAGATTCCCTTCAAGACATCTCTCCAAAATATCTTTCTCTCTCTCGATGACCCTCTGATTTGCAGAGTCAATTGTTTCTTTTTTTCAATCTTTTTCCAGCCTCTGTCCAATCTGCTAAACGATTCATATGATGAACGCTTCTTTCATGCTCGCTAAGTCTCTGATAAATATTTTTCCAATTATCATAACTAATTGTTGTTAAGGGACTTGATATAATTTGATCCCTCTTGAACAGAACACAGCAAAAGCAAAATACTTTATTCTTCTTCTAAGAGCACACTAACTATGGTCTATCAAGTTTTTCTCCATTCGATAAAGATCGAGTGTAGAGTTTATCATTGAAACTTCTACCTTTGTCGTTAATTGGATACACAACATTAGTAACTCTAATCGGCTCTTTTTCGACTAAAAAATTAATCTTTCTTTGAGCCATCTTATCCTCCCAATTTCTTGGATAGAACAAATTGTCTAAATTTTCATAATTCATATCATGGTTATCATTCATATCCTCATAATCATTCGCATTCACGAACTTAATTTTTTTCTTCTTCAAATTTTCTATCCCCCTTATCAGTATTATCTGAATCAATTTGTTGTCGATCAATTAAATCTCGACCAATCTCAAGTAGGGGTGTATCAGGTAATTCCGGCACAATTTCTGTAGGACCAAACACTTCAACGTCTACTACATGAGTTGTAGGTTTTACGTACCTATCCATAGAATCGGCTAGAGATTTTGTTAATATCTCTTGCTTTTCTTTCTTTTTCCTTTTCGAAATTCCCGATTCAAATTTGCGCTTACCCGTCATAACTCGTCTAGCAAATCTGATCATAGAATGAGATAATGATATATGAATAAATTTATTTACAATACTAATTAAGAAAAAATACAATCAAATACTAAAAAAAAAAACACGCACACACACAAATTGAACAACTAATAAATTTATTTACAATACTAGCAAATTTAATCATCCTTTGATTTAATAAAAAGAAAGAAACTACATATATAAATCTAATAAAATATAGACAAATACAAAAAAAAAATGATATTTTGTGTCATTCATTGAACAATTCTAAGTGGAACAAATAATCAAATTTGTATCATCATACTTGAACAATTCAGGTGGAACAAATAGTCAAATTCAAATTATTGTTGCTTGAGTGCTCCAAAACTAATGTATTCCATTTGAGATGTTAAGATGACCATGATACCTCATTCTCAATTAAAAAAGTTAAAAAATGATTAATTATAAATAAATTCAAATTGATCCAAATTTTCAAGCACCCAACTGTGAGGTTGAAATAAAGAGAAACATAATGTTTTTTTGTTTTCATCCAACGACAACCATAAACTTTGATAAAACTCAATAAACGTTTACAACGGTAATCAAATGACTACTACCATTGAGAGTAAACAAGTCCCTCCCCCCCACCCCCAGGCATGGGAAAGATAAAAATCTACCCTAATAAGGCATGCAAGCCAAAAGAAGACAACAACAATCTCACGTCTAAAACAAACATTTAACAATAGCATTACAATCTAGTTGAAGAGCATGAATAATATCCATATCATGTTGTTTCAACTTAGGGAGGAAGCAGTGTGTGCCAATACAAGTCACTAATTCTGCATCTTGGATTAGACAAGTAAATGATTGTATCTTCAAATCCTTAGCTTTCTTCAAACTCCACATCAATTCATGCACTTGACCCTCAATCTCATTGAGTGATTGTTCCGGTACTGTCTCCCAAAGATCATGGACACCTCCTGCTACTTCCACCATGCATGCCACAGAAGTCACCATCAACAGACAGTGAAGCACGGATAGTCAAAATAGACTTACCTACTTCCTTGGAAAAATGGGTTTATTACACGAAATCCCCCTGTATGATATAAAATTTGCGTGTTTTTTCCTGGTATTTTGAAAATTGCGTCAAACCCCCCTGTATTTTATGTTTGCATGCACACTTTCCATTTCCACTTAACGTCGTTAGTTTAATGCTGACGGTGTTACTTTTTCATTGAATTACCTTTATACCATTATTTTAACATTGAATTTACCGTTTTACCTTTAATGTCAATATATTGACTTAAAAGTAAAATCTCAATGGTGGGGATTGAACCCACCACCTTTGGGTTGTAAAAGGTAACTTTTACCAACTAGGCCACTAGTCATTTAGTTATGAATGTGATTTAATCTATATATATATCACACCATATAGTGGACATATCATATAATTAGGTATATAGATTCTAAATTATAAATATTATAATAGTTAATTATATAGATTCTATGTAATGTAATAATTAAGTATATAGACTCTAAGTTATAAATAATATAATAATTAAGTATATAGATTATAAGTTACGAATAACGTAAAATATTTTCTAAGTTATAATAATATAATAATTAAATAAATAGATTATATATTAAAACTAATATAATAATTAAATTAATTCTATATTAAGGATAATATAATAATTCGTCATATAGATTCTATATTATAAATAATATAATGATTGATTAAACAGATTATAAATTTAAATAATTTAATAATTTAGTAAATATATTTTAAAATAATTAAAATATTGATTCAAAATATATTCTAAGTTATAAATGATATATTAATTATTAAAATAGATTATAAATTCTACACAATTTATTAGTTTAGTAAGTAAAATTTAAAATATTAAATAAATAGATTCTAAATTATAAATAATATAATAATTGAATAAATTATATTCTAAAGTATAATGATAATTATAAATCATAAACAATATAGTAATTTAGTATATAGATTTTATAATAATTGAATGAATAGATTCTTAAATATAAATATTTAAGTAAATATATTCTAAATTATAAATAATATAATGATAACTATAACTTGTAATATAACAATTTACTATATAGTTTTTATAATAATTGGGTAAATAGAATAATATATTAGAATATATTTACTCAATTATTATAAAATAAATTATTGAATTATATATTCCTTATAATGTGTAATTATATTATGCATAATTAAGTAAGTATATTCTAAATTATAAATATTTTTAATAATTTAATAAATTAGATTCTAAATTATAAATCATAAAATAACTAGTATCTACATTTTAAATTATAAATAATATAATTTAGTAAATATAATCTATATTATAAATAATATAATGATTGAGTAAATAGATTCATAATATAAATGATATCATAACTGAGTAAATATATTCAAACTATAAATAATACAAAGACTATATAAAAAAAATCTAAATTATAAATAATATGAATAATTTTATAAAAGTTTATATTTATTCAGATTTAAAAATAAATAAAATAACAAAACTTATTTATAATATTTAAATCTCATAACAAAGGATACTTTTATTTTTATTTTTTATTTTTTCTCCGAAACGACATGGATAACTATTAATAAAAACAAAAGCGAACAACGTTCAATTCAAAGATACAACCAAACTGAAAAGAAACATGAGAGACACGCCAAAGGCGGTCTAGAACCTCAACTGAAACCACAAAGCCTGAACTAAGCTAAAAAGCAAAACAAATGAAAGAAACTCCCAACCACTGCATAAGCCTAGCCAAAAGAACTAACCCCAGATAAAACAAAACTAAAAAACCAAGAGAAAGGAAAATGACAAGCCAAGAACATACTAAAACTAAGAAACTGCAGCAATAAACTCCATCCAGTCCAAATGAGCCATCTTTACTAATATATGCTTAGGGATCATGGTCTTTTGAAAAATCTAGATATTCATGGACTTCCAAAGCCACCAAAGCAAATACGTAGAGAGTTGTATGCGTGCTTCAGCCACCTCAGAGGAATCCAGTGAACAAATTTGATACCACCAGTTAGGAAAATGATCAGTCCTTCCCTTAATACCATCCCATTGAACAGGGCAAAGATCCCAACATCTTCTGGCTCTTGCACAATTAAAGAGCAGATGCTCTATAGTTTCTTGTCCTTCCCCACACATAAAACATGTAGTGTCCAGAAACATGCCTCTTTTCAAAAGAAGTACAGCCACTGGAAGTGAATTGTTAAGGCATTTCCAATGAAAGAATTTGATCTTACCTGCAATCTTGAGTTTCCAGTATATGAGTTTAGTTCCCTGCTTGATAGAAGGTGCATTGCTGCTTTCAGGGAGATCTACTTGCAAGAGTTTTGAAGTTCACAGGTACTTGTATGTACTTGAGACAGTGAACTTGCCTTTCTTTTCCAACCCCCAGTACATTCTATCACTTCTGTTAGCATTAAAGGTGTTGATATTCAAGATTGCTTTGCTGTCATTTTCATCAAACACTTGATTCACCAACCACCCATTCCATTGATTACCAGTGGATTGCAGCAAGTCCTTAACCCATTAAAGATGACCTCTAGCAATGGGGATTAAAGAAGGTGCTTTCTTTTTTAGGTTAGGAACCCAATTGAGATCTTCAATTCTGGTGTTAAGGCCATTCATGATCTTAATTTTCAGCCATTTAGCAAAAATATGCAGTATTTCCACCCAGTTGTTCCACATCCAAGAGCCCCCTAGGATTTTTTGAGCATGAACAATGGAGGAGTGAGGGAAATACCTATCCTTGAGAAGTTTGCTCACAAGAAGATCAGGATTAATTGCCACTGTCCATAGATGTTTACATATCAAAGCTTTGCTGAATAATTGCAAGTCAAGGAAACCCAGTCCTCCATGCTGATTTGGAAGTGACAACCAGCTCCATTTTTTCCAATGAATCCCCTGTGAATGTTCAAAACCTGTCTTCCACCAAAATTGGGCACATAGTCTAGATATTTCAGAGCAAAGAGTGATTGGGATCTTAAAACAGGACATAGAGAATATAGGTAGTGCTTGAATTACAGCTTTAAGCAGCACATCTTTACCAGTCGAGCTAAGAAATTTTGATTTCCAATTGAGCAACTTATTCCTGACTGAAGTAAGGAGATAATCAAAGACTTCCCTTTTAGCCCTGCCAATACCAAGAGGAAGTTCAAGATATCTTGTAGATCTGTGGGATGTGATACCATTCAAAACTGAACAGATAGATGATCTAATGTATTGTGGAGTATTCTTACTGAAATGAAAATATCAGACTTCTGCAAATTGATTGCTTGCCCAGAAATAAGCCTATACTGCTCCAGTAAATTAAGAAGAATAGAGGCCTGATCAGTCCCTGCTTTGCAAAAAAAAAATAAGAAATCGTCTGCAAACAGCAAGTGAGAAAGCATTGGACCATTTCTGGAAATTCTCATCCCCTTAAGCATACCATTGTTCAGAGAATTCACCACCAAAGCAGAGAGGAGTTCAGTAACAATAATAAAAAGGTAAGGGAATAGAGGGTCCTCTTACCTAATTCCTCTTGATGGTGTCACATAACCACTGAGAGAACCATTGATTTTAAAAGAGAAAGAGGCTGAGGAGACACAGAACAATATAAGCTTCACAAAGTCCAAGTAGAATCCCATTTGCAACATTATCTTTTTCAAGCACATCCATTCTACTCGATCAAAATCCTTTATCAGATCTAATTTGAGAGCCATAAAAAAGTTTGGTCCAGAAGAATGTCTTTTAAGAAATGGAATGCTTCATGACCAATAATAACAGTATCTACCAACTGTCTATCCTCAACAAAAGCTGCTTGAAAAGGACTGATGCAGTGAGATAAACAGACTTTAAGTCTAAGATCCAGAATTTTTGAGATTATCTTGAAAACCACACTACAAAGGCTTATAGGCATATAATGCTCCATAGTATCTGGATTCAAGGTCTTTGCAATTAAGGAGATTACTGAATGATTCCAGTATTTAAGGATCATACCTGTCTGAAAGAAGCTAAGGACAACTGCCATAAGATCATTCTTTTTAGTGCTCCAAAAATGCTGATAAAATGTTGCAGTCATGCCATCATCTCCAGGGGATTTATCTGGATGCAAATTGAATAAGGATTGCTTTACTTCTTCTCCTTCCACTGGCTTGAGCAAGGCTTGATTCATATATTCAGTAATTGAGGTGGGAATTAGAGGAAGGATGTTGTCTCCACCCCAACTACCCTCAGTGGTGAAGAGATTGTGGTAGAACTCAGCAACATGCGTTTCAATATCTTTCTGAGAGGTGAAGATGGTGCCTTGTGGGGAGATCAATCTTGTGATGGCATTATTCCTTCTCCTATGAAGTGTAAGAGCATGAAAGAACCTTGTGTTAGCATCCCCATCTTTAAGCCATTTGGATTTGGCTTTTTGTTGCCAGTAAATTTTGTCTTGCTTATGAGCTAAATTCAGATTCCTTCTAGTAGGTTCTCATTCCTCCCAATCAATAGTTGCTTTATCTGCACTGAGAGCTTCAAGCTTCTTGGTAAGAGCAACAATTTGTTCTTGTCTCTGAGATTCAAAGCTAGAGCTCCATTTGAGAAGAGCAATCCTGGTAAGCTTAATTTTTTCTTTCAGCTGGAAAAAAGGAGTGCCTTCAACTTCAGTGAGCCAAACTTGTTTCACTACCTCTTCACAACCCTCTCTGAGCAACCATCTCTTATCAAAGTGAAACATTGTTTTTCTTTTTTCCTTTTGGAAGGCCTTGAGTCAGAAGAAGAGCAGAGTGATCAGATGCACTCCTAATCTGGTTGATAACAGAAGCATTTGGATGATACTGATTCCACTCGAAAGAGCCAAAAGCTCTATCTAACTTTTCTTCCACCATGTCAGAATGAGCTCTGTTATTATACCAGGTAAAAGATGGACCTTCCATTCTGATTTCCTCCATATCCATACTATTGACAAAGTTAGAAAACCCTGAGAAAGAACTTGGGTGCCTGGGATTGCCTCCAGCTTTTTCATAGGGATAGAGAATATCGTTCCAGACTTCCAGTCACCCACTGCAAACCAATTATTGCCCCCAAGAAACTCTATCAGCAGTCAACACTTCTCTCTGAACTGCTCTGATACTTCTAATAGGGTTGAGGTAAACAAAAATTCCCCACTGAGTAGCTGCTTCAGGGAGATGGAATTCCACGGCCATATAGAAATCTTTAAGTAGAACTTGTTGAATAATAACATGAGGTTTACAAAATAGAGCTAGACCACCACTGAGACCGGAAGGATCTACAGTTTTGTACCGGCCCTCAAAACCCAATTTTTTGCTAACTGTATTTACGAAGGCTTTAGTTTTGTTGGTTTCTGAAAGAAAAAGAAAATTTAGGTGAAGAGTTTTCAATAACTCTCTGATTTGGGAAATTGTAGAGGGCCCACCCAGCTCTCTACAATTCCACACCATGGCTAACATTGACCAGTTGGGTGCCATTCAAGGCTGGCAACCTGCACCTTTTCAGCATTAGTTTCTAGATTTGATACATCACCTTGTTTCTGAAGTTTGGATTCTTTGGTTGAGACTTGAAGACCAGTTTCAGAGGAAGTCCTCTTAGAGCCTGAAATGTTCTCAATCACAATAGGAGTGTCTTGCTCTCTTTGAAGTCTGCCTGTCTTATTGCCAACCCTCTTCCAGGTCTTTGGAGGTGCCATTAATTATTTAGTCACTGCTTCATGGTGAATTGAGAGTGTCACCTTGTCTGAGTTGGCCTGAGTTTGAACCTCCATCACAGTCAAATTTTCCTTTGTAACTGGTTTTGTAGTAATTAGAGCTCTTGTTTCATTTGTTGCTCTGTTAGATGAGAGAAACAATTTGCAAACTCCAGTTGTCTTGGGAAAGATTTGACTCCAGTGTCCCCCTCCAAATGCTCATTTGGAAGCTGAGTAGCTACTTGAACAGGGATTAGCTGATTGATATTTTCTGTCTGACTTGTAGAAGCTCTTTGAGAAGTCCCTTGCTCAGCAGTGGATGGTGAATTGGAAGGAGTTGAGCTCCTATATCCTGAGGTAGAACACCCCCATCTCAGTCCTTCTGTCGCCCTCAGCCAATCTCCATATTGTCCCTCCTTGAGCTTTTTAGTTTTGATATCTTGAATTCTTCTCTGGCACATTCTGTCTAAATATCCAATTTTGCCACAATAATGGCAGAGGTTCATGAGTTTCTCATACTTAAATCCAACACTCACCATATCCTCCCCCAGCTTGATGTGAGCTATTCTAGGGATAGGCTCATCCAAGTTCAGAGTGACCAGAAGTCTTAAGAATTTACTCCCATGGCTGCTTGTATTGGCTATGAAAACGCTACTAATCTCCTTAAAAGTGTTTCCAATCTTCAATCCCACCTCTGTACTTAGCCAATTAAAAGGGAGATTTGTTACTTAGGCCTTGAGTTTCATTTCCTGGAAGCAAGGATGGTTGGTGTTGAGATCCCTTGTCCATTCACTAAGAATGAGATATTGATTCTCAAAGCTCCAATTCGATCCTCCAGCTACTCTGTCTTTGTCTTCTCTACTTTGAAAAATAAACTGAAAATAGTTGGGACTGAGCTCTTTGACCTCCATTGGTTGGCTAAGCCTCCAGATTTGTGTCATCGCCCTCTTCAGCCCAAACCAACCAGCTATTCTGTCGCCAATGATCTTTCCAACCAAGCTTCTTTGGCATTCATCATCACTCATTCTGATGTCTCATTGCACTATATCAATGACATTGACTTCTCTATCTGATAATGAGAACTCTCCCATTCGTGAGGATAAATCATCGTCAGGACTGAATTTGAAATTACCCGCCATTAACGAACCCTAATCCTTAAATCGCAGAAATAGGTCGAAAGAAATAAATTCAGGGCAAAGGGAGTATAGATGATGAGAGATGGTTCTCTGAAAACGAAACAAGAAAACAAAGACTATTGCACACAACAATTCAATCTGAAAGAGAAATCGAAAAAAAATCGGCAGCTCTCGAAGAGAGAATCAATATCTCTCAACGAGATAATCAGTAGCTCTCAACGAGAGAATCCTAGAATGATGGTTTCAACTTCTAGTCGTTTACTTTTATTTTTCCAAAACGATAGAATAACAAAGGATACTTGATATTTCAATTAATTCATTATAAATAGTATATTTTAGTTATTATACATTTGTTGTAAATATTTTCCGGAGTAGAATCAAAAGATTCGACACTGGGTCGTGTCTCACGAGGAAGGTTAGCCGGAATATGTTGTACGATTATTCAAACAAAAAAAGGGAAAATAAAGATCCTAAACATACTAATTTAGATGATTGATTTTGATTATTAACTACTGCAAATAAATTAAATAAAGCAAGTAAATAGCAAATGGGCACGTAGAACAAATAAGATTTAATGAAGCTAGGGAGTCGGGGATATCCGCTTTGGTTCGAGATGCAACTAACGGGCAAGTGATTGTTCAGCCAAAAAATTCGAATAATCTACCTGATCAAGCATTCATTCTCAATAACTTTTCGTAACAAGAGAATAAACTAGAACAGCAAATTAACGAGTCAATTAACTCCTAGGCAATACAGTTGCGAATCTATTTCGACCGACCCCTCCCCTTTCGGTTCTAAGAGTCGATTAAATAATCCTAGAAGATGGTTAATCAACTAGTCTATATAGAGTTAACAATGTCACGCGAGAACGAATCAAATTCAGCCGAATCAACTGCAAATTGAAGTGTCACCCTTCAATAATTCTCAACATTCAAGCATAAATTGAAAACCCTAATTAAGAATGAATCCCATAAATTGAACAATATTGAGCCCGACAATCACACACAAATTCAAAGCATCGATCCCCTATTCCCTAACAATTAATTTAGCTACTCATAGTTGAATCAACAATAATCATCATCTCAATCGAAAGATCCATATTCATCAATTAAATGAAAGAGAAATCTTACAATTGATAAAATCTCAATGTTGAATTCGATAAACAAGATTAATCCCGAAATCAGTAGCCAAATCCGTGTTCAAATCCTTATTTCCCAATGAAAAACGATGAAAAGCCAAATCAAAAGAGAAAGGAAAAATATCAGATAAAAATAGGGTCTCCTCCTTTTTTTTGTTCTGCGTGAAGAGGATGAGAAAAGAAAAAATCCATTTCCCCCCCTCCCCCCAAAAAAAAAAATCCCCCAAACCTAGGTTCTAAAATACGAACAGAAAAATTCCTCCCAAAACACAAAATCTGGGAACGTGCAAGTCGCGGCCGCGGAGAGGCCCGCAGGCCGCGGCGATGGGAAGCTCCACGGCCGTGAACCATCCAGAGGCCGCGAGTTTTATGCTCTGAAGTGCTGGGGTGTGGCGCGCTTTTGTTCGCCGCGGCCGCGGGAGGAGAAGTCGCGGCCGCGGCCAAGGTTTTCTGGGTGCGAGTTTGAAAGGAGTTGAAGCAGGCGTCGCGGCATGGTGAAGGAGGTCCTCGCGGTGTTGTAGGGTGTTCACGGCGCGGAGGAGAGGAAATTGAACAGGTGGGTTCCGGCACCGCGGCGCGGCGGCGCTTCGCGGCGCGACAGGAGTTATTATTTCACGGCATGTGTTGTAAATATTTTTACCAGAGTAGAATCGAAAGATTCGACGTCGGGTCGTATAACAAGGAAGGTTAGCCAGATTATTTGTACGGATATTCAATCACAAGAAAAGAGAAAAGAAACCTAAACACTCTAAATCGATTGGTTCAGTTTGATTTTATCAACAACGAATAATAAGAACAAGACTATCTATTTCAAAACTCGCAATTCAAAGTTAAAACTCAAATAATGATAAAGGGGCTAGGGTATCGGGGTCAATCAATTTCGGTTCTCAATACACTTAACGAGCAATCAAGAGCTCGGTTAAATGTCTCGCTAAACTACTCATCTAGAGGTCTATCCTCAATAACTCTTCGTAACAAGAGGATAGACATAAACGAGCAATTCTTGAAACAATCCACACATAAGCAATACTATTACGAACAAGCTTATTCCTAACGAGCCTAGATTGAACGATTTCTCCCTTTTCAGTTCTAAAATCGATTAATTAGATAAAGATGGTGATCAAACATCAAAACCCTAGTTAAGCACAACTCTAGAGGATTGAACAATTATCATGCATATAAACGAAATTGAACCGGAACGATCTTCCCCTAACCTAGCTAATGGATTTAGCTACTCATCATGCATTCAACATAAAAAAAAATAAAATAATCAAAGCCATTCAATCAATATGAAAACGAAATGAAAGCTTACGATTAATTAATCCAATGTCGAAAACACGAATGAACCGAATCCAAAAGTCGAATCCCAGAGTTTTTCTCTCCAAGATCGAATACCAAGATCAAAACAAGAGAAAGTATTGAGTTTTTGGGTGAAAACCAACTAAGAACTCAAAAACCTAGCTTAAAACATCCTCCCCAGTTTCAAAATAAATTTGCAGTTTTAAATTCTGAATTTGCGCGTTCCGCGGCCGCGGACAAGCTCGCGGGCCGCGGTGAAGGAATGGTCCGCGGCCGCGACTCGTCCCGCGGCCCGCGACTTTTCTTCTATGTCCGCCGGGTCTGAAACTTCTCGCTCTTCGCGGCCGCGACCTCCTCCTCCGCGGCCGCGGTGAAGAAAACTGGGCGCTGAACATGGTTTGTTCACCGCGGCCGCGGGAACACCTTCGCGGGCCGCGGTGAAGGATTTCTGTGACATGTCTGTGATTTCCGGGCTCGTATTCACGCATCTGGACTCGGAATCGGATTCCGTCTTTTCCTACTCTACCCCAACTCATCCGTCTAGATAATTATCCTCACATGGCCACTTCCCAACCGAACCACCTATCCTGCACATCACCACCGACAAGAAAAACACAGAAAAAGGGGAAAAGGGAACAAGAAAAACCAAAAACGAGCAAAATAAAGAAAACACACGACACGACACAAAATGGACCAAGAACTAAAGAAAATAACCTAGAATGAAAAAAAATAAATGCAAAATAAACAAGGAAAAAAAGACAAAAATGGAACGAACAACTCCCCCACACTAAAATCATTGTTCGTCCCGAACAATAAAAAAAAAAGAAAAAAAAAAGAACAAAAAAAAAGGCAACCAAACAAGCAAATGAGAGTGGACACCGGTTTCAAACGAGAAAAGTCTCAAATTGATCAACTATGTTGAAAAGAATTCCAATAACCTCGAGAACATACCTTGAGAATGAACTCAATCACATGATAACACAAACTTTCTAGTACGGAGATATGATATAATGCCTCACTCATTTTCTTGCAAAAATAAAAGACAGAAGCACTCAAATTGGTCGTCAGTCAAATCGATCATACGCTTGCCTATCGTCTAACCTCTACTCTAAATCAATCAAATCAATGAGACAGTGAATCAAAAGGACTTTTATGGACGTAATGTAGGCTTAATGGGTCGGGTAAGATTAATATAGGTCAAATGGCTCAAATATAGAATATATAACAACTCAGCACTTCAACCATAATTAACAACTCCTCCGGTCTCAACCTCTAACCTTCACCAAAGCCAACATGCTTCCACATTATTATGATACATATATTTTTTTTAAACCTTATGGACATCTTATCTAGGTTTAGCCACCAGGTTTTCTCCCCGAGTCTCCTAGACCGGTTTTTCGTACTCATTGCTCGTGACCGGTAAACGGTTTGAGCACTTAGAGTATAATCTGTTAGGTTCTTTAGTTTTTTTGCATTATATTTTTTTTATATATATAAACAACCTCGATAATCATCACCATCCACTTTCCAAACGTTATCAACACGGGGTCAACAACGAAAATAAGAAGTAAGGCTCAAAGGGGTGACTAGCGAAAATTATTCTCGAAAGAAGAAAAAGGATACACAAATAGCAAAGAATGCCTTAATCATGTTCACCTATCACAAATCCAATCAACTTATTTCACAGCAGACTCAAGGCAAGTTCTGATTTATTCAACATTCAGACCAATATCTCACAAGAAATGAATATGGTTCAAATCTCACCAGGTGTATATGTATGGGTGTTAATCAAAGCAATCGAGCCACAAATCAAAATATGCCACTCAAGATCATCATCAAAACTTCCCAACATCATTAAACAACCATAAACCAATCTCGAAATTCACCAATGTCCATCTCAAAAGAACAAATAAACCTAAACTAGACTGGTCCACGCAACAGATAAGAAATAAAAACAACTCTAAAAAGAAAAACTAGACATGGTTTACCACATAGCCACGCAAGCACGTAAACTCTCCCACACTTAAATCAGACAATGTCCCCATTGTCGATTCGCAGTGAAAGAGAGTAGACCATATAATCAACCGACATGAAAAACAAACAAACTATACAAAAATGAAAGAGAAAGGAAAAAGAAAACATACATAGCACAGTGACAAGTCATTGTGCGTCCGGTGGTGGCGGTGGTGGGTAAGGCTGACTGGGTCCCGAGCCCCACGGGTGTCCCACTGGGTGAATCTGTTATCCCAGTTGTCCAATCGAGCATCCGACTGGTCCTGCCGCTCTCGAATAAATCAGAGACTATCACTGAAGCCATCGAAGCGCGTGTCCATCTGAGTCCAGTGGGTCTGCTGCTGGGTCTCCCAATGATCCCACTGAGTCTTTTGTTGGGTCTCGCAGCCGGTCCACTGTGCCGTTTGTTGGGTCTCCCAGCCGGCCCACTGGGTGGTCTGACGGCTCTCGAAACCGTCCAATTGGGTGTCCTGGGCATCAAAGCGGTCGTGGATGGAGAAGATGTCGGTCGTGTACTGCGTCTGAAAGACGGTCCACCATCCCGGTGTGTAACACCCCTCCTTATCGTTAAATCAGAGTGCGCTAAAATTCGCAAAGTTATTTAAAAATAAAACCTTTTTACTTTGCGAAAACTGATTCGGGGTGCTACCTTTAAAAATCATGACTTATTTCGAAAACCGTTATTTTAATTTAATAAAAAAGTCCGGTTACTGAAAACGTTAATTTCTTAAAAGTTCGTCAAAATGACGAGTTCGTCAAAACAAGTATGTCAAAATTAGTCAAACATCGTCAAAATCATCAAAATATAAGCGGAAGCGTAAGTCATCATCATATTATACAGTCCGAAATATAAATGTCCTGAAGTCCCGTCACGTCACGCTCATGCTCCCGGCCCGACGTCCTGACCTGAAAAACATGATAAAACTGGGGAGTGAGCACTATGGCACTGTGCTCCGTGGAAACTCATACTAATGTAAAACATCGAAAATAATAACAATATCATGATCCTGGCATATATAACTGAACTGAAACTGATATCTGATACCGGTCTGATCTCGCGACATAAGTCACGTAACTGATAACTGATCTCGTGACATAAGTCACGTCGTGACATAAGTCACGTCTGAACTGAACATCTGCCGGCAAAGCCGGACACCATGTGCACACTCTAGTGGGCAGACTAGGGCCACTAGAACCCAGAATGGACCGGCAACCATTCCGAGCGGATACTGAATATACATACCTCAAACATGATAGCGATATTATAATCAATGTAGTACTTAGTCTGAGTCCCCACCTGAAATGCTTAACTTAAAGGTAGTGCTGATGCCTGCTTAAACTGAAAATAATATAAACAATTACTATTGACTATGCTCAGACTGTTAACTTAACTGATTAATTTCGTTAAGATGCTCTATTTAACTTAACATGATTTTTAGATTTATCCGAAATAACCGGAACTGACTTAACCTGAACAGATTGGACATGAATTTACTGAACTGAAATAATCCCGGAAATTTAACTGAAATTGGCCTTCATTAATAAACCGGACTGAACATGAAACAAACCGACCTGGAATATAACTGAACCGGTCAGCCGGCCTCGACCGGTCTGGACCGGCTGTGGTCCGACCAAACCGGTGATCGGCGGGTCTCGGCCAGCAGCCTGCCGCGTGCAGCGCGCAGCGTGCACGGG
>CACSLK010034598.1:7857577-7874130 GCA_902706635.1 Striga hermonthica | reverse complement strand
AGTTCTGGACGGCTGAGACCTTAGAAGGATCCACCTCGATACCTGCCTGAGTAATCACATGACCCAGAAAGGATACTCGCTGGAGCCAGAACTCGCATTTGGAGAATTTTGAAAATAACTTTTCTCGTCTGAGGGTTTCGAGAACCACCCTCAGATGCTCCTCGTGCTCCTTCTGGCTCTTCGAGTAAATAAGAATATCGTCAATAAAGACAATAACAAACTGATCGAGGTAGGGATGAAAAATACGGTTCATGAGGTCCATGAAAACTGCTGGCGCATTGCTGAGACCGAATGGCATGACGACGAACTCGTAATGGCCGTAACGAGTCCTGAAATTGGTCTTAGCGATATCTGACTCCTTAATCTTCAGCTGGTGGTAGCCTGATCGTAAATCAATCTTTGAGAACACAAAGGCTCCCCTCAACTGATCAAATAAGTCGTCGATCCTGGGAAGCAGGTACTTGTTCTTGATCGTCAACCGGTTAAGATCCCGGTAGTCGATACACATGCGCATGGATCCGTCCTTCTTCTTTACAAAGAGAACGGGTGATCCCCAAGGTGACACACTCGGTCGGATGAAACCGAGTCGTAATAACTCCTGAATCTGCGCCTTAAGCTCCTGCAACTCCTTAGGCGCCATGCGGTATGGGGCTTTAGATACTGGACCGGCTCCTGGAATGAGATCGATAGAGAACTCCACCTGCCGGTTAGGCGGTCCTCCTGGAAGCTCGTCTGGGAATACGTCCACAAACTCTCGAACGACTAGAACATCGTGCGGTGAACGTGCTTTCTGAGAATCGTCGACAAGGCTCACCAGATAACCCTGGCAGTTGCCTCGTCGTAGCAACTTAGTGGCTTTCGCCATCGTCACAACATGAGGCAAAGAACAGTTTCTAGAGCCGAAGAAAGTAATCGACTCGTCTCCCGGAAGATAAAGCGTAATCTCCCGGTGGTTACATCTGATATCTGCATGATAAAAAGATAGCCAATCCATTCCGAGAATAAGGTCGAAATCCTTCATCTCAAGAACAAACGCGTCGGTAGACAAAACTCGGCCACCGATGGAAAGGCTAAGATCTGAAGCTTTAGCTGAAGTCACTATCTTTCGTCCCGAGGCCAAACTCACCTCGAGAGGATCGATAGCAGTAGCAGCGCGAACTCTGATGGCGTCAAGACATCATCGAGAAATGAAAGTGTGTGTCGCTCCAGTATCGAATAAAGCAAACACAGGGACATTATTAAGAATAACCATTCCGGACATGGTACCTGGTTGTTGCTCGGCCTCTGCCTGATCGACGGCGTAAACTCGGGCCTGTTGTCTGCCCCTCTGCTGCTGCTGCTGAGGCTGCCTCTGTGCCTGCTGACGGGGCTGATGCTGCTGCGGTAGCTGCTGAGGCTGCTGTGGCTGCTGCGCCTTCTTCGGACAACGGTTCTCGAAGTGTCCGGGCTCGTGACAATAGTAGCACACATCCTGACCAAAGCGACACTCGCCTCGGTGAAGTCGTCCGCATGTCGGGCACTGGGGGATCTACTGTAGCCTACGTCGGGTCCTCTTATCTGCCGGGGCACCTTTCCCCTTCCTCTTGTTGTTCTTTGGCGGCTGGGTAGATGGTAGAGCTGGCAACGGTGGAACTGAAGACGACTGGGCAGGGGCGGATGGCTGGAACTGCTCACGAACGGCCTCCCTCCTAATGCTGGTATCCACCTCCTGGGCAATGGAGACTGCACGTGCGTACGTCTGTGTCCCGTGGCCTACGATGTTATGACGGACTGCTGGGTAAAGCCCGTCAATGAAACGCTGCGCTCGCTGGGCCTTCGTGCGGACCACATCAGGAACAAAAGCTGCAAGTCTCGTAAATTCCCTCTCGTACTCGTCAACAGTACGAGTACCCAGCTGGAGCGATAGAAACTGACGCTCCATCTCGGCTCGGTAGTATGTGGGGTAGTACTTCTCGCGGATTAACTCCTTGAACATCTCCCACGTACAACCCGCCTTTTCGCCTTTTCGCCTTTTCGCCGGGACGCATGCTCCGGTGAGCTGAAGCTGAGCGCAAATGACACGATATCTCTCAGGGCACTCCATGACCTCGAAGATAAACTCCAAGCCCTGAATCCACTCGTCAACTATGCGAGGATCTCCCTGCCCTGAGAACTTTTCGGCATGATAGTCGCGGAATTGCGCGACCACCGTAGCCTGAGCAGGAACTGGATGATCGGGTTCCCTACGTGGCGGCATCTGAACATTGAGAAAGTTCAAAATTATTGAACACATGATGATATTCTGACTGATTACTGAGGCACACAAATCTCTTGACGAGTAGCCAAAAATGGCCGATAAATACTGACATGAAACCTGAGGAACTCTAGAGTCATATCGAAAGATACTAAAGTCTAGAGTCATATCTGAGTGTACTGATTCTAAAGTCAGGTCTGAATCTACTGAATTCTAGAGTTATATCGGAACTCTAAGGTCTGAACCTGAATCGAGCATCTTAACTAAATCTGATTTACTGATTTCTGAGCATAGACAAAGTAATATGTTTATAACTGAAAAACTGAATCAGCACTTACCTGGAGTCGGCGAGGCGTGAGCGTGACGGTTCAGGTTTTTCTGAAAATTTCTGACTGAAAAACTTTTCAGAGACGCAGAAACGTGCTCTGATACCAATTGTAACACCCCGACTTTTTATTACTATCAGAGTACGCAATTTTTCGCAATTTTCTGAATAAATAAATAAAATACTTATTTTGCGAAAACTGATTCGGGATGTTACCGTGAAAAACATAATTTTTCTGAAAACCGTTAAATTTTAAACTGATAATTAAAAACGGTTATAACGTCTTATCCGACTAACGTCGGAACATAAACTGATAACAAGTACTGAAAGTTTTAGCGGAAGTCAAGCGTGGCAAACACATATATACATATAATCACAAAAGTCCTGAACAGCCCGCCCGCTCACTCCTCGTCTCTGACCCTGCGACCTGAAAAACATGAAAAGTGTATGGCGTGAGCACTAAAACACTTGTGCTCAGCAGAAACTCATACTAATGTAAAAATCGTAAATAATAACAATATCATGAACTAAGCATATATAACTGAACTGAAACTGATATCTGATATCTGATACCGGTCTGATCTCGTGACATAAGTCACGTAACTGATAACTGAAATCTGTCGGCACAAACTAATACCGCAATCTCCCGGCACAAACTAATACCGGACTATGTGCACACTCTAGTGGTTAGATTAGGCCACTAGAACCCAGAATGGACCGGCGACCATTCCGAGCAGATACTGAATATACATACCTCGAACATGGTAGCGTAATTATAAACAATGTAGTACTTAGTCTGAGTCCCCACCTGAACTACTGAAACTGAAACTGAATGGCAGTGCTGATGCCTGATCAAACTTTTGCGTACTCGATGGAACACACTCGGTATTAGTGATCGCTCGGAAATCGCGCGTGTGCGGTGGCTCTTGGCAACGATTGTGCGATGCGGTTTTTAGCTAAGCTTACGTGCGGAGAGACTAAGTTGAGTTGCTCCTTGCTGGACTTAAGGACTAGAGTATATATACTGGCTGATGATATGCGTGAACATGTGGGGTGCTTGGGCGTGGCCTTGTCGTGCGACGATCGCCGTGCGGTAGCTACTAGCCGTGTGTATGCTGCTTGCCGTGCGAATAATATAGGCTAAGGTTCTTTGCTGAATTTTGCTAAGTGTTGGGGAAAATATATATGCTTAAATGGTGTAGCAAAATCGTCCCAACACCCCCCTTTTATACTAAGACCGCATGGGGCAAAAATGATGAAGGAGTGATGTGTTAAATTCTAAGCCTAACACTTGCCAAATTAAGGGTTAATTTAAGGTGACTAATCACCACAACTCCTCCCAATTTGACACGTTAGGCTCCTTAACTATGGGGAAAATTATGACAAAATCCCCACTCTATTCATGAATTAAGCTTACGGCATTAAGGAGGAAAATAAGATTTCCGTACGGCTTTCTTAGCTAATTAGGATTAATTACCAATTAATCACCATTAAATGCTTAATTATTCAATTAAGCATAATACTTAATTACCAAAATTATTTCGAACGTAAACGGTACGTCGAAAATAAATTTCGGTAATCTCAACTAAATTTAATTATCTCCGAAAATAATAAACGTTAACATTATTATATCGGAATTAAAACATAATTTATACCGATAAAATATCGGGATATTACACTAGTCACTTCACTCCCATGCTCATATGGAAAGTCGTCATTTATACCAACATGCTCATGCAATGCAAGTGAAGGTTCAGATGGAACAATACGAGACAAATGATCATCAACAACATTTTCACACCCTTTTCTATCTCTAATCTCTACATCAAACTCTTGCAAAAGAAGAATCCACCAAATAAGCCTAGGTTTCGATTGAGTTTTACTCAAAAGATACCTTAGGGCTGCATGGTCTGAATGCACAATTACTTTAGATCCCAAGATATAAGACCTAAATTTTTCAAGAGAAAACACAACAGCTAAAATTTCCTTCTCAGTGGTAGTATAATTCAATTAGGCACCATTGAGAGTCAAACTAGCATAATAAATCACACGAAGCAATTTATCAACTCGTTGGCCCAAAACGGCCCCCACAGCAAGATTCGATGCATCACACATAATTTCAAAAGGTAAAGACCAATCAGGTGCAATCACGATAGGAGAAGTCACAAGCTTATTCTTCAATTTAGCAAAGGCATCTACACATGCATCATCAAATACGAAAGGCACATCATTAGCAAGCAAGTGACACAAAGGCTGGCTAATTTTTGAAAAGTCTTTAATAAATCTCCTATAGAAGCCAGCATGACCCAAAAAGCTTCGAACACCTTTTACATTCACAGGTGGGGGAAGTTTTTCAATAACATCTACTTTAACTTTGTCAACTTCAATCCCCCGACTAGACACCACATGACCTAGCACAACACCACTAGTCACCATAAAGTGACTTTTCTCCCAACTCAAAGTCAAGTTCGACTCAATGAATCTTTCAAGAACACGAGATAAATTATGGAGACAATCAGAAAATGAAGTACCAAATATAGAGAAGTCATCCATAAATACCTGTAAGCAATCCTCGAGCATGTTAGAGAAAATGGAGAACATGCACCGTTGGATGGTCCCTGGTGCATTGCATAGGCCGAAAGGAATTCATCTGAAAGCAAACGTGTCGAATGGGCACGTGAAGGTTGTCTTGGGCTGGTCCTCTGGAGTTATGGCCACTTGGTAGTAGCCCGAGAGTCCCTCGAGGAAGCAATAAAACTGGTGGCCCGAGAGTCGATCGAGAATCTGATCAATGAATGGCAACGGAAAATGGTCCTTCTTTGTCACGGCGTTGAGCCGCCGGTAATCAATACACATCCTTCACCCGGTAGTGATTCGGGTGGGGACCATCTCTTTCTTTTCGTTCTCGATGATGGTGATGCCCCCTTTCTTAGGCACCACATGGATCGGGCTGACCCACTCACTGTCAGCTACTGGATAAATTAGCCCCTCTGCGTAAAGTTTAAGTACCTCCTTCTTCACAACCTCCATCATGTTCGGGTTAAGCCGCCGTTGGCTATCCCGAAATGGTTTGGCATCCTCCTCCAGAATGATCTGGTGCATACACATGGAAGGGCTGATTCCCTTAATGTCACCTAGGCTCCAACCGATGGCCTTTTGATTCTTCTTATGCACTTCGATCAGCTCCTTTTCTTCGTCCCGATTAAGCTCGGCAAAGATAATAACGGGATTTTGCTTCTCATCATCAAGGAAGACGTACTTGAGGTGACGAGGTAACTCTTTCAACTCTAGCGTTGGTGGGGCCTTCGATCTTGGTTCTTCGATCTCCATCAGCTCAATAAACAGTCCTTCTTCCTCTTCGAGATCGGGCATCAACCTCTCCTCCAAGTCCCGTATGGTCCTTTCTTCAATGAGCGGGTCACTGACATCAATGAACGCGCACTCCTCCACGTAGTTCGCCGAAGGTGCCAAGGTGGCTTCTCGGACTGAAATAGACACTGATTCGCCTAAGACTGTCATGTTCAAGGTCCCATTCTTGACATCAACGAGTGTGTTGGTGGTGGCCATAAACGGTCTGCCAAGAAGGATAGTGTGATCCTTCCCGTTTTCGTGCACATCCCCCACATCCAAAACGACAAAGTCTACCGGGACAATGAGCTTCCCGACACGAATAACCCTTGGGGTATCTGATCGAACGGTCAGCCAGCTGGAGGCACATACGGGTTGGTCTCAAGTCACCGAGACCCAATCACTGAAAGATAGAGAACGGCATAAGGTTGATTCCTGCCCCGAGGTCAAGCATCCCCGAGGCTTCTTTCCCATTCTCGAGAGAAATCTTTATCACAAAACCCCCGGGGTCTCGTTCTTTTTTCGGAAGATCATGCTGTATGGCACTCGCCGCTTCTTAGACTACCACTTTCTCCCCATCTCTGAATTTCCTCTTCTTCGTGACCAAATCCTTGAAGAACTTCACGTAAGATGGCATGTTCTTGATCACGTCCAGGAGAGGTAAGTTAACGTTGACTTTTGAGAGCATGTTGTAAAGATCCCGGAATTGTTGTTCTTGCTTCTCATCGCGAAGTCGGCTTGGAAAAGGGATTCGTGGTTTGTAAGGGTTCGGAGACTTGTGCAACATTGAGCCGTCCGTCGGCTTCTCTAAGTCGGCCTCCTTACTCTTCGCACTCTCTCCTGCTTCTTTGGGCTGGTCAGTTGGCTTGGGGTCGTCGGGCTCGGGCATTTTCACTTTGTTGTCCACTTCCTTCCCGCTCCTCAACACCGTTATTGCCTTGGCTTGCTCAGGCTGGCTCGGAATTTTCCCTTTGTCGGACTCGGCCTCCATGTTCCCGAATCTCGTGGCAAGTTGCCGCACTTGCGTCTCAAGACGCTTAATCGATGAATCTTGGTTCGTGATGAACTGAAGGATCTTGTCCAGCTTGTCATCTTGGTTCGACGAGCTCGATCCGGACCCTTGGACTTGCTGTTGTGGTTGCAGTTGTTGTTGTTGGTAGTTCGGACGGGGGATGAAGTTGGGACGAGATTGCTGCTGAATGTGGTTTGGACGGGGCTGCTGTTGGTTGAAGTTTGGACGAGGTGGCTAGAGGGTATTGTTGTTGTTGGACCACGAGAAATGTGGGTGATTTCTCCACCCGGGATTGTACGTGTTGGAGTAAGGGTCATTGGGCTGTCGGTTCTGATAACCTTGGAGGGCATTATCGTCTGCATACTGTTCTCTACCTCCTAGTCAAACGCCGATGGGTACACCTCTGATCTATGCCCCTGAACTCCACATGCCCCGCTTGTGTCTACTGCCATGGTCTGCACTGACTGACCTCCTCGTGCATTCATTAGTCGCATTTGCTCTGTGAGTTTGGCTATTTGATGGGCCATCATGTCCTGCCTCGGAGATGCCTCGTTTACCACAGCTCTCTTCCCCCGACTGCTCTTTTGGGACGAGCTGGAACTCAATGCCTCAAAGATATCCATCATCTCCTCTGTTGTTCTCACCCCGATGTCTCCACCAGCTGCATTGTCCACCATGTACTAAAGGTTCTGGTAGAGAGAATCATAGAACCCGTTCATCAAAAGGGTCGGAGGAAGATTGTGATGTGGGCACTGTCTCTGTAGGTCCTTGAAGCGTTCCCACGCTTCGTGAAGTGGCTCGTGCGGTTGTTGGGCAAAAGAGACAATTTGTGACCGCAGTTTTTGAGTCTTCTGATGAGAGTAGTACCTCCCGATGAACTTCGTGTTCACTTGCTCCCAAGTGGTAAGAGAGTCTGGAGCAAGTGTCATCAGCCACGCCTTAGCCCGATCCTTGAGTGTTTCTGGAAAACACCTCATCTTCAACTGGTCCTCATTTAGTTCGTGGATGGAAATGTTTGGAGGACATTGTAGAATTCACGCATGAATATAAGTGGATCTTCATTGGGAAGACCATGGAAGGATGGGAGTTGGTTGTAGTGGATCGTCTTTAGCTCGTAGTTTCGAGTTTTTGTCCCCAGTCGGATGCACAAAGTTACTGGCCCAATCACCATTTGAGCTAAGTCGCGGAGAACAGACCTAGGAGGATTATTAACTTCCCCATCTTGCTCGTTCTGTGCCATGTCGGTTTGGTTTTCTGACGTAGATGATACTGGTGCAAGACTAGCTAATAAGTCTCGTAAGTCTTGTTGGATGGATTCGTCGTTTGGGATGATTACACGACCACTCCTGGTAGGCATAAACACAAACAACAAAACGTCACGGGCACCAGATAGACAAGAGAAAGAACAAGGAAAAACAAAACAGAGAAAATCACTACAACTAAACAAAGAAATCAAACAAAAGAAACAAAAGAATCAAAAAAATAATTAAGAAAACAAGAGAAACACTGAAAACAAGATGAATAGGCGCACAAAATAAGTCCTAAACCTTCCCCGACAACGGCGCCAATTTGTTGTAAATAATTTTACCGGAGTAGAATCGAAAGATTCGACGCGGGTCGTATCACAAGGAAGGTTAGCCAGATTATTTGTACGTATATTCTATCACAAGAAAAGAGAAAAGAAACCTAAACACTCTAAATCGATTGGTTCAGTTTGATTTTATCAACTACGAATAATAAGAACAAGACTATCTATTTCAAAACTCGCAATTCAAAGTTAAAACTCAAATAATGATAAAGGGGCTAGGGTATCAAGGTGAATCAATTTCGGTTCTCAATACACTTAACGAGCAATCAAGAACTCGGTTAAATGTCTCGCTAAACTACTCATCTAGAGGTCTATCCTCAATAACTCTTCGTAACAAGAGGATAGACATAAATGAGCAATTCTTGAAACAATCCACACATAAGCAATACTATTACGAACAAGCTTATTCCTAACGAGCCTAGATTGAACGATTTCTCCCTTTTCAGTTCTAAAATCGATTAATTAGATAAAGATGGTGATCAAACATCAAAACCCTAGGCTAAGCACAACTCGAGAGGATTGAGAAATTATCATGCATATAAACGAAATCGAACCAGAACGATCTTCCCCTAACCCTAGCTAATGGATTTAGCTACTCATCATGCATTCAACATCAAAAAAAATACAATAATCAAAGCCATTCAATCAATAAGAAAACGAAATGAAATCTTACGATTAATGAATCCAATGTCGAAAACACGAATGAACCGAATCCAAAAGTCGAATCCCGGAGTTTTTCTCTCCAAGATCGAATACCAAGATCAAAACAAGAGAAAGTATTGAGTTTTTGGGTGAAAACCAACTAAGAACTCAAAAACCTAGCTTAAAACATCCTACCCAGTTTCAAAAGAAATTTGCAGTTTTAAATTCTGAATTCGCGCGTTCCGCAGCCGCGGACAAGCTCGCGGGCCGCGGTGAAGGAATGGTCCGCAGCCGCGACTCGTCCCGCGGCCGCGACTTTTCTTCTCTGTCCGCCGGGTCTGATACTTCTCGCTCTTCGCGGCCGCGACCTCCTCCTCCGCGGCCGTGGTGAATAAAATTGGGCGCTGAACATGGTTTGTTCACCGCGGCCGCGAGAACACCATCGCGGGCCGTGGTGAAGGATTTCTGTGACATGTCTGTGATTTCCGGGCTCGTATCCACGCATCTGGACTCGGAATCGGATTCCGTCATTTCCTACTCGACCCCAACTCATCCGTCTAGATAATTATCCTCGCATGGCCACTTCCCAACTGAACCACCTATCCTGCACATCACCACTGACAAGAAAAACACAGAAAACCGGGAAAAAGAAACAAGAAAAACCAAAAACGAGAAAAATAAAGAAAACACACGACACGACACGACACAAAATGGACCAAGAACTAAAGAAAATAACCTAGAATGGAAAAAAATAAATGCAAAATTAACAAGGAAAACATGACAAAAATGGAACGAACAGTGTGACATGGCGGAACGACGCGGGGGTTGAGCTTGCCGCGGCGCGACGGGGAAGAAAGCAGCTTTTGGTCGTGGACTTCGCGGCGTGCTGGGAACTGTTGGCAGCGGCGCGGCGGGATTTTGGTCTCGGGAATACTCTGTTGCACGCTCACGCACGGTGCTTCAATATCGGGCGGCGATTGGACGCCGACGAGGCTTCTCGTAGCGGTTGGAAGGACTTCGGGCCGATTGGGAATCGTGCTCGACTTCGCGTGTGTTCGTCCGACTTCCGATACCTGCTTTTAGTTCTGCTTGCTCATTTGCAAATTGGTGAACTCATGATTGCCTTCCACTGTATTGCTGCTCGTATTTTGTTGCCTTTTAATTGAAGTCGGCCGAAGTACCTAACCTGTTCACCACAACAGACGAGACAAACGCAACAAAAAACAAAAAAACAAACTAAAAGCACAGAAAGACTCCAAAAGGCGAAGAACAAGAAACTAGACACAGAACGAACTAGAAACGAACAAAAATTACCTAATATGGGGAAAAAGAAATAAAAAAATAACATCATAAAACGAAACAAAAATGGGACATACAACATTTACTAAATTTAAAAATAAATAGAAATAATAAATAATAAAAACTGAAATTATTTATTACAAATTTATAAATAAGAATTTTATGGAAAAAAAATTAAATTTATATATTTGTCGACCATTTAAAAAAAAAAGATAAAATCATAACTAAATAAAAAAATAAATAAATACAAATAATATATAGCTATTGCATAGAAAATATTTTATTTACAAATTACTACTTTCTTTTTTTTTTTTTTTTTGCCGGAACGATAGAGATGATATATATTAGACAAAGCGAACCAAGTTCAAAAACAAAAAAGACAACCAAATGGAAAAATGAGAGGTACTGTGCAAAGTACCTAGAGCCTCAAAGACTAGAGAAGTCTAGAATCAAAACACAGAAAAACAAAGGTTATGCATCTATCCACTGCCCAAGGCCTAGCTAAAAACATATCCTTCACTAAACTAGAAACAAAGAGGAAAGCAAAGAAATCTAACTACCAGGACCAGAGGATGTGCCTGAGGTTGAAGTGAACTCCTGCCAATCTCAGAGGGCTGCAACAATCACTATATTTTCAAGCATTAGGGATTGATTAAAGACTCAAAGATTTCTTGATTTCCAAAGCCACCATAGCAAGTAGGTGGACAATTGGATTCTATCAATCACCACATCAGACTGCCTTATTGAGTTTACCTGACTCCACCAAGCTTTAAAAGAGTGAGTGTGGTTTATAAGTCCATCCCAGTGAACAGGTCCATAGTCCCAGATTCTGGAAGCTCGAGGGCAAGAGAACATCAAGTGCTCAACAGTTTCCTGTTGCTCTCCACACAGAGAATAGATTGTGTCAACAATGACTCCTCTTTCCCTCAAGTTCATAGCCACATGAAGAGTAGTAGATATGCATTTCCAAAGGAAATGCTTGATTTTCCCCTGGATTTTCAAATGCCAGCAACTTTAAAACATCTGATGAGGATGATTGAACCTTGAGCTTGTTTCTTGGATATCCAGTAAATAAAATTTCTGAGTGGCCTGGTGCTTGTAAGTGCTAGCCACTGTGAATTGCCCTTTAGGATCTAATCCCCAAATCCATCTGTCTGGTCTCTCTAGATTCAAGGTGTTGATATTGAGGATGGTTGCACTATCTTTTGAGTCAAACACTTGATCCACTAGCCAAGCATTTCAATCCTTCCCATCATTCTGCAGTAGGTCCTTGACCCAGATTAAATGGCCCCTTGCAATTTCAATCAGAGTGGGATGAGGTTTCATCAACCCTGGAACCCAGTTCATATCATCGATTTTGGTGGATAAGCCATTTCTAATTTCCTTTTTTAAATTTCTGGAAAATAGGGGCATCACATAAAGCCAACTATTCCAAACCCATGATCCTTTCTGAGTTTTTTCAGCCATGGGAATGGAGTAATCAGGAAAGTATATATCTTTGAGGATTTTTCTTACCAAAAGGTCAGGATTAGTTGCAATTCTCCAAAGATGCTTGTAAATAAGGGCTTTATTAAAAAGACAATCAAGGAATCCCAAGCCCCCCTTGACCTTTGGTAATGAGATTCTTTCCCAAGCTCCTCCAATGTATCCCAGATTCATTGTTGTTACTCGAGTGCCACCAGAAGGGTGCACAAAGCTTTGAGATTTCCTTGCAAATTGAAACTGGGATCTTGAAACAGGTCATTGAGAATATAGGCAAGGCTTGTATAACAGATTTGAGAAGGACTTCCTTGCCAGTTATTGATAATATCTTGTTCTTCAAGCTTTGCACTTTTTCTCTGATAGAGTCTAGGATATAATCAAAAACTTCTTTCTTGGACCTGTCAATTTCCAAAGGTAGCCCAAGGTACCTGGTTTGTGGGGAACAATTCCATGGAAAACACTGCATATTCTATCTTTCATGGGTTGAGGAGTATTCCTGCTAAAGAAAATGCCTGATTTTTTTAGGTTAACTTTTTGGCCAGATAAAAGCCTGTATTGCTCCAGAAGATTAAGAAGGTGTCTTGCCTGATCAACTCCAGCTTTGTTGAATAACAGTGAGTCATTTGCAAATAAAAGATGGGAGATGGGTGGGCCATTCCTTGAGAGCTTAAGACCTTGAACACATCCTTGCTGTTGGGAGTTAGTGATCAGAGTAGACAAAAGTTCTGCAACAATGATGAATAAGTACGGGGACATGGGGTCCCCCTGTCTTATTCCTCTTGAAGGAGTGATGTATCCACTGACTTTGCCATTAACTTTGAAGGAGATAGTAGAGGTGGAGATACAGATCAGTATAAGCTTGACAAAGTCTGAGTGAAAGCCCATTTGGTTTATGATCCTCTGCAAACAATACCACTCAACCCTATCAAAGGCCTTCATTAAGTCCAATTTCAAAGCCATGAAGTAATTTGGGCCAGTGGAGTGCCTATTAAGGAACTGAAATGCCTCCTGAGCAATGATGATGTTGTCCATATTATATATATACTACTTTCATATTATATTATATATAGAAGTATCATTTTATTTATTATAAATAAATTTAATTTAATTTAGTTTAATTTTATTTTTGATTATTATGTTAATTCAATTTATAAAAAATGTATATTTAAATTTAATATTAAAATTTAATTCATATTGATATATTTCTAATTTATTTATATTAAATTATCATTTTATTTTTATAATAAATAGTAATATATTTATTTATTATTTTCAAATTTTTATTTTATTTTATTTTATTCAATTTAATTTTTATTTTATTTTATTTAAATTATATTTCTTATAATTATATTATTTTGTGATTTTGTGATTTTTTATTTTTTATTTGAATAAGTTTTTTGTTGTTCGTGCTGTTTAAATGAATGTGTTAGATATGCACATGGAATGATGGTGGCCAAGTGGTTTAAAGTCTTGCCTATTAATTTTTTGGCCTAGGCTCGAATTCTAGGGGCAGAAAAACATTACTTTTTGCCCAACAACAAGTAGAAAATGAAGGGGCAAAATAGTAAATTTTAATTTTAAATAAAAATAAATGAAAAAAATGAATAATTATCGCAGTACATGAATGTGTACAGCACGCGCCGCCAAGTTTGACGGAGAGAGGGCAATCGTGCAACAATTAGTTAATACAAGGGGTCTGACGCAATTTTTAAAATTAGGGGAAAACGCGCAGATTTCGTATAATACAAGGGGGGTCATGTATATTTTACCCATGGAAAAATTGTCTTGTTGAATAGGTGCCGCAAGAGACCCTTTGAATTGTTTCCATTGTATAGTATCAGGTCTGGTCTGTTACTCCCTCCATTCCGCTTTAGCCTCGTCAACAATAGACCTCTCATGAATCCAGTCACCCTTGTAGAGCCATTTGTTTCTTGCTTTCCACATATTCCACCAACACTGCAGATAAGCAAAACCTTTCCTTTTTCAGTTTGAACCTATCAGCCACACAGATATTGAACCACCAGTTTTGAAATGACATCATGGAAGCAGGCCCAGGTTCCCATTCAAGACCACACAGCTTCCAACAAATCTTAGGTCTAGAACAGTTAAACAAAATATGATTCATGTCTTCTGCACTGTCTCAACAGTTAGAGCATATCAAGTCAAGAACCATGCCCCTCTTGGTCAGTTTAGTTTTACAGCTTATGAACTCATGTCAACATCTCCACAAGAAGTTTTTGATTTTAGGCTTCAGAGGCAATGATCTGGTAATCTTCCACATTCTAGCAAGAGCTTTAGGGTCTTTACTTGAGCCAGCTTTCCCCTGAATGAAGTTCCTATGCTGCACAATGGTCTGATAGGCATCTTTGACAGAAAATCTACCTTGAGTGCCTCCATGCCAGATCAATTTATCATGTGAATCACCAGTTGTAAGTGGAATCTTTAAAAAAAATTTATTATCTGCAGGTGCAAAGGTTTGTTGGACAAGGTCTTGGTCCCAATCCCTAGTTTGGGGTCTAATCAACCCGCACAATTTCTTAAGTCTAACTCTATCCCCACTGAAATGGCAAATAGGCTTGAAGTGAGGAACATTAGGAATCCAAGTGGAATCCCAACTGAAAGTGCTATTACCATTCCCAATATCCATTTTGGCCCCAAGATCAAATGATTTTCTAGCACTGAGAAAGCTTCTCCATAGCCAAGAGTCAGAGGATTTAGTGCTAGCATATCTCAGGTTAGAGTTCCAGAAATACCTGCCTTAATGAGTCTACTCACCAAAAGATTAGGTTTAGTAATAAACCTCCAGAGTTGCTTAACAAAAAAAGCCTCATTAAAGGCCACTAGATCCCTAAATCCCAACCCACCACTCTCTTTATGATTTGTCAACTTCCCCCACTCAGCCCAATGAATCTTATCCCTCACACTCTCATTTTGACCCCACAAAGATAGTTTTAAGAATAGCTACATGAATTCTACAACAAGACATGATATAAGTGGGCAGTGCATTAAGCCCAGACTTAATTAAATTTTCCTTCCCAACCTCACTCAAAAATTTGTTTTTCCAATTCCTGATTCTAGACTTGACACACTCACTAACAAACAGGAAAATAGTTTTTTTGGATCCCCCAATGCCAAGGGGCAAGACTATGTACTGAGAGAAAGTAACCCTAGAGATGCCAGAAAGAGCCATAGAGATATCACTACAAAAATCTTCTTGAGCATTTTTGGAGAAAAAAAATAGAGGATTTATCAAAGTTAACAAGCTGACAAGAATCATGACCATACTTGGCAAGAATAGAGACTATTAAATTAGCATGGTGACCATCATCTTTTCAAAAGAGATGGATTCATCTGCAAACAATAAATGAGAAATAACGGGGGCATTCGTAGCAACTTTGACTCCTTTAAACTCACCCACTGAACAAGATTGAGAGATCATATTTGGAAAAGCTTCAGAAATAAGAATGATCAAGTAAGGTGATAGAGGATCACCTTGTTTAAGCCCTCTAGTTGGCTGCAAATAACCCAGACAAGCACCATTAACATTGAAAGAATATGATGTGGAACAAACACAAGCCAAGATCCAAGAAACAAAGACATCACAAAAACCCATCTGCCTACAAATTCTAGCAATGAAGGACCATTCAACTCTGTCATATGCCTTTGCCATGTCAAGTTTTAAAGCCATGTAGAAATTTTTACCCTTTCTCTCGCTATTTAAGTAATGGATACATTCATTTGAAATTATCACATTATCCAAAATTTGTCTACCAAGCACAAAAGTAGATTGGGCAACAGAAATACAAGAAGAAAGAACTGGTTTCAACCTATTAGCTATCACCTTAGCAAAAATCTTATAAACAACAGAGCATAAGCTAATAGGTCTATAATCAGCAACCTTTGTAGGGTTTTTCTTTTGAGGGATCAAAGTTATAACAGTATGGTTCAGACCCTTTGGCATTTTCCCACAAGAAAAGAAATTATACACAGCAAGACAAACATGATATTTAATGACAGGCCAGGCATTTTGAAAGAACAAAGCAGTAAATCCATCAGCCCCAGGGGATTTATCCTGACTCATATCAAACAAGGCAGTTTCAGTCTCTTTTTCCTTAACCAACTTAATTAAGTCAGAATTCATATCCTCAAAAATAGTCCTAGGCATACCATGTAAGTTACAAAATTGATCCAAAGGATCAGAAGATTTGAAAATCTGATCAAACAACAATTCAGAGAGAGTATCCTGGACATTCAAACATAGAGATCCATCTGGTTTCAGAATACTATCAAGACTATTAGTAACCCTTCTTTGCTTAACATGGGCATGAAAAAATTTTGTAAGTTACAAAATTGATCCAAAGGATTAGAAGATTTGAAAATCTGATGAAACAGCAATTCAAAGAGAGTATCCTGGACATTCAAACATAGAGATCCATCTGGTTTCAGAATACTATCAAGACTATTAGTAACCCTTCTTTGCTTAACTTGGGCATGAAAAAATTTAGAATTATGATCCCCTTCTCTGAGCCATTGGATCCTAGCCTTCTGCTTCCAAAATCGTTCCTCATATCTATAGGCCAAGTTCAAATCACTCTTACAAGAGACCCATTCTCCCCAGTCTCTA
>CACSLK010034598.1:7847002-7857558 GCA_902706635.1 Striga hermonthica | reverse complement strand
CCCCCTCCCCCATCTCTCTCATGACACTTAAATTGGATTTACACTCATCAATAATAAGTCTGGCATTCAAGTTTTTAATCTTTTTCCAATTCAAAAGGCTCATTCTAATATGCCTAAGCCTATCCTGAATGCTATATAATGCATGCCCAGACACATGATCTTTCCAAGAAGTAGCAACAACACTATTATAATCCTCAGCATCAATCCAGTTAGCATCAAAGACAAATATTTTTTGAGTACTCACAACAATATCAGAACAATCCAGCAACAACATGCTATGATCTGAAGATATAAGAGTAAAGTGCTTAACAAGGGATTTAGGGATTTGAAATTACCACGCTGGAGAAAGTAAGAATATATCTAGTTTTTCCTCAATGAAAAAATTCCCCTCCCTATTGTTAGACCAAGTATATGGGTGACCAATGGAAGAAGGTTCCATGGCGCCTAAGGCACTAACAAAGTTCCTGAAGTGAAAAAACTATATTCCTCTCTTTGCACCCCTCCTTTTTTTTTCTCCATGACTGAGAATGTCATTAAAGTCACCACAAAGAAACAAAAGATTACCCCAAGATAGACTCTGCCTCACTAATATTTCCCATCGTTTAAGCCTAACCTCTGCTTCAGTGCTAGCATAAACAAAAATGGCACAACAGATATCAGACAGGTTTCTAAACTTAAACTTAACTTCAATACAGAAATCCAGGCTAACCAACTCAATAATAGAAATATTACTAGACCAGGTAAGAAAAAATCCCATTTCCTCCCCATACGGTGGACATAATGCCATCTATCCTAAAAATTGATTTTCTTACACATGGTTTCTACAAACTTTTGTTTTTTAGTCTCAGAAAGAAAAGCAAAATTTGGGTGGTGGGTCCTTAAAGACTCCTTAAATTGGGAAATTATAGAGGGCCCCCCCAGACCTCTACAATTCCACACACAGTCTTTAATTGGAAACAATGGGACCAGTTAGGGATGATTTCTTCCACCACAACCAGAATAGCAACATCAGAAAACTTAATTTTTTTCCCTTTGGAGCCCTCATCCTCCTTTGGGAGGTAATTGGATAGGAGAGAATCACTTTTTCTCTTCCCTTTATCTTTATAACCACAGGGTTCACAGAACCCTCTTCAGCATCTATATGCATAACCTCAGAGTTGGGCACTTTACTAGGTCTAGATTTCCTAGTGAAAGTGGATTTTTTTTCCTTATGACTATTCTCTCTCCAATAGTGGATGGCTGAATTGCCACTTCTACTAAGTTATCCTCAGATTGAGGCTACAAAACCTTAGGTTGGCAACCCACAGGTTGCTCCTTAGAAGGAGAGCTGTGATAGACTCTTGCACAGGGGCTTTGGTGTTACTAAGGTTTTCAGGTTGATTACTACCCTCTCCTCCATTTAACAAATTGCCCTGAGACAGAGACTCTCTGTTTTTTACCACTACCCTCAACACTTGTAGGAGACCTATTCTGAATTGGGTTGACAGATGGTTCCTTATCACTAGACTGACTCCCATGGTTATTACTAACCATGGTTTTGTCCCCAAATGAGAAGATAGGAGCAACTCTCAGCCATTCTTCATATTTTCCCTTGTTTGACACATACTCGCATCTTCATATTTCAAGACAAAAATTTTCTCAGCATGCTCAATACACCCACAATAAAAACAAAATGTTTGTAAGTTTTCATACCTGAAATCCACCTAAGTGGATTCTGATCCCACCTTTATAGATGAGCCTCTGAGGATGGTTCATTGACATTGAGTTCCACTAGTATCTTCATCACTTGTCCTTGTTGACTTCCAGGTTCTGGTATTTGAACATCCAAAGGGTTTCTTTTCCTTTTCCCAATCTTCACACATGTATAAGAAGTTATCCAGTGTAATGGCAAATTCATAACATGCACCCAAATTTTAATGACTTCTTCTTCAGTCGAAAATTCAATAATTCCAGATTTCCAATGTTTTAAAAGAATGTACTGGCCATCAAAGGACCAGGTTTTGTCTTTTAGGATTTGGCTCTATCTTCCTCACATTGGAGTAAAAACTGAAATCTATTATTTTCCAAAGATTTAATAGTGAAAGGTTCTTTCGTCATCCAAATGCTACTTAAGGTAGCTCTAAGACCGATAAAGTTGGATTTTTTTCCCCAAAGATTTTGGCAATTAAACTAAGTTGGCAATCATTAAGGCTAGGAGCTATATCCTCATTCGAAAGATCAACCCCTAATCCTTCCTTATCACACAACTTAAACCTAGATAGCTTATCAGAAATCTCAGGCTCAATAAGTCTAAAAATCCCAAGCCCAACCAAAACCTAGCATCCTGAGAACACCACAACCCCCTATTGCACTAGCACAGACAAATACCAAATAATACAGATAAATGCAAATATGAACCAAATTACACACGCAAGAGAGAAAATAACATATGCAAACAGGCAGAAAAACTAATAAGGCAGCTGACAGAGTTAAAAAAATCCTAGAAATCACACCCTAGGGACAAATCCACAACAACCCCCATGAAGACAGAATGAAAATGAAAGAAGGAACGAGGAGAACACAGAGAAGGAAGCCCTAAAACCAAGCACGCATCAATCTATACCACTCGAAGAAGCTAGATAAGCAAGAAGATCGATCCCAAAAGGAAATGCTCAAGAAGATACGATAGCTATCCAATTAATGGAACTCGAGGAGCCTGGACTAGTTATAATCCAATCTCCAAACTGACCTACATTTAGACATTATTTTTAACATCTTCAGATTTTATCAAGCAATTTCTATTTGAGTGATCAATTTTCCCAGAATAAAAACAAAAATTTTACAGGTTCTTATACCTGAAATCCACCCAAGTGGATTCTGACCCTACCTTAATAAGAGACCCTCTTGGATTGGTTCATTCAGCTTGAGTTATACCTACATCTTCACTACTTGTCCTAGTTGGCCTTCGCACTGGGGATTTAGATATCTAAGATTTTGGCAATTCTCCTTCCTATCTTAAGACCAATGTCAACAGAAATCCAGTACATGGGTAAATTCAGGATATGCACTCAAATTTTAATGACTTCTTCTTCAGAAGAAAGGTCTAGGGACATAGGATTCCATAATTTCAAAAGGATATAATGTCCATAAATGGACCAAGTCTTTCCATGCAGAACCTATCTATGTCCTCCTCACACTAGAGCAAGAATTAGAACTCATTATTAGTTAAATTCATAATGGCAAAAGGCTTTTTAGTAGTCCAAATACTATTCAAAGTAGTTTCAGTCCACTAAGTTAGCCTTTTTATCACCGAAAACTTTCCGTGTGAGACTAAGCTGGCACTCCTTAACAATAGGGGCTATATCATCCACAGAAAGTTCAACCCCTTGTTCTTCCTTACTAGAAATCTTAAACTTGAGAAGCTTATCTACGAGATCCTGATCCATCTAAATTCAAAAACCACCCAAAAATAGCAAAAGCACTAAGAACCACACAAGCAGCTAAGAACCAACATCACATGAAAGAACAACCACACCCAAGCAACAAATAACTAAGAACAGGGCAAAACAGACAATCACAAAAGCCAATAAAACAATCAATGCATCAGAGCCAGGGAAACACAAGAACTTATACGCTGGAACCCTAAAGTATACATAAGACACGATGAAAAGAAGCCAACAACAAGCACTAAGCAAAAAATCCGAAACCTTTTCAAAGACCCAAGGAAAACGAGAGCCTCAGCCAAATGGAAAAAAGCCCTAAACTAAAACCAGAAAGCGATTACACTCTTCAAGTGAGGGGAAGAAAAAGAATGAGAAACAAAACATCCTAGAAAGAGAAACAAAAGCCCTAACACCAACAATTAAGCACACAAGATGGATCGATAAAGGACCAAATCCAGTAGCTAGAACTCAAGATCTCAAGAGAGAACAAGAAAACCTAGAGACGGACTTCCTTAGGGATACCCTAACACAACTAACTTGTACAAATCCCTGGAGACAACCTTGTCATTCGTATATGATACCTTACAAATATGATCATATTTCAAAATATTGATAAAAACAAAATTGAAGATAATTGATATTGAGAATATAACAACAAGTTTTACAGAAAACATAAAAATTTTGTACAACTTAAATTATTTTGATCAAATGATATTGCGGATATAATTTATATTTATCTCCTCTGATTTTTCTTTTCATGGATTTGGATTTGGATCTTCGAATATGGATTTGAACTTGCATAACGTTGACTCTAGGGCTTGAAAGCTTTTTCCCGACTCAAACACTACGTTGTTTGAACTTCTCGACGAACGCGACTTGAATATTTCTTGAACGTCATTGATGGTTTTGGATTGATTTGAGAGGAGTTGAAGTCATCTCTTTACTTCTTGGGGAAGAGTCGTCGCCTCGTTTTCATATTCTTGGCCTTATTTTCCATTGGACTGACTTCGGGCAGTTCTTCAAGAACTTCTTCAAATCATCAAGAGGTTTCTTGAGAGCTCTTGAATTTGGGACTTTTATTTTTTAGATTTGTTTGATATTTTGAGGTGTGTTTGACACTTTGAGGTGCGTTTTGTGGCATTGAGAAGAGCCCAATTTATAGGTGTAGCAGAGAGAGTCTTGGAGAAGAAGACATCAATTTGATTGGTCCTTTATGATTTGATATAATCTCTTTCCTTATCCTAAGATTTGACTTGCTGGATAAGAAATAATAACTTTATTAATTAAATATCTTATTTATCTTGAATTTATGTCCAAAAATAAATAATGACATTTATTAATAAAATTTTAAAATTTCGATGTCTACAAATGCCCCTTGAGACTTGTTCGCGGACAAAATGTCTTGGTAGTGAATGAGTCTCAAAATTTTAAATTTGGTTTGGACATGCAGATAGTTTAAACTCTTATCTAGGAGCTCTTCGACTTGAGTTTGTAGATAGTTTAAACTCTTATCAGGAGTTCTTCATTTGACTTGATTTGTAGATAGTTTAAACTCGTATCAAGGAGTCTTGATTTGACTTGGTAGAAAGTTTAAACTCATATCAAGGAGTTCTTCATTTGATTTGATTTGTAGATAGTTTATACTCGTATCAAAGAGTTCTTGATATGGGTTGAAAGATAGTTTATACTCGTATCAAGGAGTTCTTTATTTGACTTCGTAGATAGTTTAAACTCATATCAAGGAGTTCTTCATTTGATTTGATTTGAGACAGTTTATACTCATATCAAGGAGTTCCTCATTTGATTTGATTTGTAGACAGTTTATACCGTATCAAGGACTCCTTCATATGGTTAGGCAGATATTTTATACTCGTGTCAAAGAGTTTTCAAATTTTATTTGAATTGTAGACCTTTTATTCTCGTGTAAATGAGATCTTCAAACTTGTAGATATTATATGCTCGTGTCAAGGAGCCATATAGATAGTTTAAGCTCTTATGAAGGAGCATTTGAATTGGATATTTGGATAGTTTTGGCTCATATCGAGGAACTTTTTAGATAGTTTAGGCTCATATCAAGGACCATTATAAATAGTTTAGACTCGTATCAAGGAGCATTGTAGATAGTTTAAGCTCATATTAAGGAGTATTTGAATATGTAGATAGTTTAGGCTTATATCAAGGAGCATCGATAATTTGATGGAGCTCTTCATATAAATTGCCCCCATGGAATTTAAGAAGAATATAAAAGACTGTTTTTGTTTCCTCCATTCGGATGTTTCATGAACACGTCAATTTTCGAGCTTCATGGCATGAGGAGACATCATCCTTCGTTGCCCCTTGTACATTTTCTTCAAAGAGGTCTTCGTGCATCTTAAAAAATCTTCGAACATGATTTGGAGGGAAGAGATGAGAGGTAGAGAACGTCCCACCAGATGTGCCAAATTTTTGACAATGGATTTTATGAAGAAAAAAAAACATAAAACTTTGATTCTCCTCTGATTTGTAGACATCGAAATTTTAATATTTTATTACCTAGTGTCCTTATTTATTTTGGGACATAAATCCAAGATAAATAAGATATTTAATAAATAACTTAATTATTTCTTGCCCACCAAGTCAAATCTTAGGATAAGTACAGAGATTATATCAGATCTTAGGAGAATGAAAAAGATTATGTCAAATCATGAAGTACCAATCAAATTGAAGTCTTCTTCTACAAGACTCTCTTTCCTACACCAATAAATAGAGCTCTCCTCTATGCCACAAATCACACCTCAAAGTATCAAACACACTTTAAAAATCAAACACCTAAAAAAAATAAAAGTCTCAAATTCAAGAGCTCTCAAGAAACCTCTTGAATATTTGAAGAAGTTCTTGAAGAACCGCCGAAGTCCGTTCTATGAAAAAGAAGGCCAAGAAGAAGTATAAGAGGCGGCGGCTCTTCCCCAAGAAGTAAAGAGATGATTTCAAGTGATCTAGAGAATTCTCACGACAAGATTCAAGTGTTCTTGAAGATTCAAAGCCGTTCTTGAAGATTCGAAGGAATATTCAAGCACGTTCAAGCTCAAAACCGACATTTAATCTGGAAACAAGCTATCAAGCTTCCGAATTACGTTTATATATATTCAAGTGTTCTTGAAGATTCAAAGGAGTACTTGAAGATTCAAACCAAGATTCAAGCGCGCTAAACCTCAAAGCTGGCGTTCAATCCAGAAACAAGCTAGGAAGCCTCCGAATAACATTCTTTGCATTCTTGGGATATTACGACGTTTGATCCAGGAAAAAGCTATCAAGCCCTCGAGTCAATGTTATTCAAGTCAAAATCCCTCTTTCAAAAAGATCAAATAATCAAGTCCTCCATGAAGTCTTATTCAATCAAGTCAAGGTCTAACATTTAGAACGAGAATAAGTCATTCGACCCCAAATTAACGTTAGAGAAATTCAATCTCAAGCATGAAGGAGATTCAATGGTCAAATCAATCTTTCAAAATCTCAAGTTCAAATCCAAGAAGAGAAGAATCAGAGGAGACATATAGAGATTGTCCCCGCAAATTGTTTGATCAAAATATAGACAAGTTGTACAAAAGTTTTATGTTTTCCATAAATTTTGTTACTACAAATTTGCCATGCCCGGTGGGACATTCTCTACCTCTCATCTCTTTACTCCAAATCAAGTTTGGAGATCTTCGAAAATGCATGAAGACCTTTTTGAAGAAATGTAAACAGGGACAATTAAGGATGTTGTCTCCTCAAGCCACGAAGCTGATGAAATCATCGACTTCATCCAATTCATTCTAATGAAGGCAAACAAAAGAGGCTCTACATGACCTTCTCAAAGAATGTTCCATGGGGGCAATTTATATGAAGAGATGCTCCTTGATACAAGCTTAAACTATCTACAACGCTCCTTGATTAAGCTTAAACTATCTAAAACACTCCTTGATATAAGACTAAAGTATCTATAAAGCTCCTCGATATGAGCCAAAACTATCCAAATATCCAATTCAAGAGCTCTCAATAAATATGTACAACCTCTTTTTATCTCCATTTGTTAGCGGGTACAATCTATCTTCATCTCCTCTGATTCTTCTTTTCATGGATTTGGATTTAGATCTTCGAATGTGGATTTCAGAACACTACGTTACTTGAACTTCTCGACGAAAAAGGCTTGAATGTTGCTTGAATGTCATTGATACTCTTGGATTGATTTGAGATGACTTGAAGTCGTCTCTTTACATCTTCGGGAAGAGCTGGCACATCTTTTTCTTCTTCTTGGCCTTCTTCTTCATTGAACGGACTTCGGGTGGTTCTTTAAGAACTTCAAATCTTCAAGAGGTTTCTTGAGAGATCTTAAATTTTAGACTTTATTTTTGAGATATGTTTGATACTTTGAGGTGTGATTGATATTTTGAGGTGTGTTTTGGTGGCATTGAGGAGAACCCTATTAGTTATAAGTGTAGGAGAGAGAGTCTATGATAAGAAGACATCAATTTGTTTAGTTATTTATGATTTGATAAAATCTCATTCCTTATCATAAGTGTGAAGCCCCGTTTGTTTATTGGATTTTTTGTAGTTTTATTTATATGCTTTATATTTTTTATTTGATTTAATTGTCTAATTGATATTAATTGCTTTATTATTTTATATATTATTGTGTGTATTATTTATATAAGTGCCAGATTTATTTTATTTATTTTCCCGAACATTATTCGCGTGAGCCGAGCCTTTTTAATTTTTTAGTCGAGCTCAAGAGGAGAACCGGACCATGCGCCCTCGACCCGCACTCGCGCGCGGACCCGATTCCATTTTGCTTGGAGGGCAAGATTTTACCCTACGGCTTTTTAATCGTAGCCTTCTCCTCACTCTCGTCAATTTTCACGCAAACTTTCCCCAGCACTCTCATATCTCTTTTCTCTCGATCACAAGAAGAGAAACCCTCCCTGTTAAAAAAATCGATCGCTCTCATATCTCTCATCTTCTCGCTCTCGTTCTTAAAAAAACAAAAAAGAGAAGAAATATTCTCGCTCTCTCTCCCGTCGACCGTGAGCAGCCACACGTGAAGGCCCGCGATCCTGCTACCGACGATCAACCCCCGGCGTCCAGCAGGAGTTCCTCGTCGTTCTTTTCCCTAGCGGCGAGCCACCCTCCCCCTCAATCTCTCGCGATCAACTCCCGGCGTTCCCTGACACCACGACAAGTCCCGGCGAGCTTCCCCTCGCGACCAGCGCCGAACCATCATTCCTTGGCCTCCGTTTAGCGCATGATCAGACCAGCACCCCGAATCTCGGTTCACGTGAGTCCGACCAGCAAGAACATGCGATAAGGAGCCATAGCCGCGAGTCGAGCAATGCAACCTCGCCGTGTACCATCGCCGAGCACCCGTTCAGCCCCTCTCTCTGTCGTTTTCGTGTGTTATTCCTGAGAACGATACGTGATGGCTTGAACCCCCTTTATTTTATGTTTTTATATGTGTGTTGTTGAGGGTCCTTGCTTAATTGCATGTTAGGGTTTTATATGTGTGTGTTATGTGGAGTTCTATGTTGTTTTGAGTTGAAGTCTTGTTGAGAACATGTTAATTCTGAAACCCTTCCCTTGTTAATATGTGTTATGATGAGGTATATGGTGTACAAGATGTTGTTTTGGGTATATCATATGATTTGAATAACATATTATATGAATAAATGTTGTTTTTGCATTTGTCTCTTCGGTTTGATGTCGAAACTGAAGGACATGAGTTAATTTCGTGGGAACCCTGGAGTTGTGAGTGCTTTGGTGTATCCTTGACATGGTAGTGAAAGGCTTGGGTCATTTTGATGCCTGTGCTATGAGTTATGAATTTTTTAAGTTGATCGTGCTGCTGGATTTTGCAAAAATCATGAAAAATGAAGAACTGGTTATTTTGATGTGAATTTTTGATATCTTGGACCTTTGTTGATGAAGTTATGGTGTAAAAATTTGCAAGTTGAAATTAGACCTGTAGCTATATGTGTTTTGGTGAATTTAAGTTCTGGTCAGATTCTTGATAAATTCATGTAAAATTGAGTTTAAAGAGTTTTGAGTTGAACTTTTGGGAATGATGTTATTTTTCTTTCTTGCTCATTGTGTCAAAATTTCACTTGAAAGTTCGAAGGTGTACCTGGTGAACTAGGAATTTCACTCTATGGCTGTAATTTTGCAAAAAAATATTTCCCAAGGTTAAAATGGTTTTTAGGGGTCAATTTTTGGTGTACTTGTGTATTTTTTAGTATATTTTGTTGTGTAAAAATTTCATTGAAAACGCACGAGTACATTTTAAAATGATCTGGTAGACAATGTTTCTAGCCTGTTTTCTAGCCCTGCCAGCACCCAGGCCCGGTCCATGCAGCCCCGGCAGCACCCAACCGGGCCCTATTTTTGCTATTTTTCGACTTGTTTGACTTCCTATTGACCTGTCACTATGTTTTTCGTGTTGTATGTGTTCTAGATGACTTGTAATTGGTTTTTCGAGTCTAGATAGTTAAACCAAAGGTTCCAAACTCCATTAGAAATTCTACGAATCACTTAGTCGATAATGTTTTGGCTATGTGAATGTTGTTGAATGTGTTTTCATGTGTCGGATAGTTGTTTGTAGGACTATCTTGATGAATGTAGGTTTGACGAGCTGAACCCTCGACATAAGTCCTTCCCTTGTGTGAATGTACCACTTCGGTAACCAGGTGGGTTGTTTAAGAATTTTTATGCCGTAAATTATCTATGTCTTGTTGGGTTGATATGATCAATGTATGCATGTTAACCATGTAGCCTATCGATGTGAGCTGTTACGGCCGTCGGTACGGTTGTCCCCGTCGATGTAATACGGTGCCCTTGTGAGGAAGTCTCCTTAATTCCTAATAATAGGCCATGCTCTTGTGAGGCATGAAAGTACTAATGAAAGGTCGTGCCCTTGTGAGAAATGTACTCCCGCCGTTAAGGTAATGAATCCCCTTTTCACGGCTACTGAAAGATGTGTACACATGAGTAATGTTAAATGGTGTGTGAATAGGAGATGTGACAGGATTGATTGATTTATGTTCATGCTGCGACCATACCCTTCTTACATTATATATATTGTTTACGTGCATAGCGTTGAGCAAAGTGGTATGTGCTCACCCCCAT
>CACSLK010034598.1:7833223-7846983 GCA_902706635.1 Striga hermonthica | reverse complement strand
TTTAGGTTGAGCAGGTGGCGTGCATGACGATGAGAGGACGAGTGGCTTGTCCTATGTTTTGCTTATTTTGCTTCCGCTTTCTGTTCCTATAAACATGTTATTTGGGTCTTGCGAACCTTATGTTTTGGTTTTGATTGTGATCATGTTGGTCTGACTTTATGAACCTGTCGTATTTGGTTTTCGGTCATGTTAAATTGCTTTCAAACTTGTGTTTTGAAAAGGTTGGGATTTCTGGATTGTTTTGAAAACCCTATGATTTGGATATTCAGGAGTGATGTGTTATTTGAATATCATGTTGAATTCGATTATTCATGTTGGTGATTGTTGAATATCATGTGAAATGTTTTGTTATCGGATAATGAAATCCATGTGAAAATCGGGTAATGAATTCCTGTGAGTTCAGATATGACTTAGCTATGATGATGTCCATGTTAAAGTTGATTTCGAACACTGAATTTCGAAAATGTTATCTTGATTTTTGAATAAGTCATGGATTATTTTTAAAATCAAAATGGGACGTTACAATAAGATTTGACTTGGTGGGAAAAAAATAATAGCATTATTAATTAAATATTTTATTTATTTTGGATTTATATCTCAAAATTAATATTGACATTAATTAATAAAATATTAAAATTTCGATGTCTACAGAGAAATTTGAAAATTACAAACAATCAAATCTTATAATTTACAATTCGAAGGAGAGCAAAACTAAAATTGTAAAATATTTGATATATATTAAATAAAATATGTGTGTGCAGATACGTTTATTCGAACAAGGTTCTTAATATTTTCGAAGTGAATTAGGTGCGGTTATTTAAGAAAAGTATATCAATATTATATCTAGCAAAAGACGGATTAACTGAATTAACAATCTTGAAAATAAAACTCTCAATTAACAATGTTTTATGTATGCTCGAGCAATTCTCGCGATTCAGAGCGTTCCCCATTCTCTCGATTGAGAGCGCCCCATAGTTTCGTTTGATTCTTGGTTATTGTTGTTGAATCCTTGCGCCTAATTCTTAGTTCTGATATCTTCCAACCTCGAATTCTATTATCGTTTTTCCTCTGAATCATTTAGGTCTTATCTTCTAGGGTTCTACAGTATGAGCTCGAGTGGGGTAGGGCAAGACGACGAGCTTTCACAACGGCTTCATGGATTCTCTTTATCGGATAAAGAGCACAATTTCATTGACATTGCTACTGTTGATATCAAAATCAGTGATGCCGAGTTCCAGCGTAGCTTATTTGGGAAGATAATCGGAGATAGAAAGGCTTCCTGGATGGGCCTCAAGAGAGCTATGAGCTACATTTGGAAGCTCAAAGAACCGATGGAAATCAAGGAATTGGGACACAATTTTTTTCAATTTATCTTTCAAAATAAAGAAGACCTCGAGCGGGTAGCAAAGGGTCTAAACTGGACCTTTGACAATCAATATTTGGTCCTCTCAGAATGGCGAGTAGGTTTGTCAATCAACCACCCTGACTTCAACGAACTTAAAATTTGGGTTCAGGTATACAACGTCCCTCTCAACTGGCTTAGCACTAACGTTGGGATGAAAATTGGGAAAGTCTTTAAAGATATTAAGAATGTAGTGATAGTGGGAGCAGGCAACCATGGCGGAAGGATAATGCGTCTTCTAGCAGTAATTGATTTAATGGAAGCGTTGCCTCGATGTGCTCATGTCAGATTGAACGATCAGGCAGTTTCTATAAGTTTAAAATATGAGAAACTTGTTAACCTCTGTCACTATTGCGGGTTCATAGGTCATCTTGACCGCAGTTGTTTGAGGAGACTCCAAGACATTAGTACAAAGACGGTGAAAGAAGGACAGTTCGGTGATTGGATGCGGGCCACAGAAAGTCTTAGCTGGGCAGGATTGAACAATACAGGTTCTCAAGCCACACCTTCCTCCAACAACAGAACTTCCCCTGAGGAGAATCATCACCAACACTCTCCATCTAGTCCTGATGCTGACAGCAATAAAATCCTCACTATTCAAGACTCACCCTCTCAAGTTAAGGACATTGTCTCAGAGGCATCCAACTCTCTTTCTAACAGCCAGTTACACCCTCACATCATTAAACCAGTCCCAATTACTCAAGCCACTTCTACCCCTATGATTCCAGGAGCAGCCAACAGTTCTCAGACTCTACCTCCATCCAAAGACATGGAAATTGAAGTGTATCAACCTCCACACCCTGACCCCTTGAAATCCCCTCTCAAACCCTCTCATTTGTGCAATATCAAAACTTGGAAAAGATCCTCTTCTTCAAAGGGCAGACTCCATAGGGAGGAAGGGGATTCTGGACAACCACTTAGCATCATTGGCAAGAGACCAAGACCAATAACTGATCCTTTACTGGTGGATGTCTCTATTCTTAAACCAGAGCAAGAAGACAGGAAGAAGCAAAAAACAGAAGACAAACAGGTGGGGGTGGCCAGCCTCGAATGGCACCCAAGTGACAAATGTTAGCTGCGGTGTGAAATTGTAGAGGGCTGGGTGGGCCCTCTACAGTTTCCCAAATCAGAGAGTCATGCAAGGCTCACCACCCATCTTTTCTTTTTCTCTCAGAAACTAAAAAGTCTTCAGCTTTTGTCAAAACTGTAGTTAGGAAATTAGAGTATGATAATAGATTTGTTGTTGTTGACCCCTTGGGTTTAAGTGGGGGACTTCTTCTTTGTTGGGATAATGTTGTCCAGATTATTAATATTGTTTGTCATCAATTTTACATTGTTGTCCATTTCATCTCTGATAATTCTATTCCCACCTGGGGTATCTTTGTTTATTTGAGTGCCTGCAATCTCACTCGAAGCTCTCAGTGGACTGCATTAGAATCTGATAAAGGTAACTGGGGTTCCAATTGGTTTATCCTTGATGATTGGAACGATATTCGCTCAAATGAGGAAAAGAAAGGGGGCCTCATAAGATCTACATCCAGTTTGACAGGTTTTAATAACTTCATCAATTCTATGGCAATGGATGAAATTCAGATGGTGGGCTATACCTTCACCTGGTGTAATAATAGGTCTTCTACAGGCCTTGTGGAAGAGAAGCTAAATAGAGCGTTTGCCTCACCTACCTGGCTTGATTCCCACCCCCAAGCTCACATCTCTACTGTTGCTAAATCTGCTTCTGATCATTCCATGTTGCTGCTACATTCTGGAGCCAAATCAGAAAAGAAAAAAATGCAGGTTCTCTTTTGATAAAAGGTGGCTAAATCAGGATGGTGTTGCTGAAGTGATTCGAAAAGCTTGGGACTCTACCTTCACAGAAACTCCTTTTTTCATTCTGAAAGAAAAAGTAAAAGCCACAAGAAAAGCTCTTTTGCTTTGGAGTGCCACATTTAAATCTCAAAATCAGTCTCTGATCTCCTCCCTCACTCAGAAGATGGAATATCTCCACCAGAACAAAACTGAGGCAAATTGGGAGGAATGGATATCTACCAAGTCTGAGTTGGAGGCTGCTCACAAATATGAGGAACTTTACTGGCAACAAAGAGCTAAAATCCAGTGGTTCAAAGAGGGAGACAACAATACCAAGTTCTATCATGCCTATACCCAACAGAGAAGGAGACAAAATGCAATCACTCGGCTTCTCACTCCTCAGAACTCCCCCTGTGTTTCTCAACAGGCCATTCAAGATCACATATCTGAATTTTACTCTCATCTGTTTACCTCAGAAGGTTCTTGGGGAGGGGCATCAATTCTTCACCTCATTCCATCCTCTGTCAATGATCAGATGAACTCTCATCTTCTCCAACCTGCTTCTGAAGATGAAATTAAAGCAACTCTACTCAGCCTCCCCTCAGACAAATCTCCAGGGGAAGATGATATGACTGCTCAATTTTACCAAGCCTTCTGGGACATTATTAAATTTGATCTGACTTCAGCTATCTCTAGTTTTTTCACTGATCAAGGCTCTTTGCTTAAATACTGGAATCACACAATTATAACCCTCATTCCTAAAGTTCTTAATCCAGAATATGTCTCTCAATATCGGCCTATCAATCTCTGCTCAGTAGTGTATAAAACTCTTTCCAAGATGCTAGCCCTCAGACTCCAATCCTGCTTAAAAGACTGCATCAGCCCTTCTCAGTCTGCATTCATTAAGGGCAGACAGCTACAGGACAACGTTGTAATTGGTCAGGAAGCTTTTCACTTTTTAAACAGGCATAGCACTGGTAAAAATCATTTCATGGCCCTTAAACTTGACTTAATCAAAGCCTTTGATAGGGTTGAATGGCTTTGTGTCAAGCAATTAATGTTACAGATGGGTTTTCATTAAAAAAAAAAATCAATCTTGTCATGGTCTGTATTTCAACCTGCTCTTACTCCTTCAAGATCAATGGCTCTATCAGTGGATATGTCCTTCCAACCAGAGGCTTGAGACAGGGGGATCCCCTATCCCCCTATCTTTTTCTTATTGTCACATAGATGCTTTCTGCTCTAATCTCTCATGAGGTTGCCTCAGGTGCTTTAACTGGTTTAAAAATCTCCAAGAATGGTCCAGCAATCTCTCATCTGCTCTTTGCAGACGACTCCCTTCTCTTTTGCAAAGCCAGCAATGATCAAAATTTGTCCATCTTGAACATCTTGGAAAAATATAAGCTGTTTACAGGGCAAGCTGTCAATCTGAGCAAATCTACTATATTCTTTAGTAGGAACACTCCTGAGCACATTAAAAGTAATATCTGCTCCACACTGCATAGAATCACACCTCACAGGTCAACCAAGTACCTGGGCTTGCCATTAGGTATTGGAAGATCTAAGGTGGATACCTTCAAATACATCTTGGAGGCTGTTTCTGCTAGAATCCTCAACTAGAAATCTAAACTCCTCACTCAAGCTGGTAAAGCTGTGCTTATCAAAGCAGTCTTGCAAGCTCTCCCAGTCTTCACCATGTCATGTTTTAAAATTCCTAAGACCCTGTGTGCAGCTATCATATCTCTCTGCTCCAATTTCTGGTGGAACAACTCAGATGAACACTCTAATGGGATTCACTGCACATCTTGGAATCAACTCACACTCCCTACAGATAAAGGAGGATTAGGGTTTTTGGAACTCCAGCATTTCAACACTTCCCTCATATACAAACAGCTCTGGAGGATCACTACCCAACCTACCTTGCTGGTGAGTAGGATTCTGAAGGATAAATATTTCCCAAACTGCTCTATCTTTGATGCAGACAAATCTCAGAATTGCTCCTGGCTTTGGTCAAACTGGTTGACTGTTCTGCCCACCTTTGCCAAAGGTTTTGCCACTATAATCAGAAATGGGGAAGCCACTAGACTGAATGACATCAATTGGGTGCCCACTCTCAAGCAACCTAGACCTACACTCATTGAAATTGCTAGGGGTCATCTTACAATGGTTAATGAACTGCTCAATGACACAGGATGGGGATGGAACTCGTGGCTTGTCAAACAGGTCTTTAGTGAAGAAGATAGTAAGGCAATTCTCAACATTAAAACTCTTAAACCTGGTTTGGCTGATAAAGCTATCTGTAAATTCCACAGGAAAGGCTTCTTTTCTGTCTCTAGCACCTACTCATTCCTTTGCCACCAAAAGCTTCTGCAACTTGACATTCCCAGCTCCAGTTCCCTACATGGTCATGAACTCCTTAATGCTATTCAAAGACTTTGGAAGTTGAAGGTGGCAAACAAAATTAAATTGTTCATCTGGAAATGCATCTCAGGTGCTTTGCCTGTGAAGACAAAGCTGAGAAAGAGAGGTATGGAGATTGATGTCATCTGCCACTCATGTGGGGAAGCTCCTGAGACTGTTAATCACATCTTCTTTAATTGTCCAAAAGCCGAAACTGTGTGGAAGCTCTCTCCAGTACAGTGGGACTCAAACCACCTTCAGAATAACTCCTTTAGCTGCTGGTGGAAGTTCATTTGCTCTGTTGGCAGGGCAGGGTCATCAGAGGATATAATTCAACTATCTACCTACATCCTCTGGTGGCTCTGGAAAACTCACAATCTCAGCCTATTCCAAGAAACCCATATGCCACCTCATTTGGTGGTAAAGGCTGCTCATAATGGATTGATGACTTTCTCTTCTATTTGATGCTCATAGCAGTTGTTGTGTGTGTATTTATTTAGCTTGTTTTGCTCCTTTTGTTTTTGCTGCTTTGTTCTTCAGTTTGTGGTTTTGGTTTGCTGTTTTTTCCTCTAGGCATTGGTAGTGGAGGGTTTGTTTGGTTTTCTTGGGGTTGTTTTATTTTTCTTGTTGCTAGTTGTTGAGGTTCTAGGCCGCTTTAAGCGTGTTCTCTCATTTTTAGTTTTTTCGGACTATTTGTATTATTCGAACTTTGTTCGCTTGAGTTTTTAATAGATTCCCTATCGTTTCGGTAAAAAAAAAAAGAAAATAAAACTCTCAAAGATAAATTTAATAAGTTCACAATTTTCAAAATAAATTGTGGTTAAGAACAAAAACTTTAAAGGCTTAGCTTATTCCTTTTTTAACTTATATCGTTTTCGGTTATTCACGGAATAAATAATACTAGTATTATTAGATTGATTTCAAGAAAAATATAAGAGGTCAACACTGTGAACTTGATTATATTTAATAGTAATGTCATTGAGAAATTGCAATGTTCTCTTAATCTCTTGAACTTGATATGTTTCTGTCATTGTGTGGATGTTTTGATTTTGTTTAGATTTTTTTTTTTATTTTGGTAGGGTTAATTTTTTTAAAAAAAATATATATGATTGGTTTTTAGTGGAATTTTGAGTTTTTATTAAAATAATATATAAAATAAAATAATAAAAATTGATTCAATGTAAAAGTAGGAGACAAATGATGTGAAGTGTGTTGATAATCAATCCGGCGAGATCAAAGTTAAGGGAGCTAAATATGGATTAAATGCGGACTTATAGTAACTCGACCCAGACTGTACGGAAAAACCTCCTTCACTCCTGTGGTGACAACTGACTTCTAAATAACCGAGATTCCGCGCGTAGACCAAGATTCAAAGAAACCGAGATCCAGAGCAGGTAACGAGACGTCCACGCGACCAATTATCCGCCACATGAATCTCAATCATATTCGTGGGCCCGCCTGCCATAAACTCTCTCCATAAAGCCACTTTGCATTAAATGCGCCGTACCAACCTCGAATGACGACCCAACATAAGTTACTATAAATAGCGAAAATAATTTTTGTACAAGTATCCGATTCCGGACACTACAAATATACAAAAAAACAACTCGGTTCATATGAAACCGACTTCCTGTAACGAATAATCATCCATTAATAATACAAATTTCCGGCATTCTAAACGCCAACCACTCGTTTTTATAGTTGTTAAATCCAACAAACATCAAAGTGATAGTTAATTAAAAGTATGCGAGTGTATGAACAATGAATTAAAGTCGATGTAATGTGTAAAAATTATTGATTATGTTGATAATATTGAGGATAAAATGTTGAGTTAAAGTTGAGTATGATTTTGAGTTTAAAAAAAATAAATGATTGATTAAAATGCTTGGATTTAAAAAAAAAAAAAAAAAGAAATAGATTGAATCAAAATTGAGTTACATTTTAGTTGAAAAAGAAAATATTGATTAAACATGCTTGGATTTTTTTCAAAAAAATTATATCCAAAAATCACTGAGCACTTATCTATCCTATAAAAACATTGTTAAAAAGGAAAAAGAAAAACAAAAAAACCACCAACTTTTTATTTTATGTCCTCCAAGAATCAATACTATTTTGTAACTCGAGTTGGCCTCTTTTTATAAATTTAATTTATTATTCAAAAATATTTGTGTACTAGAAATAGAAAACGAATGATTTAAAAGTAATCGAGAATATTATAGTAAAAAATTGTTATATGGAATAAAATCAAGGGCATCGACGGCAATTTATTGCTTTCATTAAGTGCAGTTAATGACATTAATAACGCACCTCTTAGCCCTATTATTACGTGTAGATATATAGTAGTATTTCATAATAGTTTATCCAATAATACACTAGTGTGTGGCCAGTGCGATGCACGGAGAAACAATATTGTGATTGTATTATAAATTAAATATACAAATAAATTAATCAAGATGTACCCATCGTTTTTAAATTACATCGTATTGGACATTGTCCGACCAGATGGACCGAGAACCGATTTCTAATCAGTCTAGTTTAGTTGAATAAAATATTTGCTATTAAATCCATCAACACCAGTCGGTTGAACTGGTAGGATCGATATGATTTTCTAAATAAATTTGGCTATATTTAAAATTATTTTAAATAAAATTACATATTTAAATAAAATAGATATTTATAAATTGTTTATAAATTAATTTAAATATTTGAATTTCTAAATTGTTTAGATATTTAAGTAACATTTATTCAAATTTATTACAAAAAGTACTATATATATATATATATATATATATATATATATATATATATATGCGCTCCAATGACAAAGGTGTTCAATGAAAGAAATAATAATACATCATAACCATTAGATTACATGATCCAATGACTACAAAAAATCATCTTTTATTTATTTATCAAGGGCGTTTTAGACATTATAACATTTTAATAATATACCCACAAGTGGGTCCCACCCCCACCCACTCAATTTCCCCTCTCTCTCTCTCTCATAACAAACACGCACACAGAACACGTACCACACACAAAGACCCGATTTCACCCTCACTGCCGGTGAACTTTAGCCGCCTACAGCCTCCGTCGCACGCAGGGACGGATCCAGAAACTAACAATAGACTGGGCTAGAATTTTAAAAAATTATTTTCACAAAATTACATAATATTAATTTTTTTCAAATATTCACTGAAGTTGTGCTCGACGAGTTTCTACAAAAAAAATAAAATAGAAAATTATTATGCTCATTTTGCACCGTATTTGATGTGCTTTAACTAGTTTGAAGTCGATCCCATTTTCTAAAGAATGATGATATCAACTAGGTTTCTATTTTCTTGGCCGAAGGTTGGTCTAAAAATTCCACAATACAAATAAATAGATTTTTCATATGACATAGTATTAGCAAAATGAAATGCCTACACATCATATATTTATATCCAACTATGATATACAACAACCACGAGGATAAGAGATTGCACACACACACACACACACTACTATATATACAATCAACAAAACAAGAATAGCAACGAAGATCCTAGCAATAACTATTAAAACCCTAAATAGCTCAACTAAAATGAGAAGATAGACAAAGACAATTAGACAAATAAAATAAATATGTAATAGGTTTAAAAATATAACCTACTATTAAAGAAGAAATTAAATCGACTTCATGAAAGTGGCTCTTCCTCTTGAATAGTTTTGTTTTTTTCTTCTAAACTCATTGTTATGGTGTTCAAAGGAGGAACATGTTCGTGGCTAATTTATTTAATTGGAGTTTGGTATATAGTTGTATCTTTTGGGTAAGTGCATAGTAGAAAGAGTGGATCAACAATATATAATATTTTATTAAAGTGATTTTAGTAGTTTTTTAACTTAATAGATAAATGAATAATTCTGGTGGGTTAATAAATTGATTTATTGAGTTGGGCTAAAAATACAATATATTTTTTTTCCAAATTAATAGTTATTAAAAAAAAATATAGGCTTGGGCTGAAGCCCAGCCCAGGCCATATGAAGATTCGTCCATGGTTGTACGCCGTCGCACGCCGCTATCGTGGGTCTTTCTCCAGCCGACGACAACTTCCTCAACGGCCAATTCGTCTCCAACCTCTATGTCTTCCCCCGATCGTCCGCCATCTCCATCGCCAGCCTCACCCTCTCCTCCGCCGTTGTCGCACACCAAACATAACAAAACCACCGTCGTGTCTTCCCGTACCCGGCCACGACATGCTATATATGTTCAGCCCTCCGTCCTTACGCCTAGTTGCACCGTCCACGCCCGCTGACAGAACCCTAGGTCCGACGATTCAATTATCTCATCAACCAAGCATGATTTCACAAGTGCTCCGGCGACCTGTAGTAGCCGAGAACACTGCGACGGCGATTCCAGATTGATGCACGAGACGGGGGTGACCAAATTGTGTACGATTGATAGGATCCAGATATGGGTGGACTTACATCTGAATATTGGATAATCTCTGAGGACCTTGGTGCAATTTTAAATACTTTAATATATCTACAATTTAATTAATGGGTCAAAATTGCAATTTATTACAAGGTTAATAAATGCACATTAATGTATGTTAAAAGCACAATGTAGCACATTAAAATGTCAGTTGAAAAGAACATGTATCTACAATTATAATGCATATATATACTATTATTATAATCCCAAACAATAATATAAAAATAGAACATAAAAATATAAAAATATTCACTTTTTTATATAAATAATAATCTATTTTTATTATTTAATATGATTCCATTAATCCACAAATAAAAAAAAATCCCGGCATAATTCATAATATTACCAAACAAGATGCATAATAGTGAAAGTCATACTGCACAATATTGTCAGATCAAATGCACAATAGTTTTGAAATGCACATTAGAATATCACAAAATATAAAAATAAAAAGTGAATATTTTAATATTTTAATATTGACCTATTTTTTTCCTACTAATTTAGTAAATAGGATGACTCCTTATATAAGTATAGATGTGCATAGGTACAGATAAAATTATGCATTACATGTATATATAATATATATATATATATATATATTTAAAGTTATAGAATGAGTTTATCACACTTTTTAAAAATTAGTAAAAATGAATAATCTAAATATATTGACTGAAAATTATTATTATTATTATTATTATTATTATTATTATTATTATTATTATAACCCGACAAATGCTCTAGAGCAAACGAAAAGGAGACCAGAGATTTGAAATGAATATTATTATCTGATAAAAATGTGCTAAAATCATGATTAACTAAAAAATATTGGGGCAATAGTCTAGGGTCCTGATTCACAAATTGCCCTCACACCGGATTTCAGATTAGCAACCTCACGAACCGTCCTTCACGCTGGGCTCCGGTGACGTGAAAAACACCGAGAGGGATCATGAGGGAAAAAACCTTCATTGCTCAAGTTAGATCTCACTTGTGAACCTCTTTTTATAAGAAAGTTGTCTTATTACCCACTTAACCTCTTTACTAGAAAAGAGATCTTCCCGTATCTCGTTTCCACATATAACATGTCTCTAGATTTTTAGACTACTTAGGTAGATATACTGAATATCCTAGTAGGATTCTATTTTCTTCATTACCAGGAATCAGCAGGTCCTTACCTCATGACTCGGCCACCATACTTCTTACCAGGTGCTTATACGACCTTTGGTTAACGACCTCCATATCGTGATAACCCTTCCTTTGACCGAATTCTTGGATGAGCCAAGCTTTCTAGCTCGTAATTGATCCGACGTACCTCGAGTTATCATATTAATTTTTTTAACAGCGTCAAACAATACTGTGGAGCTAGAAGTTATCCCAAATCGGTTGACCTAGATAACCACTCTAGCTGGTCCATCAAGCTATTATGGGCGCTATGTAAGGTCCAACAATTAGTGTAACTGAAAATGTGCTGAAACCGTAACCAGGGAGTGTATTAATATTTAATTAATACACTAATTTGGGATAACAAAAAGGGAGTGAATTAATATTATGGTAATTATAATCGAAGTCTCAAATGTAATTTAGGATAGGAAAAAGGGAGTGTACTAATATTACGTTAGTGGATCTTAATATTATTTAAATATTGGCAGAATTGGCTAGGTTCACAGTTAGGTCCAATACTTAAGGAGCTCTAATCATGTTCTTCTAAAGATCTTTATTGTAGCTCTATATATACATCATTAAGCTCATGGAAAAGAAAAAGAAGAGACCTAACGTGTAAACACACAAACGCCCCTCTCTCTCTCTCTCTGTCTAGATTTCTGTTCGAGTTTTATCTTCTTTCTGTTGCTCCACCGGTACGGGTTGAAGAGGTGTTTGAGTAATACAGTAGAAGTTCCCGTGGTATTCGAGACCCCATGATCAAATATACACAACCGCGGAGATCCACCATCATACCACCCTGAGCCCAGCCGACCGCCACCGCGAGCCACGACCAGCCGACGCCGCACGTGACATCGTTGAGCCCAGCTTGCACGAATGCCGCGCAGGCACGCCAAGCCCAGTCGACGACGCTACAGCCTCCGGCGATCTCCGCAGTAGTCCCACGAGCCCCACGCCGACGATCCCAACCCCGCGCGATCCCCACAACTCCGACGTGTTGCTCCCGGTGATCCCATCTGATCCATCCCGTCAGATTCAAAAAAATTTAAGCCGTAAGTTTTCTACGTCAAACATTTGATCCACTGCGCATAGGTTTATCTTAGCTATTGAATGCGTGACTTGTACATAATGAGATCCCTACAGATTCCAACATATGTCCATCAAGGTTCTCTTGTTGTCCTCCTTGTCCCGGGTCTAGGTATCCCCAAGGACCTCAAACTATTGATGCTTGACCCCCTCATGGGGTCCAGTGTCCAGAGCCACTATGATATGATCCTGGTTCTACACCACTGCAACCTTTAGGTGGAGCTGTTGACTCTTGTACTAAACTAGGTCGAGGCAGGAGATTTGTTATTGGGGTAAAGCATGTGCATGGTCTAGGTAGGCTCGCTCTTGGCGCGACCTGGGCTGATGTATCATTCGACCAACCGAGTGATTATCCTCTCCCCATGGGGATTTGTAATTCCCATGCTTCATCCATATCCTTTTCCAAATTTTTTCTTGAGTTCTCTTAAGCTATGACCTCGAGATTTTTTTTCTTAACAAAAAACGAGAAAAATCAAGTCCTTGCCAACCAATAAAGACAAGTTTTTTTTCCACAAGCGACTCTAATTTGATACGCAAATAGCCTCGTAACTAGGTTTCAACCGACACAACCACGAACCGTCTCTCTTCTTGAGCTCTAGTAATGTGCAAAACGCGTCGAGGGCTCCCAATAGAAAATCTCAGACATTCAAATCAAATCTCTCTCGTGAATACGATAAAATTGTATTAAAAGACGTAAATATATGTTATGTAAAATATAACATGGTAATCTCCTTTTACATTGAGGTTATTCTTCCTGCCCACGTAGTCTCATTACCAGAAAAAACGATCATAATGTATCTCATTTCATAGTATAACGCGTCTCTAAGATCTTAGACTCCTTAGTGAAATACACTTGTCATCCTTAGCAGAATTTTGTTCCCTCTCACGACATGACTCGTAGGTCCTTAGGTCGTTACTGTGACCTCGTGACCCATCCGTTGCAGGCGCTTACCAGGTCGAAACCACGATCTTCACCTATACGACCTCAAGTGCGACCCCTCATCCGTTAGAGTTTCACGAGGAACTCGACTCCCTGATCCTCCATTCAGGTCGACTCGTATCCTGAGCTAATCCACTGAGCTTTCTGACAAGGTCGAACTAAAGCTCCCTTAAACCGGTTATACCTGAGCTAACCACTCAAGCCGGCTCACCTAGCTAGCTATCATGAATACTACATTCGCATCAATGTGTAACAACTCAAGTGATATTCAAACAAAATAATCGATGTTGCCCGGAATTTGCTCATTTTGTTAATTATGCATAATCATTCATGAAATTATTTCATAATATTTCAGTGTGAGGATTTAACTACTCATAATTGTTCGGCATCACCAATTCATTCTCCACCGTGGGAAACTAGCAAAACATAGTTGTGTCACCATGACGGGGTCAAATTCCATGGCAACTTGATGAGTCAAAGAGAAGAAAGAAAAA
>CACSLK010034598.1:7819267-7833198 GCA_902706635.1 Striga hermonthica | reverse complement strand
AAAAAAAAAAAAAAAAAAAAAAAAGTTAAAACTATACACAACTCATTTTTTTTATTAATAAAAATGCTACCGCCATTTTCCACCCAGAGAAACTAGCAAAGTCAGAGAGTCAAAATTCTAAAGCCCTCGCTCGCGCTAACCAATTATACATATTTTATTACTTTCAACACACACACACCCCCTCCCAACCCCAAGCTCTCAAAGTGTGGGATTACTTAAATTTAACAATTAATTAATCAACAACTAAGACATTAATTTAAGACACCTATGTCCCTATTGCGGCATACTTGCCTTTTTCCCTCACCATTTAAAACTCTCTTACCCCCATCTATATAAACCCCTATTCCCTTTATCCTCTTGTACTAATCCAACTATTTCAAAACAAAAATAACATTTCTTCTTAGAAAGAGAGAGAGAGAGAGAGAGAGAGAGTTTTGCAATTCATTATCAACTTCTCTTGTGCCAATCAATAAGATTACTAAAGAGGAAGGAAAAAAAGAAAGGATGGATCAAGATGGTAAAGTTTCGAGCAATTACGACAACCAAAGTGAAGAGGAAGCAACTATGGAGCTTCGAAGAGGGCCATGGACGGTCGATGAGGACTTCACGCTCATCAACTATGTCGCGCACCATGGCGAAGGCCGTTGGAATTCTCTTGCTCGTTGTGCCGGTAAATCCTTCTCTCTTTTTTTTTTATTTATTTATTTATTTATTTTTATACTACTATATTTAAAGACACTTATGTGCATATGTACATGCTATGGCATGATGGTTTATGATTCTTTTGTTTTTTTATTATTTATTTTGTATCCTTTTCTCTTATACAAATGTTGATATTAGTTTAGTGGTTATTTGTCCGTACAAGAAAAGAATACAACTAACTACTCACATGATGTATGTAGCATTATGTGGCTAGCTAGGACCTCAAAGGAGTATAAATAAAGTACGTGTGAAAGTGTACCAATTAAAGAGGAATTGTTTGTTTGCCAAAGTTTTTTTTTTTTTTTTTTCAATAGTTAATCAATTTTTTTTTAAAAAAAAAACAAAATGGAATAAAACAGGGCTAAAGCGAACCGGCAAGAGCTGCCGGTTGAGATGGCTGAACTACTTACGTCCGGACGTCCGCCGAGGGAATATCACTCTCGAGGAACAACTCCTCATTCTCGAACTCCACTCTCGTTGGGGAAATAGGTGGTCGAAAATAGCCCAACACTTGCCAGGCAGGACAGACAACGAGATAAAGAACTACTGGCGCACGCGCGTGCAGAAGCACGCTAAGCTGCTCAAATGCGACGTCAACAGCAAGCAATTCAAGGACGCGATGCGCTACCTCTGGATGCCCCGACTCGTCGAGCGCATCCAAGCCGCCAACCCGAACCAAACCTACAGTACAAATTACCCCGACATGGGCCCGGCCCAACTAATCCAGCCCCAGCAGCCCATGATCGGCAGCGGGCTGGCCCACACCTACGCGTACACACCCGATAACTCATGCGCGGCCCCCTCGTCGGCCTCTGACCTAACCGACTGCCACAACGATTATCCGGTCAACAACGGTTATTATCATGGCAGCAACGTGATTAATCTGAATTATGATTCTTACTATAATCCTAATCAGTCCAGCTTGACGAGCCCGGCGGGCATTTTCAGCCCGGGGATGGATTTTCTCGACCATAACGGGCCGTGGGCGGACGGTGGGGATGGGCCCGACGGGCTGTGGAACCCTGATGACTTGTTGCTCTTGCAGCAACAGCTCAATGGAGATTAATTTAATGTTTTATTGTGATTAATTTAGAAAGGAAAAACCCTAGCAAAAATTACAAATTTCTTTTTACAGGTTAATATTTTCATTTATGGGACATAATTTTTTTAAAGTACTCTCTAGTGGTTATTGTGTCATGCATTACGTATTAATTGTTTTATATATATGGTTTGGTAGTTTGTAGTTTGTGGTGGGATTAGGGGAAAATTGTAACTTGATAATAAATAATGAATTAATTATTGACTATATATACATATTATTTGCCTAATTATCCATCTTTATTATTTTTTTCTTGAAGAAGATATTATTTTATTTATTAATTATTTATACATAATTTGTGAATGATAACAGAACATGTTGACTTTATGACTGAACAGGTTAAAAAGTCAACGTGAAACAAAAATTCGAATGAAAATAAGTTTAAATACTGTTTATGGATGCATTTTACTGATTATAAGACTTCCTTGAGAATTTCAGTTCCACCGAAAAATATGATGAGTAAGTGAAAAAATTTTGGTTTAATTAAGTTTATAAATTAATTTTATATTCTACATAGATATGAAATAATAATGTAATTGGTTAAATTTAACTTGGAATAATTCTATTTGATTTTGGTTTCATCATATATGAGAACATTTTTTTCTTTTTTTACAAAAATATAATTGATATATATATATATATATATATATATATATATATATATATATATATATAAAAAAAATAAAAAAAAATAAAATAAAAAAAAAAAAATTGATGTTGTAGTGTGCATAATTGATTCCACTATCTTTAATTACTTTGAAAGATGTCATTGTTGCTTAATAGTTTTATATTCACTTTGTGGAATTATAGAAACACAAGCATTGGGGCGTGAACCGGATGATAAGTCCCCCCACATACCGTCATTTTTTGTACTACATAACATTAATAATTCAAAATAATAATAATAATAAAAAATAATAATCCCAGCAATGATTAATGGGAACCGAATATTCTAAATTTTATATTGCAAATTAATCTACTTTGCAAAGTCGCCCACTTACTACAATCTTATCATTTATTCAAATGCCACGTGAGTAGACATGGCCACGGGTTCGCTCGACCCCTGAACCGGTCCTGACAGGCTCGTGAAATCGACCCGGGCCGACCCGGAATCTGAACCGGCCCACAATCCCTTAAAGGCTGATTACGGGTCATGTTGTACTCATTTTTTACTTGTAGGTGGGTCGGGCTTGATCCGAGTTCAGATTGTCTTATAGGTCACGATTATAATTTTTTTTTTTATTTTTTTTTGTACCGACGGTTCAATGAATCGCCCCTTAAATATAGACGGCCAGTTACGGGCCTAGGATTTGAGACCCGCCGACCTAGCGGGCCATGTCGGCCGTAAATCGGGTCGAGCCGGGCCGTGGCTTTGGCCACGTTTACACGTGATGGGGTTGATTATTATCATTAAAATTAAATTAATAAATAATATATAGATAAATCCACTCATATAACCTTGAAATTCCAATCAAATTAATTAACGATTAGAAATGCATAAGTCGAATCCTTGTTTTATTATTATTTTTTTGCTGGGTAGGTATGTTATACCGCTTATATATGATTGTGTTTTATTTTATTTTATTCAAATTTAGATAGGCTATGTAATCGACCACGTCATACACTATATTATAAAATGTTAAAAAAAAATTATACCATATTGTAATAAAGTTAGCCGTTGTGTAAAATGTAGACTTTGACATTCCAGAAGTTGTATTTTATTTTTAATTTGTTTAAGGAAACAAGAGAAAATAAAACTTTTGTTCCATGATTTGGGACAGACAAAGGCACTCATAATTAGAATTATTCAAAAACAGTACACTAATGAAGTGGACTTTGAACTAATGGAGCTCTTAATTTCCAATTTATTGTCCACGAAATTGTCACTTTAATTAAAATTCACACAATAGCCAATATAGGATATTAAAATTAATCATTTTTATTTACCACAGCTTAGTGGACCATTTTTATGACACACTATATGCTAAACTTTTTTTTTAAAAAAAAAATCAATATAGTGTACCAAAAATAAAATTTAGCCGGTATACTACGGAGTAAATTACTTCTCTTCGGGTCGCATGAATGAAAATCTGGTATATAAAATGAGCCGTATTTGAATTCGACTCGCTTGTATGATAAACATGTCGCGCGATTTCGAACTTGTTGAGTTAATAAGCTGAGTCGATCGACTCAATTCATTCAATTAACGAGCGAAGGCATTATTCTTGTTAGGCTTGATAAATAGGAATTTTCAAGTATTCTTTTTTTTTTTTTTTAACTCTTAACATACACATTAGTGTAGCCCGCTTATTGGCTCGACTCGTTTATATTACTTATATTTGAACTCAAACACTTTCATACAAAACAACACCATAAAATAATAATAATAATAATAATAATAATAATAATAATAATAATAATAATAATAATAATAATAATAATAAAATTGTCTCGTTTATGTATATTTTAATGGAGATAACAAATATACAAAATTATGACCATACAATATGCACCAAGGAAACTACACTTCGCAAGCAACATCTTTACTAGGAAAGGGAAAGACTTACAAAAATGGTATTATTAAAATAGAAAATCCACGTGCATTTTAGCAGAAGCTTCCAAAAATGGCCCCCAAACGAAGAGGTTCTAAGGAGCTCCCAAGTGTACGCTAGCTGTTAATTTTTCTATTTTATTATATATATAAAAAAAAAATAATTGGATTACTTAAATTGAACTTGAGATCATCTCCCCTCCCTTATATATAATTCTCGAATACGCCAAGACTACATGGTTGCTTCTGGTGCTTCGGAATCCTACTTGGCGAATAATCATGTTTCGTAATTAGGTTTGGACAATTAATATTGATATATTAATAATTAATAATCTAGGTTCGGACATTCCATAAATATTATTTAGCTAACTTAGGTACTTTAATATCGCTTGTACTAATATAACCATTTACTTCTTTGTAATTTTATATAGTTAGATACTAAGTGACTAATATATCCCTGACTTTTGATTTGTTTCCTTCAATTAACTCTTGAATTGTAAATGTATTTTAAAAGTCGATAATTTTTGTGTTTCATATCGGTTTTACATATATAATATATCAAATTACTCATCTTTTGATGGTCTTCGATTTGACATCCATATTGATAGCCCCGGCTTTAAACCCCCGCTAGGGTAAATTTCAGAAGCTCCATTCATGCCCACCTTCAACCGATGCTTTCTCAATGTAATCTTCCCTCCCTTGGCTAGAAGATTTAACACACAAAAAGCATTTGGGACGGCAACCACGAAAGAATTCTTTTCCGCCCTCTTTGTAATATTAAATAATAATAATATTTATTAAAATTCATTAGAAAAATAAAATTATTTCTCAATTGATATATTTATGTTTAATGTAGTTATATGTTGTAAGTTAAAAAAATTATTATAATTTAGCACATGTAAATCGCACAAATAAAAAAGTGTCATACTAAATGTATATAATAATAGATATATTCTTATAAAATGTATTTAAATTTTCAATTACTTTTCTCATTAATTTTAGATTTTAAGAAAAAATTAACAAGCACCCGTGCAATACACGGGCGTTGTACTAGTTAAATTTGAATTTGGGATATTTTTGGTTTCAATCGACGCAACCCATGGAATAACTTTAGCCACCGAATAATGATTATTTTGTGGACTAGTCGACCTCTACTGAACACTTTTGAGACCATCAACTAATTCACCTATATATAATTGCAAAATGCGTTGAGCCTAAATCGCACGCTCTCACGCTTTGAAATCTTATGTGACAAAAAACTGTGCTTTGAAGTCAAACTTGAATATAAATTAATATTTTTTATACAAAATAAGTAAATTTTGATTTCATATAATGTCTATATCATATTAAATCCTTATTGATCCCTTCCTTCTTTTATTCTACAATTACTTACCATAAACTATTATAAGTTTTCTTTTCCTACATTACCATATATTAAATTTTATTTTCTTATTTAATTCATATATCAGTAATTATAAATGTTTATTCTTCTTCTTTTTAAAACTTTATAACTTTTTTGGTTTGTATTTTAATTTTATATATGATATACCAAATTATTTATCTTTTAACGATATTTGATTTGACATCCATATTATATATACAAAATATAAAACAATGATATATAATCTTATAAATAAAATCTAGAATCATAAATCAAACTAGACTAAAATATATAAAAAAAACATATATATTTTATCATGTAAAGCAATTAAAATTATGTGTATTAGCATACTACTGGTATGTAACACGTGCGATGCACAGGCTGTATTTACTTTGGAGAATATTAAAAATTAAAATGTATTAATAAATAAAAGAGTGACAATTCGTAGAAAAATTATCAAACCATAAAATGTTCATCATGCAAAAAAAAATATATATATTATTTAAACTTTCTTGTACACAACGTTATTTGTTCAATAACTGAGCAACTCGTCGTCCCCACAAAATAATATTTTCAACACTTTTCTATTATTTACACGCGAAACAAACAACATAATTGTCCGTGACTAAAAATCGATTTCTTTAAGAACATGCCAACGTACAATAAATGTTAACCTTGACTCTTCTTGGTCTATTACTTAACATGTCAACGTACCATAAATGTTGACCTTGACTCTTCTTGACCTATTACTTACACGCGTAACAACATACAGTTGGTCGTGATCAAAAAAAGATTTTTTTAAGAACATGTTAATGTGCATCTCTTATCTATTACTTACACATAAAAACAACAACATATAATCGGTCGTTGCTAAGAACCAATTTCTTTAATAATATGTCAACGCACATAAAGACTGACCTTGATCTTAAATGAAACCCTAAGATTAGAAGTAACTGGTACTCTATAACTTAAATGAAATCCTAAGATGGATCTTTTTATAATATGATAATTTACTTAGGTAATCAGACAATGAGTTGTTAGTTTAATATCGATTATACTTGATTAGCTATATAATATTCACTAATATTTCTATATTTTTTTATACAAAAAGACTGACCATGACTGTTAAATGGAACCCCAAAATCAGAAGGATCTGGTGCCGCTGGAACTTAAATGGAAGTCTAAGATGGATCTATTTGTAATATGATAATTTATACAACAGTTGGACAAATGAATTGGTGTATATCTACATAAATATGTATGAATAATACAAAATATTAAATATTACATCACACTAATTTTATGAGAGAGATTATATATAGTAGATATAAAATATAAAACATTAGTGATTAGACATTACTTCAGGCTAATTTTTTCAACCCGAACAATTTTTAATTGAATGTGTGACAACTTGTTATATATTTTCAAATTGAACAATTTTTAATTGGACAGCTTTCCTATTATATGTGTGACAACTTTTTAGGTAGTAAATTTATATATATATATATATATATATATATATATATATATATATATATATTGCAATAAATTTATATTTTGTGTATACAAAATAAAAAATAAATTTATTATACAAAATTTTGAAAATGTTCCTTTTAAAAATATTTGACAAAAAGTACACCAATAAAGGGAATTGGTGTATATCTAAAAAAAAGATTTGTATATATCTCATATAAAATCGTCCATTCTCAAAATATGCTACAACGAAAAATATATTTAAATATTAATATAAATATATTAAGATATTAATATAAATTTATATTTTGTAATTGTTAATTCTAATAAATATGATAAAATGAAAAAAATTCTCACAAATGAGAATTTGAAAATTGACGCCATGTAAATTTAAATATTACTGTAAAATTGTTTTTTTTTTTTTTTGTGTATGTAACATATATGCTAATCCAAATCAATGATTGTAATAATCTGTTAAAATAAAATAAAAATCCTTGATAAATAAGAATTTCAAAATCGGCTACATATAATTATTTACATAATCTTTTCCTACAAAACCACTATCAACGTAATTAAAGAAAACCAAGAATTTACTAAAACAAACACAAACCGAAAATTGAGTTATATGAAAATTATTCAATTAATGATTTATTTTTTATTTAGATCATTTTATATTATTTCCATCTATAGTAGGTAATTAATGTTTTGAGCGAAAATGGCTCATAAAATGTTCGTGTATGAAAAAATCATATGTTATTAAAAATCTAATTGTAAACAACATTATTAGTTTGATTATTGGGCACACTACAATAAAATGATAAAATTCTAATGGAAATCTATTCCAAAAGAAATTATTCCAACGGATATTTCAATACTATTATTTCTGTTGGAAATTTTCAATGGATTCCAACGGAAATTCCAACAAAAATATTCCGTTGGAATGAATTTTCCATTGGAATTTCTGTTGGATTTTGACGATTCCAACGGTGGATTTTTCAACGGGGTGGAAATAAAAATTCCAACGAAATTTGCATATTCCAACGGAAATTTCCACGGTAAAAAAACCATTGGAAATATAGCAGTTGAAATCATCAAATTTCTAAGATTGACACTCACTCTTATTTATCGTCACGACAATATAAATAAATGTTTATGTAAAAAACTTAATCTTTGAAATGTAGTGATCGTGTGTTATTTTTTAATTTCATGATTGATTGACTCTTTTATTAATTAGTTGGTTTGAATCAATATATAACTAATTTTGTTGTCAATCGTTATTAGAGTTTTTTAAATTAATTTGTGTAAATGCATAAATAAAATGAGACCTAAACTATGAAATTTTTTTATCTTTTGAAATCAAATAAATGACAAACACTATCTTTTAAAATAAATAACGATAATGATTGTAACATTGTATTATCAAAACCGATAAGGTATATAAAATTCGTTTCCCTTTTCAAATCGATAATGAAGAAAAAAAGTCTAATTGGTGAAAAGATGATATATAAAAATCATGATTTTATAAATCTGATATACACAAATCTTCGCATGCGGTTTCAAATAATTTAATAATATAATAATATGCTGAATGAATTATGATTCAGATTCATGCAAAAAAAAAAAAAAATGAATAGATTTCTAAAATCATGATATATACAAATCATGATTTTCCTTGGAGATTTATTCGAATTTCCAAATTGTTTGGAAATCACTATTTCTAAAATCATGATTTATTCGGATTTACTTTCGGATTTCCAAATTGTTTGGAAAAATAGGAGATTTATTCGGATTTTGATTCATTATTGTTTACCAATATAAAAGTATTTGATGTTATTAATAAAAAAACGAAAAAAAATCTGATTTACTATTTTTAGGAGATAATTAATGAAAGTGGCGGGAAATTGTTTCTAAATTTAATTTATGTTAATACTTTGGATTAACATATATGTTAACATATATAACATATATGTTACTTTCACGTAAATACTAATATATATATGTATATATATATATATATATATATATATATATATATATATATATATATATATATAAATTATTTCTAACAATTATTAGAAATATGATTGATTCTTAAAAAGAATCTTTAGTTGACAATTATTAATTAAATATTTTATATTTATTTTAAAAACTTTTAAATTTACGTATGGTAAGTGTATTTCTTAAATTAAGTGTATTAAGTATGGTAAGTGTATTTCTTAGATTTTTTTTTATTTTGATTCCATATTTTTGATTGTATTCCTAAAAAAAATTGGATAAAAAAGATATGCTAATAAATAGAGATTTTGTTAATTTATTATTTTTAGGAAATAATTAATGAAATTTGTGGGAAAGTATTTCTAAAAGTGAATTGTGTTAATCCTTATTATATACTAATAGATAGATAATATATCTATTTTATTTAGAAAAAAATAAATAAACTAAGTATGAGCATCAAATTAGTATAAAAAAATATTCTAAAAGTTTATGTCTCGACTTAAATAAAGACTACACAGAAGCATTATGATCGTGGGAAAAAAAAAGTAAATAAACATTATAATTAAAATTATAAAAATAATTATTTTATTTCGTAAAGTTTACAACATTACACTCATACACATTATAGTTTAAATTGTTGAACATCATAAAGTTTAAGATATTTTAAAATATATTAAATCAGGAAAACAAATTATATAAATATAAAGTATAATTACAACATAGTCAAACTTTAGAAACAAAATAACTCAAAATTAAATATGTGTGTGGTTAAGAAAATTTTCATTTTAACACCTGTGAGTATAAAATAAGAGTATTATTTTAAATAATTATTTTTGTTATTTTTTTAGTTAGTTGTATATTTAATATTTTATCATTATATTATAAAAATATATATTTCTTCACTTCTTTATTTGGATACAAATATTTAACTTTCAAGTGCCCGTGATATTCACGGGCATTATTAACCGTCGAATAAATTAAGTACAAGTGACCCGACAATTTTCGAAACGCTCTGAAACCCTACCCCCAATTCTTTTGCTCCTTTTCGCCGATATTCCGCCGCGTTAGCCTTCCCCGGCGGGTCGCCGAACCCTTCGCCGGGGGATGGCCCGTAGCAGCGCGACTCGGCTCCTATTGCGCTCCATTCCGGCGACCTTGGTCGAAAACGACGGGTTCGATGTCACATGTGCTCCGTCCCTGTTCGGTTGAAGACGGAGGCTTCGACGGCTCCTTCGCTGATTTGTTCTCGATTCTCGGCCCCGACAGTGGATTCCCGGCACCCTCTGGCCGATTCTGTCTCTGGATGATGGTAGTTGGCGGGTTTGTTGTTTTCTCCTGCGTTTTGGGTTCGACAGATGTAAGGAGGTGCGTGGCGGGGTGTTGGTCGTGGCCCTGGCGCTCGGCTCATCTGAGTCGCGGTGGCCAGGGAATGAGGTGGACCGATTCTTGCTCTAGGTCCCTGATCCTCTGGTGTTGCGGCTTTGGGATGCCGGCACGCTCGAGCCTAGACCAGTGGTGTTGGCCGGGTCTCGGGTAGCTGGTGTGTAGGGCTGGTCGTTACTCCTCGGGCTATGAGTTGACTTCTTCCCTTGAGTGGTTTGATGTTCGGGACTCGTCCTTTGCTAAGTATTAGGAAGTGGCGGGAATAGTGTTCAGATTTCGGGTCAAGTTGTGGGTTGGTTAGTTTGTATTTCGCCAGAGCATTGTGCTGGGTTGGCTTTCCTGCTGGGGAAGGGCCTAGTCTGTTATTAATTTAGGTCTTTTGTCTTAGTTGTCATCTTCGTGGTCGAGTCTGTGTTGTTCTTTTGTATTTTTGGTTTGGGTCATTTGACCTCTGTGCGCTCGAGTGTGAATTTTTTATCCTGTTGGGATCAGACACTCGGGCATTATCCTGGTGGGATCTTGTTTAGTTTTCATTTTCGTTTTCGTTTGAGTAGTTAGTTTTGTGTTGTGGTGAGTTTGTTATTCTAGCTTTGCTAGGCCTTAGGCGATCTTCGGATCTACCTCCCAGTTTTAGTCTTTGGTTGTATTATTCAGCCTTTGGCTGCTTCTTTTCGCACGTTGTGCGACTTTATTTCTATAGTACCCCTATCATTTTGGCAATATATATATATATATATATATATATATATATATATATATATATATATTAAATAAAATAAATAATACTTCATAAAAATATTTTTATAGAATTTGAAATAATATTTTAAAAAATATATTTCTATTAATTATTTATGGTTTTTTAATTCACAACAAGAATTTTTTTTTTTTAACTTTATGTTTGACAATTAATTTTTTATGAAACACTCGTGTAGTACACGGGCGTTGTGTTAGTTTATTGTATATTGAGAGATATGATGAACTAATTAATTGTATATTGAGATAAAAAGGAGTGTAGTTTTAAATCATTTGAGCTCAGTTGTTTCTACCATCTTCTAAAAAGCCCCACTTTTCCCTTGTCCCATAAATCCCCTTTTCGCCGCTCTCCCTAGTCTCTTTCCTAAGGTGCCCGCGTGCCCTTCTTTTCGTTGACCGGACTTTAGCCGGCGGTCGGCCCTCGCTCGCACGTCCTTGGCCTATTCGTGCGTACTTCTCTGTCATCCCAGGCCGGGAGATGTGGTCGAATGTCCATCGCCGAGTTTCTCCTAGTTAATGGTGTCGGTTGGTGGATGTGGTTCGACGACATCCTTGGGGTTTGGGGTGGTTCTAGGTGGGGCGTGGCTCTGGCTAATTGCGATGCCTTGATCGAGGTGGCTGGAGTTGAGGCGTCCTTCTCCAGCCCATTATCCTTTGTTTCCGTGTTGTGTAGATTGAGAGGAGGCCGGTGCCGCCATACTAGACCAGTGGTGTTGGTCAGGTCTGAGATACTGGTGGTGTTGGAGGCGAGGTTGGTGGTCCTCTGGTTGTGGGCCGAGTCATCTTCTTGGAGTGGTTTGGGGCTTGGGTCTCTACTTCGGTTAGGCATTTGTGGGCAGTTTCAGGAGCCGGTTCTCAGGTTGTGGACTAGTCTGTGGAGTTGGTAGGGTTCCCCTGTGGTACTTTTTCGCTGTGCTGGTATTGATCTGGTCGACGAGGAAAGGCTATGTCTTTTTAATTGTTTTTAGGTTGTTTGTTTGTTGTTTTTTTTTTTTTTCCAAAGTTTGTTTGTTGTGTTTGGTTTTATGTTTCAGGTGTAGTTTGTGTTTTTTGTGGTTATGTGTTATGTGACTTTTGTTGCGGGTTGTAGTAGTAGTGAATTCTTCTGTCGGGAGTAGGAAATTCTCCTGTTGGGAGTGAGGTTTTTATTCCACTGGGAGTTTTTTTATTAGTTGTGTGTTTGTGAGTGCGTTGTGTGTGTGGTTTGGTGATCTAGGCCATACATTGTGTATGGTTCTCTCTGTGTATTCCGGTTGTATTAGTGACATTTCCCTTGGTTGGTGTTAATGAGAATACTTATCGTTTGAAAAAAAAGATAAAATCAATATTATATGGGATTCGACCAAAATTATCCATATCTTTTGGCTTCGTGTTTTGTAATTTTCTAGCCCGAGTACAGAATAAATTTCGACCTCGGGTCGTATTTTTTAAGGAAGGTTGTTCGACCTCGAATTCAAGCAACAATTGACTAATACAATAAATGAATATAAAAAGTCTCAAACACTCAAGTCGCAATATGGGATTTGGATGAAGCTTAAGAACGCAATTTTAAACCAAAACAAAAGCAAGATTCGATTTTTAACTAGTAAGACCTCAAATTGAAAGAAAAATGGAAAAGAGAGAGAGAGAGAGAGAGAGAGAGAGAGAGAGAGAGAGAGAGAGAGAGAGAGAGAACAGAGATAGAGAGAAATAACAATATACCCTATGACCCGATATGGAAAGAATGCACTCATATGTTTGGGAACATATAATCAAGCAATCGTCACTCGCGAATCAACCGATCGAGCTCTCAATCAATTCTCGCTCACGCAATCAACGACAAGTCACTCGCGAATCAACTAATTGAATCCTAATTTATTTTCGCTTAAACGATCAACAACAAAATCACATAAACCCTAGCCTACAAGGATGATAGCACAATCTACTCGTGAAAGCTTCTATCTTTACCCAAGAAAAATCTAATGTGTAAAGACAAGAAACACTTACGAGATCTTGGACCTTCTTCGATTGGACCTTAAACAAAGTCTCCAAGTCTTTAGTGCATACACAGGAAGAAATAAGAGAGAAAGTTGCAATACCAATATTCTTACAATGTCAAACTTAGATGACTTTCAATAGCTATAAGTTGTTCTACATACAAATCTGACCTAAACAAAATCATTATTGATATACAAAAGTTTTTATTTTTTCAATAGCCCGAAATAATCATGAAACTAATCAAAAAATGATGCATATATAAGAATTAATAAAGCATATATGCCAAAAAAAAAAAGCTACAAATATGAGCTCCTAGAACCAAAAACTCTGAACTTAAAAGCCCTGTTAAATATGAGGAGACGAATCTCAGATCAGATTTGAGCTCCAATAATCTTCAAGCCGAGAGGGAAAAATTGACGAGGGAATACATCCATCAAACTTCGTTGGAGGAGTTTCGTTATCCGAGACGATGAGTCCCAGATGGAGGAAATCTCTAACGCTGGACCCCATCCAATCCCTAAAATATGGAGAGAAGAAGCAGGCGACCGTCTCCGGCCCAGCCTGTGGCTGGGGGAACAGACAAAATATGACCACCGACCGACAAAGGAGGGCGGGGG
>CACSLK010034598.1:7799918-7810510 GCA_902706635.1 Striga hermonthica | reverse complement strand
AATGCCACTTGTAATTAATGGAGGCTTAGTCATGAAATGAAGAGATTAGTCATCACTAAGCTTCTACAATATTGCCACCTCAAGCTAAGAAGGGAAACACATCTCTCTTGAATTCCCACTAGATAATACTCACGACACTTAGAAGAGATTTTGTGAAAATCCACATGAATTTCATAAAAGAAATGCTCACGGCTTTAACATTGCTAAACATGATTAATTCTTAATTAAGCCCAATCTTGTGCTTAATTATTTAACTAAGCATGATACTTAATTACCAAAATTATTCCGAACGTAAACGTGACTTCGAAAATAATTTCGGATATTCCTGACTTGGACGATTAATCCGAATATTGATATTTCGAATAATTCGTTAACTTAACTTATTCTGAACTCATTAATTAATGAAACCAATCGAAATTAAATCTGGAAACTTATCCGGTTACTGAAATAATTAAATCGAATAATATATCGACTAATAGTCGAACTTGGAATATAACTAGCTGATTAACCTGAACTTGAACATGAACATGATTATTCATTAACAAATGCTAGCTTAACATTAAAAGCTAGTATTTTCCTTTATTAATAAAACTCGGGGTGTTACATTCCACCCTCCTTAAAATATTTCCATCCTCGAAAATACTAAAACTGGACGTACAAGCTTAACATAAAGCTTATACTTATTGATTACATGATTTGAGAATTCAGTACTTTAATACAGAATAATGGATTTGATCTGAACTGAGGAATCATCAATTCACAATTAAGTGAATTGTTAGATACTGCTGACTGAGAATGGCACTTTCCTGAAATAAAGTGTTCCACTGATTATACATGATATTAAAAGCATACTTCTTGAGCGTACTGGTCATTATTTCTTGGCTGATTGCTGATCTTCGGTCTGAACGTTAGTTGTGGAAAACCCCTGTCGTTGGTACACACGGAAGATTCCAGAGATACGCATGTGTACAAATGAGGATAACTAGCAATATTTGTAGTTACCTTTCATGAACGTCTGCTCGATAACGCAGCACATCGTTCACGGCACACTTGCTCCTAATCAAGTGAGTGCGGCATGCCTGCATACAACACCTGGCGAACATTGCACCTGCGTCGTCGACGTAGTCTGTATAACTGATCGTATCTGTATCTCAAGCTAGTAACCTCAATGTACTATAATGCTAACTCTCTGTAATCTCCTGTGTACTGTAACTCAGGCATGGCATCCTTCTTTTCTTGCGTCATGCATCCTTAAATGAAAAGCTTCAGTTGGTCATCATGGCATGGTCTGTTGCTGTTGATTGGCCCTTCTTCGTCACGTTGTATGTCAACATGTGATACCTGCAACTGTTTTCCTTCCCTGAGGTCAAACTTAACCTCAAGAAAAGTCTATCATGAATTAATATCTCCTACGATTTCTCAAATTTTTCAGAACGTGAGAATCGAGGCACTGATTATACTTGAAATGACTGATACGTCTTGTCTTATTAGACAGACTATCTTTGACTTTGGCATAACTAGCCTGAATATTCTCATAACTGGATAACCATGACTTGACTTTTACATGACTGGATCATCTTTACCTGAACTCTGAAAGCTATCCCGAGACAACTAAATAGTCGCCTCGGAATTTAAAACATGACATTTACTGATTTACTTGACTTGATAAGGTGCGACTTCAAGTTTCCAGGTAGAATTGGATTAATAGTCTGTATCTCAGACCTCCATATTTGAAGTGAATAAGATTCACCCGGGCTCCTTCAACTCGAACCGGCCTCCGTACCTGCAGAACCCAACGCCGGGGGTGGCCCCGGAGTCGAGCCTCCGATGCTTATGTCAGTGCTCAGATCAAGAGAGAGAAAGTGTAGTAATGTAATGAGGAGAGGATGAATGAATAAGGTACCTTGGCCCCCTTTTATAGGGGAGTGTACCTTTTGGGCCCATGTTGGGCTTAGATCTCTTAGTGGGCTTATCATCCAATATGTATCCGCTTTATCCATTAAGCCGGGTCCAGTATAATATCCTATATCATCTAGTCCCCCCCACTCTGGTCGAGTAAGCATAACTCGATCCAAGAGTGAAATGCCTCTTCGAGTTGTTTTCTTCAACTTGCCACTAAGATCGAGCATCGAAAGTCGAATGACCATTGAATAATCATTGAAATATCCTCCAAATGAGCTTTGAGATCTCAAGATCGAAAACCGAAAGACCACAGAGGTCAGAAACCGAATGATCTGATGTCGGGGTCGAAAACCAAGAGTCGAGACTGCGGAGGTCGAGAATCGAAAATCGAGAGACTGTTGAGGTAAAAAACAAGGACCGAGACCGCTGAGGTTGAAAGTCAAGAATCGAGACCGCTGAGGTCGAAAACCGAGAGCGAGAGACCATTGATGTCGAAAACTGATAACCGAGATTGCTGGGGTCGAAAACTGAGAATCGAGACCGCAAGAGGTCGAGAACCGAGAGTCGAGACAGCTGAGGTCGAAAACCGAGAATTGAGACCGCAAGAGGTCGAAAACCGAGAGTTGATACCGCAGGAGGTCGAAAACCGAGAGTCGAGACCGCTGAGGTCGAAAGCCGAGAGTCGAGATCGCTGAGGTCAAAAACCGAGAATCGAGACCGCAAGAGGTCGAGAACCGAAAGTCGAGACAGCTGAGGTCGAAAACCGAGAATCGAGACCGCAAGAGGTCGAAAACTGAGAGTCGAGACCGCAGGAGGTCGAAAACCGAGAGTCGAGACCGCTGAGGTCGAAAGCCGAGAGCCGAGACCGCTGAGGTCGAAAACCGAGAATCGAGACCGCAAGAGGTCGAGAACTGAGAGTCGAGACAGCTGAGATCGAAAACTAAGAGTCGAGGCCATTGAGTTAAAAAATCGAGAATCGAGACCGCAAGAGGTCGGAAACCGAGAGTAGAGACCGTTGAGGTCGAAAACTGAGAGTCGAGACCATTGAGGTCAAAAACCAAGAATTGAGACCGCAAGAGGTTGAAAACCGAGAGTCGAGACCGCAAGAGGTCGAAAACCGAGAGTCGAGACCGCTGAGGTCTAAAGCCGAGAGTCGAGACAGCTGAGATCGAAAACCGAGAGTCAAGACCATTGAATTCAAAAACCGAGAATCGAGACCGCTGAGGTCGAAAACTTAGAATCGAGACCGCAAGAGGTCGAAAACCGAGAGTGGAGACCATTGAGTTCAAAAACCAAGAATCGAGACCTCAAGAGGTCGGAAACCGAGAGTAGAGACCGTTGAGGTCGAAAACCGAGAGTCGAGAGACCGTTGACCGAAGTCTTGAATTTGAAAATTTGAATTTACGTCTGTTGTGTTTCGATCACCATGTTCGAGCTCCCTTATACCATCTCGTCCTATCACCCCTCAGTTCAAAGTTTAAGATTCAAGTCTGTTGTTTATTCCTTTAAAAATTAAATCAACCACCAACCTGCTTAAGCCGCAATGGATATACTCGACCCGCCACTGGAGTCGAAAAATCAATTCGGCAAACCAAAATCAACAAACAACCTGCTCAAGCCATAATGAATATACTCGACCCGCCACTGAAGTCGGAAAATCAATTCGACGGAAGCATAATCAAATAAAGCACAATCAAGCCGCTTAAGCCGTAATGAATATGCTCGACCCGCCACCAAAGTCGAAAAATCAATTCGACGGAAGCATAATCAAATAAAGCACAATCAAGCCGCTCAAGCCGTAAGGAATATGCTCGACCCGCCACTAAAGTCGAAAAATCAATTCGACGGAAGCATAATCAAATAAGGCACAATCAACCTGTTCAAACCATAATGAATATACTCGACCCGCCACTGGAGTTGAAAAATGAATTCGATAAATCAACAAACAACCTGCTCGAGCAAAAATGAATATACATGACCCGCCACTGGGGTCGAAAAATAATTTCGATAAACCAGAATCATCTAACAACCTGCTCGAGCAAAAATGAATATACCTGACCCGCCACTGGGATCGAAAAATGAATTTCGAGAAACTAGAATCATCCAACAGCCTGCTCGAGCAAAAATGAACATACTCGACCCACCACTAAGGTCGAAAAACAAATTCGATAAACCATAATCAACAATCAACCTGCTCGAGCAAAAATGAATATATATGACCCGCCACTGGGGTCGAAACATAATTTCGATAAACCAGAATCATCCAACAACCTGCTCGAGCAAAAATGAATATACCTGACCCACCACTGGGATCGAAAAATGAATTTCGATAAACCAGAATCATCCAACAGCCTGCTCAAGTAAAAATGAACATACTCGACCCACCACTAAGGTCGAAAAACAAATTCGATAAACCAAATTCGATAACCAACCTGCTCGAGCAAAAATGAATATACTACCTCCCCCTTAAGTCGAAAAATTAATTTGACGAAACCAGAGTCAAATGAAATCGTCGACCTGCCATTGAGATCGAAAACGTCAAATACCACGAAACCACATCGAATAAAACCATTAACCTGCTCGAGCTATCTGTAATGAGCTCCATCTCGACCTGTCACTGAGGTTAAGGACAGATATGCAATAATACTAGATCAAACAGAACCAAGTAGAAATCATCGACCTGCCACTGAGGTCTGCTCGAGCTATCCGTAGCGAGTTCGATCGACCTGCCACTGAGGTCAGAGGCACAAATAGCACAAAACCAAATCTAATAAATTCGTTAACCTGCTCGATCTATCTGTAGCGAGTTTGATCGACCTGCCACTAAGGTCTCCAAAAGGCTCCATGTCTTGACGACCCAACACTAGGATCGACCACCCAGCCCGGAGGCCTTAGTTATGGTGGATTTTATCTTCCCTCAACCTGCCACTGGGTTAGGAACAAATGTACAATGATAACAAACCAAATATAACCAAGAAGAAATCATCGACCTGCCTTCGAGGTCTGCTCGAACTATCCGTGTCTTCACGACCCAACACTAGGATCGACCACCCAGCCCGGAGGCCTTAGTCATGGTGGATTTTGGCTTCCCTCAACCTGCCACTGGGTTAGGAACAAATATACAATAATACCAGATCAAACAGAACCAAATAGAAATCATCGACCTGCCTCCGAGGTCTGCTCGAGCTATCCGTGTCTTCACACTTGCCCACCCAATCCGAGGGATGTTCGAAACAGGGGGTCAGCCTGCCCATCCCAAGGGGTGTACTAAACAAGTGACCACCCAGCCCGGAGGCCTTAGTCATGGTGGAATTTGTCTTCAGGCACTTGCCGACCCCGAGGGGGCCTATCGAAACAAGCGACCACCCAGCCCGGAGGCCTTAGTCATGGTGGATTTTTTTTCTTCAGGCACTTGCCCACCCAATCTGAGGGATGTACGAAACAGGGGGCCAGCCTGCCCATCCCAAGGGGTGTTCTAAACAAGCGACCACCCAGCCCGAAGGCCTTAGTCATGGTGGAGTTTGTCTTCGGGCACTTGCCGACCCCGAGGGGGTCTATCGAAACAAGCGACCACCCAGCCCGGAGGCCTTAGTCATGGTGGATTTTTTTTCTTCAGGCACTTGCCCACCCCGAGAAATGTTCTAAACAGGCGACCAACCTGCCCACCCCAAGGGGTGTTCTAAATAAGCGACCACCCAGCCCGGAGGCCTTAGTCATGGTGGATTTTTTCTTCGACCTGCCACTCCCTTTTCTGGTTGTGCATGGTAACGTGTGCTCGAATTCTTCGACCTGCCACTGAGGTCAAAAAGGAAAACATCGAATATGACAAGATATAATAACACCCAATCATTTTGTTAGTCATCCAAATAATAAGCTCAACCATGTCGATATGCATCACAATCTCCTCAACAGTTTGTCCAGAGTACACAAAGAATGACCATAAACCCCTGTCGATTAAACACGACCACCGAACAAGAGTCGAGAATAGCTTTGTACCTGAAGGTCTAGAATACCGCTCCAAATCGTCTTCCTTTCCAAAAGAGAATGATTGCTACCCGTTCCTTTTGAAATCGCCACCGGTGATCGACATCATCTAGGCTCGTCCCTGCTTGTCACCCTACTTAGATGGATCCACGCTTGTTCATTTTGTTCTCGACACTCAACAGCTCGTCCGCCATAGCTTGTCGAGACTTGGATTATTTCGTCATTTCCTCGACAGAAATTCAAATATGTCCATGATAAATCGCATAATCGCTCGAGCAAATTACATAATCCACAAATAAATCCGATAATAATTCAAACAAATCAGATAATCCTCCACGCATAAGTCAAATATATTCCTCGAATAAATCAAATAATCACCTCGATTAAGTCAAGCAATCATCCACAAATAAATCCGATAATCACTCGAGCAAATCAAATAATTTTGACGAATGTATCAAAGAATTCTCCTCGAACATATTGAATATATCCACGAACATATCACATGATTCACAAGTAAACCGCATAATCTTGCTCGATCAAATCAAATAGTCTTCCATCAATAAATAAAATATTCCCTCGAATAAGTCAAATAATCACCTCGAACGAAATAATATCTCCTCAAATAATCAAATATCACTTCGAATAGATCAAATAATCGCCTCAAATAAGTCAGATAATTCTCACGAATATATCAAATAGCCTCCTCAAATACATCACACAATTACACAAACGAATCAAATAGTTCTACACAAATAAAAATAATACATCCACGAGCAAATTAAATATCTCCATGATTAAATCCGATAATATCCTGCCTCAATCGAATAATATTCACGCATATTCATGAATAGATCACATGTTCCAACACGAGCCAAGCAAATAATCCTCAAGTCGAATATCACCAATTTAAATCCTTAAGCCTCCAATTTTTTTCAATTTAAAACAAATAATTTGCCTCATTTTTGCCAATTTAAGTCCTCAAGTCCATAATTTAAATAACCGTCGTACCTTCATCACGATAATGCTACTTAAATTTACCTTCCCGACCGCTATGAGTCCCCCCGAATTAGTCTTGGACAAAAAATGGGGTTATTTTCGCTTATTGGACTGCATTGGAAGAGTTTGGGCACCTCATGGGCTGTATGCAGGGTGCTGGGCCGTGCGGATATGGGCTAGCAAAGCGTGGGCTGGGGCTGGGCAACGGACGGGCCGAGATCTGCGAGAAAAGCAGGCTTTCCGCGGGTCATAGGTGCGCTGGGCCGGAATTGGGCTTCGCGTTCTGGGAGTGGGCCTCTCAGGCCAGGTGCTGTGCGAGAAACGGGCTACTTTCGGGCCTTGCGCGGGCTTCGCGGGCCGGAGGCTGTGTGTGGGGCGGGCCGCGCGGGCTGGACGTGGCCCGCGCGCTGGAGCGGACTTGTTATTGTCTCCAATCTGGGCTGCATATTGGGCCTCTCCTATGAAGGAATCTGGGCCTCTAAAAAATTTGCTGGATGCTTCTCCTGGGCTGCGCTCGCACTGGCCACGCTTGAAAAATGCTGGACTCGGGCTGGGCTGTGCGGATCACCACCTGGGAAGCTGAGATGCGGGTATTGTAACAGTCCGCCGGGCAGACTTCGCCGGAGAAAATAAATCGCCGCTTCCGGCAAATATCATCGACCGAGAGGGCGCCCCGACGAGGAGAATCTGGTGGTGCCGTTAGATTAAGCTGGTTCGCCGGACATTGGCGGGAAATCGGGGAAGATGACCGGATTTGACCAATTTGTTCTTAGATCTACAAACTTTGACCGTCGAATTGACGTTCTTCCTGAAAAAATTTTTGCTTGATATTTTAAGGTTAGAACGAGCACGAGGAGAGCTTCGCGATGGTGTAAGAATTTCTTACATCGGACGAATTTGACCGGCAGCTGGCGGCGGACGGCGGCGGACGGCGACGGTTTCCGGCGAAGATTGGTAGCTGGAGATTCGTCTCGTTGAGAGGATCCCAGTGGTACCCTCGGATTATCCATAACCCTCATGGATCGCCGGAAAAATGCATTTGAACGTCCGTTTTTGACCGATTTCTTCCTAGATCTGGAAACTTTGACCGCAAAATTGACAGCTTTCCCAGAGGAATTTTCGCATGAAATTTTAACGAGAGATTAACATCGAGGAGATCTATCCGATGGCATAAGCAATTTCCCGATCGGAGCACGTTTTCCAGCGGCCAGCGGCGGCGGCGGCGGCCAGCGGTGGTGGCGGTGGCCGGTGGAGAAGAAGGAGATTTTCCAATTTTTTCAGTCGGAACTCCGCATGACTTTTTTGACGGGTCCCCACAGACGGCGCCAATGAAGTGAATAAGATTCACCCGGGTTCCTTCAACTCGAACCGGCCTCCGTACCTGCAGAACCCAACGCCGGGGTTGGCCCCAGCGTCGAGCCTCCGATGCTTAAGTCAGTGCTCAGATCAAGAGAGAGAAAGTGTAGTAATGTAATGAGGAGAGGATGAATGAATAAGGTGCCTTGGCCCCTTTTTATAGGGGAGTGTACCTTTTGGGCCCAAGATGGGCTTAGATCTCTTAGTGGGCTTATCTTCCAATATGTATCCGCTTTATCCATTAAGCCGAGTCCAGTATAATATCCTATATCAATATTTAACCCGGCTGAATAACTATTATACGTCGACCTTGAACTCATGAACATTGACTTTAAATCTTAAACATTGACTCATGACTATGTACTGTATAGGGCTGTTCCAGTATCAACTGGTCCCGCAAGTACAAAGGAATTAGCTGATCTTGATCTTTGAAAACCTTATCTTGAAGTATCCTGACTGACAAAATACATGACATAAATGACATTAAAGGTTGTTATTACATGAAATCATACTGTTCCGGTCCCAGCTTCAAGCCTCCATGGTATACCCGGCTAAGTGGCTCTTATTTCAAGCCTCCATGGTAACCCGTACTATTGACTCTTATATACTGGAAACCGTTACCTTGACAATAACTTGGAAATTATAACAACCTCTAGCACGGAAAGTTAGTCCTGTACTTGATTTACTGATCTGACTTATGAAATTTGAGTCTATTCCCTGATCTAACTCAAAGAATTCCTCCCTGGAATGTGCCAACTGGTTGGCAAAATAGACAATTTTCGATAGAAAATGTCTGAGGAACATGATTGCTAAGATTTTCATAACATAAGTGCTTACAATTCTTCTAACGAGTTGCTTAACATAGCTGGGAAATACTGACATTAATCATGGATATACTGAACTATGATTCCTGAACATGATTCGAGTATCTTAACTAAGTCATAACTGTGGTTTTTCTGAGCATAGACATAGTAATTTGTTTATAACTTAAAACATGAATATACACTTACCTGGTAGTCGCGAGGCGTGAGCGTGACGTGTTCAGGATTTCTGAAAATTTCTGACTCATGAAATATTCAGAGACGCAAAAACGTGCTCTGATACCATCTGTAACACCCCCCCTATTTCATAAAATTCAGAGCGCGCTTTTCGCAAAATTTTTCTAAATAAAAACATTTGTTTTGCGAAATACTGATTCGGGGTGCTACCGTAAAATCTGACTTTATCTGAAAACCGTTATTTTAGTTTAATAAAAAACGGTTATAAAACATAGTACCCGACTGGAGTCGGATCAAAAGCAGGTTTGGTAAACTGAAATAGTAGCGTAAACTGTAGTGTAGCCAAAACAATATTTACACATATATACAAATGTCCTGAACCGGTCGCCAGCTCACTCCTCGGCTCCGACCCTGTGACCTGAAAAACATGAATAATGTGGGGGCGTGAGCACTAATCCACTGTGCTCCGCAGGAACTCATACTAAGGTAAACAGTGAAAATAATAACAATATCATGATCCTGTCATATATAACTGAACTGATACTGAACTGAAACTGAAATTGATAACTGATACCGATACTGAATAACATGATACTGATCTCGTGATAAACATCACCTGACTGATAACTGAACATCTGCCAGCATAATGTCGGACACCATGTGCACACTCTAGTGGGCAGACTAAGGCTACTAGAACCCAGAATGGACCGACGACCATTCCGAGCGGATACTGATAATACATACCTCAAACATGGTAGCATAATTATAATCAATGTAATACCCAGTCTGAGTCCCCACCTGAAATGCTGATCTGAAAATGTAAGTGGTGATTGCCTGCAAAAATGACATATATAAACAAATACTAAGTACTATGCTCAGACTGATTAAAAATAGCTGTTAAGATGCTCGACTCGATCTGAATAATTAACTGGAACCATCTCGGGGTCTAACTTAACTGATAAGAAAAACTAGACTGAACTGGTACTGCTAAACTGAACTGAACTAACTGCACATGACTGATCATGATTGAACATGACTGATCATGACTGAACTGACTGAACTGAAAATTCAACTGAAATACTGAACTGAAACTGACTAACTAACTAGATTGAAAATACTGAATTGATAACTTAACTGATTATATTGAACTAACTGACTGACTGGACTTGGAACTTAACTGAAAATGGAATTTGAACATGAACCGGAACTCGAAACATTAAAATATAGGGTGAACTGGTCCAATCAGTCTGAACTGGTCTGAACCTGTCTGGCCGGACCGCTGGCCTACTCTGGCCGGGCGGTCGGCCGCTGGCTCGGCCAACGGGCCTGCCAAGGCCGCGGGCGCTGGCGCTGCCT
>CACSLK010034598.1:7765004-7775876 GCA_902706635.1 Striga hermonthica | reverse complement strand
ATTTCATCCAATTATTATGTGGAAATTGTTTTATATATGAGGCATTTATATTAGTTTTGGTCCTAATTGATTGAATAATTGAGCCTAAAATATATATGTTGTTTAATTATTTTATTTTACTTGATATCATTTGTTTCATTCAGGTCTATGTTTGAGGTTATCTAAAAGTTTGTGACTAAGTGATCGTCCTCATTTTAGTTTGTTTATTGCTCCACAATTTTTTTTATGAATGAATTCGTATAATGTATTAATTATTGTTAAAATTTTGATATTACGACACATGTTTTTTAAGAGAATGACGAGAACGTATTATCGCTACTAAATTATTGCAATAGATAAAGTTCAATGCGCCTTACCATAATGCATCAAGTACTTTTTTCTTATCATTTATCATAAATGTTAGTTTTATCAAAACAAAATTACTATTTTTATTATGCATGTTTGTAACGTACAAAAGTGATTTATCTTACACGTCATTCTGATCAACATTAGAATTATTTTGCAAAAAAATATATTATTGAAATTTATTTCGCCAATTTAAAGAAGTAAAAAGAAGAATATGTGGATCTAATTTCAAACAAAATGCATGTTGTTCGATATTGGGTCATTTCTGTATTTTTTTCTTAAGTATTTATTTTACACTTAAATATTAATTGGCTCATATTTGTTCATACTTAATTAAGTTATTCTATATCAATTTATCTATATAACAGTAATAATATCTTTATTTATTAAAAAATGATGAAAATTATGTTATTATCAACACACTATTAGAAAAAGTTTCAAGAAGTGTTATTAAATGTGATAAAGAAAATAAACGATTAATTCCACAAAATAAAAAAAATCTTTTTTTACGAGGTAGAAATCTCAAATTTTTTTGGTTTCAAAATCGACCATAGACCAATTCCCTTTTTGGATTGGGGAGTATTGACTACAACCCCAATTCTGAGCTTCATGGTACACTTACCGAGTGGCATGCCAGATGGGGGGCACCCCGATTGGATTGACTGGGGTGACAGTTTCTCATTCGGAATCTATAAGATCAAAATTTGGATCAAATCACACATCGCAGTATACTAGGTCTTCTAATTCTTTAAGGAGTTTATCTAACAGATTCGCAATATAACTGGAAGACGTTTTAAATACCACACGTGGGTTACTGGGCATGCGAGTTTGATGTAGCCCATTTGATATCAAGTGCTTTTTTTTCCCTTGAATACAACCAATGTTTTTTTTAATGTTAAATTTATTTAATTTTAAATTCTATGAAAAAAAAAAATTGTATATTTTAGTCATAATCAGTCCAATATTGTTGTTTCTTGAGTCACCGGATCACTGAATTCTGATGATTAATATTTATGATGATAATGATAATAATTAATACGATTCATCCACTAATAATGTTAAACATTTAGAATATAATAAAAAAAAGTATCCTACTTTTTAATATGAATATTTTTTTTTATTTAAATTACGACTCACTCACATCATTTTTAATACTGGGCCGTGCAACACGCTGGTGGCGTACTAATAAAAATTAGAATGCAAAAGCTGATTCATGAATTCCATAAGAGTTATTCTATCCAAAGAAATTTAATACAACTCATTTTTTGCTCTCTCTTTCTAAAGCATATGGATTAATAAATTGATAGAGACTTAGAAAAAAGCAAACACCCAAGCAAGAATATTATGATTATAAATTCTAGGCCTAGGTAGGAGTAACTGACATTAATGTACACAATGTTGGGCTTATTAATTAATTATCTGTTTGTATCTAGTGCTTATTTCCACATATAAAATTTAGGGATTTTGAGGGAATTAAAGTGTTTGGGAAACTGCATTTTGTTGGAAACCATTTTACAAATCACAGTTTCCTAAGGCAGTCAAACTTTAATTTTCTTAGCCTACATTATTATGTTCCCATCATTCATATGTACACATAGATATAATTTAATTATATTTTCACAACTTAGTTGCAATTTGCAATGACAATTAACCAGTTTCTAATAAAGTGTGATTAATAATGTAAATTACATCATTCTTAGTTATATTATGTTAGAAAGAAAAAATAAATGGTGATATGAATGATTATGCACAGACATGGCCAAAATCGGGCCCGGAGAGGGTTGGGTTACATGGACCCTGAACAGACACGGACCTAGGGTCGTGCTAGGTCCATGACCCGGTTGGATGGGTGGGGCCCGACCCGGGTTTGGGCATACCCAAATAAAAAAAAAAGGAAAATATAAAAACAATATATTTTACGCGAGCCGAACTGGACCCGGTGGGCCAGGGTCGACAAAACCAAGATCCTGGATCAACCCTGTTGAAATTCGAGCCGGGCCTAGACTTGTGGTCAACAGGTTTGACCGGGCCGGGTGGCTTGTGGCCACGTCTAATCATGCATGTGATTTGGTTTTGTTGACTACCTTTTTGGTTGACTGCAATTTTCTTTTAATGAAATCACTGCTATTTTCTGCAACCCATACAAGAAGCATAAAAGGGCCAACTCATATTCACTTTGCCATGTCCTTTTCACTTATATACACCACTGATCATTCAATTACGTATGCGCACACACAAACACTTTTATGGTTCCTATTTACTGCACTTAAACTTTCTAAGTCTTTTTGCTTGTTCAATTTCATCATATTTCAAATGCCCTTCGTGCAAATATCCATTGTTATAGAGATGAGTTGTAATCCTCGGATCTCAATTTACAACTCGGATCTCAAGTGCCACAAATGTTGTGAAAATTTTAATTTATTTAGGTTTTGTTATAAAAGAATTGGTCATAGTTAGTGTCATTTTGGTTGTGGAATATAAATAAGATTCATAACTGATGTGGTCAGTAGTAGCGGTTCGTGAGGAACCGGTTATGATCCGGTCATTACTGCCTTATGAAGAGGACCGACTAGGCATTATGGTAGTTGGGCGATTGGGAGTGCTCGGTGTCGCTTGGTGTTCGGCGCCCCTCAAGTGCTCGGCCTTGGGGAGTGCTCGGCGGGTGCCCGTGGGGAAGTGCTAGGCGGAGGTGCCCAGCGCAAGGCTCTCGGTGACGCGTGTTCAGAACGGGGTGCTCGAACTTGGATAAGGCTTGGTGAGTGCTCGACCTTGGGAGGTATCCGGCGGTCGTCGTGCGCCCGGAGGTTCTCGTGCGCGTCGAGGAGGTTAGAACCTGAAGGTGACTTTGTGAGCAAGTTAGGAAGGAGTTAGTCGCAACAAGGACTCTCGGGATTCAGAAGACCTTTAACCTAATTAAGAGTTGGATGTGAAGAAGACTTCCTATTCCACTAGGACTCTCCAGTATTCTCCTATAAAAGGGAGCAGGTTCATTCATTTTACACAAGACACATTCACGAACTATCTCGTTACTCTGTCGTTTTCTCTCTAGACCATCACTGACTTGAGCGTCGGAGTGTTCGCGCCGGGACCACCCCCGGCGTGTTTTGCAGGTACCGACGATCAAAGAGACGCAACCCAGTTCGAGAGGGGCGGTCCAGCGGTTCGAGTATTTGTGGCATAACAAATTGGCGCCGTCTGTGGGAAGACTCAGTCTTCTACCGGAGTTTTAAGGGATGTTTTTTCTCACTACAAAAGAAGAACGATAGAAGTCATGGCGGGAGATAGTTCGAAGAAGAATTTGACTAAAGAGATGGATGAGGAGTGGGCGCGGAGGGCCTTCGGGACAGGTCCCCCGCCAAGATGGTCACCATCGCCGGTCACCCCCAAAGAGACGCTGTTGGGCCCAAGCGAGATCCCTATACCACCATCAGAAGCTCAGAGGCGCGCGGCGAACTCGGGAGGGTGTGGTGGTATGGCGGACAAAGTGAAGGAGGCTGGTACCACGGTTGATGGAGGGGTAAATCAAGGAGTTTTGGGATCTGGGGGTGCCGGTGATCAGAGTGGTGCCCTTGGTAGTAGGCAGTTGGTCGTGGTAGGAGCACAATAACCCTCCGGGGGATAATGTTTCTTCAGCACCACGGGAGGACCCGGTTATTCAGATGACCAGGTCGGAGTTGGATAGGATCATTGCGGAGGCGATAGGCCGAGCTCAAGAGGTGGATAAGAGAGCTCCTAATGAGACGTTTAAACAACCCCCGCCGCGACAGCCGCTAACACTTCAACAACAAGCCCCCTTGCAGCAGCCGCAACGGGTGGAGAGGGGCGATGAGGAGGATGCTAGGTCGGTGACCTCCCGCCCGATGGCGACGGAGCAACCGGATAGGTTAACTTTGGAGAGGTTGGCAGCTCAAATGCAGGAACTCCAAGCTCGGGTGCAAGGTAAGAGACCTGTAGTCCCGCGAGGACACCCCTTTGCAGAGGATGTCTTAGGAGGGATTTGCCTAGCAACTTCAGGGAGTTAAGTTTGTCATATAATGGATCGGCGGACCCAGCTAGGCACTTGAGATCGTTTGACAACGTAGCCGTGCTGCACAGGTATAGTGATGTTGTGAGTTGCTGAGTCTTTTTGACGACCTTGAAGAGGTCGGCGCAAGATTGGTTCCACCAGTTGCCGGCGGGATCTATCGATTGCTTTAAAAAGTTAAGCTCTTTGTTCCTGAATCAGTTTGCAAGTGCCAGGAAGCATGAGAAGACGTACCTCTCGTTAATCAATATGCAGCAGAAGGAAGAAGAGACCTTGCGCCAGTATGTAGCGCGATATACTAAGGAGTGCGTGGAGGTCCCCTCGGCCTCGGAAGAGATAAAAACTGGAGGTCTTACGCGGGGATTGAGGCCTGAGAAGTGCAGAGATTCCTTGGCGAAGAGGCCGGCGAGGTCCTTTGACGAGCTACTTGAGAGGTGTAGCAAGTATGTGAATATGGAGGAATCAGATGCGGACTTCATCCAAAATGATAAAATAAAGGCTAAGCAGGTTGAGGAAAGGCCTCGACAAGGTGATCGACGAGCTCCCCCTAAGGAGTCTCAGGTCGAGGATCGATTCAGGGGTCCGAGGTATGAGCACTACAAACTACTTAATGCTCCACAACAGGAGATCCTGGAGATGATGGAGAAGCGGGGGGAGGATAAGCTGCTCGCACAACCAAAGCCCCTACCCCCACCGCGGAAATTTTCAGAAGGAAAGGATAGATATTGTCGGAACCACCGAGACTATGGTCACTCTACTAACTTTTGTCGAGAGTTGAAGGATGAGATTGAGCGGCTCATTAGGGCCGGTCATTTGAAGGAGTTCGTGATCCAGGATAGGGAGCGCCGAGAAGATCGCCGGGAGGAGCGTGAGTCAGGGGACAAGCGGCGGAGGACTGATGAGCAGCCTGACAGAACGGTGAAGAAAGGTGTAATACACATGATCGCGGGAGGTCCTACGGATGGAGACTCACACAGAGAGAGGAAGAGGACCTACCGGGGTAAGGGTGTGGCTAATGAGGTGGCTGAGGTACAGGGGCAGAGGAGCTTGGCCACCTTGAAGTTTGGAACTGGCGATGTGCAGGGGCTTGTCGTCCCACACAATGATGCCTTGGTCATCACTGCGGATGTGGCTAGTTACGATGTGCAAAGGGTACTCATAGACACATGAAGCTCGGTGGACATCATTTTCCTAAAGTGCTTGCAACAGATGGAGTTAGACGTGAAGGTCGAGCCGGTCTATACTGCCCTCTATGGCTTCAGTGGTAGTGAGGTCCGTCCTGTTGGTGAAGTTAGTTTAACTGTGGCATTGGGAAGGTCGCCTTTGAGGAAGGTGAAGATGGTTCGCTTCTTGGTCGTAGATGCTAGCTCGGCCTACAACATCATACTGGGGCGGCCTAGCTTGAATTCATTCCAAGCAGCCATTTCGACTTATTGCATGAAGATCAAGTTTTCCGTAGGGGATGAGGTTGGGGAGGTGACTGGAGACCAGTTGCAGTCTCGGCGGTGCTATGAGGTCACATTGAAGACGGCCAAGGCGCAGCATAAGAGGAAGAGTGATGACCTGCCTGAGTGCTCCCGACGAGAGAAGAAGCAAGAATTAGGAATTAGCGTCCCGGACGAGCTAATGGAAGATATAGGGGCGGTTGTTGCCACGATCGTGGAACGTATCGCATTTGAATAAATATTATGCATCGTTGGAGACATGTTATCTTTAATTGTTTTCGTTTGTTAGTGATTATGTTTTGGAGAGACAAGTAATAAAATTGCATTTGAAGTATTTTCAGCTTAACTCTTTTAATGTGTGATATTTGTGCAAGGCGCAAGCCTGTCAGTCTCGCCTAAGCTCGCAGAGCTAGGCGACGACCTCCATAGGGCGCAAGCCTGTCCGTCTCGCCTAAGCTCGCGGAGCTAGGCGACGACCTCCATAGGGCGCAAGCCTGTCAGTGTCGCCTAAGCTCGCGGAGCTAGGCGATGACCTCCATAGGGCGCAAGCCTGTCCATCTCGCCTAAGCTCGCGGAGCTAGGTGACAACCTCCATATGGCGCAAGCCTGTTAGTCTCGCCTAAGCTCGCGGAGCTAGGCGACGACCTCCATAGGGAGCAAGCCTGTCCGTCTCGCCTAAGCTCGCGGAGCTAGGCGACGACCTCCATAGGGCGCAAGCCTGTCAATCTCGCCTAAGCTCGCGGAGCTAGGCGACGACCTCCATAGGGCGCAAGCCTATCCGTCTCGCCTAAGCTCGCGGAGCTAGGCGACGAACTCCATAGGGCGCAAGCCTGTCAGTCTCGCCTAAGCTCGCGGAGCTAGGCGACGACCTCCATAGGGCGCAAGCCTTTCAGTCTCGCCTAGGCTCATGGAGCTAGGCGACGACCTCCATATGGCGCAAGCCTGCCCGTCTCGCCTACGCCCGCGGAGCTAGGCGACGACCTCCATAGGGCGCAAGCCTGTAAGTCTCGCTTAAGCTCGCGGAGCTAGGCGACGACCTCTTTAGGGCGAAAGCCTGGTAAGTCTCGCCTAAGCTCGCGGAGCTAGGCGACGACCTCTTTAGGGCGAAAGCCTGGTAAGTCTCGCCTCAGCTCGCGGAGCTAGGCGACGACCTCTCTGATTGACGAGGTCATCGCGTGAGACTGAGAATATGAGTGTTGAAAGACTTAACAATAGTTGTGCTAGGTGCAAAAGCCCATGGTCACAATGTTAAGTGCTTTCAGGACTTGGTGAATTAAGAGGTGTGGTTACTTGTATAGCAATAAGTTATATAAGTGCGAACAATTGAAACAAGCAAGCAACACAATAAAAGCAAAGTATCGAACGAGTTTACGGTTACACGCCCAAATAAAAAGTTCGTGCAAGAATTAATGGTCCGCGGCTATGTGCCAACATAACAAAGGAGATAATCTAGAGAGAGGTTCCATGCAACCGGGTCGATAAAGAAACAAAAAGCCATGAACAAGTGGCACAGGTAGATCTAGGAGGGGAGTGCGTTGTCCTCCGACTCGAGGATCCCCTCCATCTCTAGGCCGACGTTGGTCGCGATGGCCTTCGCGGCGGTCTCTAGGGCCGACTCCTACCAAGGATGGGTTGGCGGGAGGGTCGGGTCGCCGTTCCACCCCGTGGGGGTAGGAAGGCCAGTCATCATCTCGAGCTCCTTCACCTCATCCACGACGATAGTGGTCCCTGCCTCTTTCACCCTGGCCAGGGTTTGGTGGATCCCCTCGTGGAAGTACAGGCGGCAGGCTGTGCATATCCTCTCAAGGTAGGCCCTGGAGTCATGGTACCTCGATAGCAGCTCGTGTCGGTACCGCTCGACGAAGTGACATCCGAGATCGGATGCTAAGAAGGAAGTCAGTCCCTCGGCCCGGGCATGGGCAATGCGCTCATCCACTGACGAGCGTAGCTCCTCGAGCTCGGCATCCTTGGCCTTGAGTTTGGCATCCTTGTCCTCGAGTTCGGCCTCTTTGGCCTTAAGCTCAGTGTCCTTGGCCTTGAGTTTGCCTCGGAGCTTCTCTTTCTCGGCTTTTTGGAGGTCGAGAATCTTTTGAAGCTTGGAGAGTTTCTTTTCACCCTTCTTCACCTCTTCCTTGAGGGACTCCATCTCAGCGCTATCGCCCTCCAGCTGCTCCTCCAAGAGGGGGGCCATGCCCGCTAGAGCCTATTTGGAACAGAGGGTGAGTTATACATAAATTTTACAACACTTGTTTAATGAATAATGGTTGAGAGGGGGGGACCACGTACCAATCCAAGGTGGTAAGTGATAGCTCCGGCTCGGTCCACCTTGGTGGGCCATTTCGTAGTCTCTCCCCGCGGGAAGATGTCAACAAGGTAGGAGCTTGTCACGGAGGCATCATTGTTCCCGGCAACCTTGTTCGGCCGTGTCAGGGGTGCTTCGGGATCCTCCGAGGATCTAAGTCTCTTGCGTTTGGCCAAGAAGGTTCTCCCCGGGTGGTCACGAGGGTAGGTACGCGGAGGAGAGCACAGAGGAACATTGCCCTTAGGAGGCTCGACCACCGGTGTGGTCGCCCCTTGGGGGAAGCCAGCACCTTCTCTGAAGGCTCGGTGGGAGCTGTGGTCATGGTCGAGGGGGGTGCGGCCACAGTATTAAGGAGCTCCTCTGCAAAACAAACCAAAGATACAAATATAAGTAAACGAGTTATATGCATATGATTAACGTGAAAAAGAAAGTAAGGGGTACGACAGCGACGCGGGGTGCCCGACCCTACCTATGTCATCTACAGGGTCGGTGGCACGTCTGGATAGCCCGAAGTGCCCTAGGAGCCGGTCGCTAGTGGTCAGCTTCATCATGAGAAGGGGGCGCTCATTCCACTGATCAATGAGGGCCTCGTATGTGGCGTTTCTCTTCGGGTTCTTGTCCTGCTTTGGGGCCATGGGCGGAAATTCGAAGTATTGGGAGGGGGACGCACGAAGAAGTATTTATTTTTCCAATTGTGTGACTTCGATTGGGGCTGGTCTATGAAACGGGTACGGGTACGGCGTATGAGGTACGGGGCACTTTTCGGGTTCCTAAGGCAAATGCAATAAAAGCATAGTGTGGGGTCGAGGTTGCCGAGGCAGGCTCGACACACCATGATGAAGCTAACAAGGAGACAGATCGAATTGGGAGGTAGCTGGTTTAGAGGCATCCCGTACAATTAGCTTAGATTAAGAAGGTCGGGGTGAAGGGGGAATCTCATCCCCGCACTCACTTGGTCTAGGTAAAAGCTATGGTAACCGGATGGGGGGCTATCGAATGAGTCATCGAGTTTAGGGATTCTAAGTTTCCAACCTTTTGGTAATTCAATTTTCTTGATAAGAAGGACTATTTGGGTGTCCGTATATGAGGAGATGGGGTTGGTTGACATGGTTTGGGAGTGGACGACATTCTCTTTTGCTTTGGTGTTAGGAGGTGTCGTCGGGCCCGGAAGAGCTAAGGTGTTGGGAGATGGTTCTTTCGGTGAAGAGCGTGAAGGCGAATGGGAGAAAGAACTAGTGGTACCCGAAGAGGTAGAGCTAGTGGTGCCCGAAGAGGTAGAGCTAGTGGTATAGTTCGTGGAGGAGGAGCTATGGGGAGGTGAAGAGATAGGCGGTTCTAAGGCAAATGAGGGTAAATTGACAAGCACGAATGAGAAGAACAAATGACAAAAAATGCAAACGCAACATAGTAAGACAAATGCGCAATGAGGTGGTACACTACTCGAAAAGTAATTCTTATAAATAAAGCAAAGAAATTGGGGTATGTAGCAAGAGTAAGTCGAGGAGAGCGTACCCATGAAGGATGTCGATGCCGCCATAGTGAGTGGTGGAGTGAAGAGTTTGTTGGATCCGGGTGGTGCTAGGTATGATCGTCGGTCAGCTGGTGTGAGGTCGTCGGGGCTTTGGTCGTCGGGTCTCGGAGGGTTCTAGGCGTGCTCGGCGGGTTCTTGGCGCGCAAGTCGTGAGCTCGGCGTGTCCTTAGAGTGAGCTCGGCGTGCTCACGATGCGGTGTTGGCGTGGCGCAAGCTCGTCGGAGGAGGTGGACTAGGCACGTGAACGGCGGATTGTCGAGGGCTCGTCAGGATGGTGCGCGTCGGGTGAATGTGCTCGTCGGTGGTATGATCTTGTCGAATGGTAGCCGTCGGATTTCAACTAAGGTTTGAGTACTCTCTTTTTTAGAGAGAGAAATTATATAGGAGAGACATTTTGGGAGAGAATAAGTGAATGAGGATGAAGAAGAGAAGAAGTATTTATAGATGGGGAATTAGGGTTTGGTTGGCCTTGGGTCATCTTGGCCATTGATTTAAAAAGTTGATCAATGGTGTAGAGGGAAGCTTAAGGGAGAAGCCAATTAATGGGTCCAAGGTGAGCATGTGATGAGATGTAGACATATGAAGGACAACACATGACAAGCTAGGTGGGCACATGATGAGCCTAAGTGGGTGGAGTAAGAAAGTTAATAACGGTAGTGGCATAATATATATTATCATTATTTACAAAGGTTGAGAATTTAATGTGGTGTAATACTAAGTTCTACCCGCCCGGATTGTTCATACGGATAGCTCGACATTTTTAGTGCACGACATCGGGGCCTTGGCATAGGCGGGAGCTCGTCATTTGGAGTGGCGGGTGCTCGGCATCGGCACTAAGGAGTGCTCGGCGCCATACGGAGGTCGACATCATGGCATGGGAGTGCTTCGCCCAGAAGAGTGCTCGGCATGTTGGAACCCACGAGGATCTCGATATGCACAAATCACGGACAAACATTCAACATAAACCTATGCGCAGCGGATCTAAAGGTTTGATGAAGAAAACTTACTGCTTAAAATTTATGTAGATCTGGCTGGCCCGGACAGTTGACCGCAAATCAAATCTTCTCGGAATCGAACAAACTTGACCAATCCAGAAAGCTGACGTCACGGCGAAGTCAACGGCGTTGACCAATCGGAAATTGGAGGTGTCACGCGCTCTCACGCGCGCGCGTAAGTCCCGGCAGCTGCTCCCTTCCGGCGGCGCGTGGCGGCGCGTGCGGCGGCG
>CACSLK010034598.1:7718301-7743597 GCA_902706635.1 Striga hermonthica | reverse complement strand
AATCACTTGGTAAATCAAATAAATAAGAGATAAAAATATATGCCTAGTTTATATTAAATTACAGCTTAAGAGAACGCATCAATCACTGAAGGTCTAGGTTATGACAACGGTCAGTGAGTCTCATATTCTTATCCTTCCGTGGTCCTGTTCAACACTTAACATAAGTTCTAGTGTAATCCTTCAGTCAAAGACCAACTGAATCGGGAATACACTACAGTCTTTTTCCAAGTGGGGTCTCACTGCCAGTCTAGACTGTGAACGAATAGTTTAGTCTTATAAGGAACTGATAGGTGATCTTTCCGTTCGAAACTCTTCGAACCACACTATCTCAATATAAGACATGGAGTATGTATTGCATAAATAAATAAACTGCAAACATATGTACTCGACAGTGGCGCGAGGCAGAGGAATGCTCAGCAGATCGGCGGCGTGCGTGTCCGGCATGAAGTGCTCGTCGCCTCGTGGGTTTAGCGGACTCATGTGCTTGGCGGGCGTATGTGCTTGGCATTAATAGCGCAGGAGTGTTCGACGCGTATGTGGTCGTCATATCATGAGCTCGGCACTAGGAGGCGTGGCTTGATTTGGAGGGCAGTTTGGTATCTTTGCAGTGGAGGTTCACGTCCTCTCATCGGATCAACGGGGTCAACAGGGTGTACGACTCGTACGGGAGCTCGCATAGTGACATAAGTATTCAGGTGAAGCAGGCGCAGTGCTCGCTACACAGTACATTTTTCATTCCTTACAACAAGCTCGACTTGTCTAAGGAATGGGGGGGATAGATGATGTGGTCAGTAGTAGCGGTTCGTGAGGAACCGGTTGTGATCCGGTCATTACTGCCTTATGAAGAGGACTGACTAGACATTATGGTAGTTGGGCGATTGGGAGTGCTCGGTGTCGCTTGGTGTTCGGCGCCCCTCAAGTGCTCGGCCTTGGGGAGTGCTCGGCGGGTGCCCAGTCTGGGGAAGTCCTCGGCGGAGGTGCCCAGCGCAAGGCTCTCGGTGACGCGTGTTCAGAACGGGGTGCTCGAACTTGGATAAGGCTTGGTGAGTGCTCGGCCTTGGGAGGTATCCGGCGGTCCTCGTGCGCCCGGAGGTTCTCGTGCGCGTCGAGGAGGTTAGAACCTGAAGGTGACTTTGTGAGAAAGTTACGAAGGAGTTAGTCGCAACAAGGACTCTCGGGATTCAGAAGACCTTCAACTTAATTAAGAGTTGGATGTGAAGAAGACTTCCTATTCCACTGGGACTCTCCAATATTCTCCTATAAAAGGGAGCAAGTTCATCCATTTTACACAACACACATTCATGAACTATCTCGTTACTCTGCCGTTTTCTCTCTAGACCATCACTGACTTGAGGGTCGGAGTGTTCGCGCCGGGACCACCCCCGGCGTGTTTTGTAGGTACCGACGATCAAAGAGATGCAACCCGGTTCGAGAGGAGCGGTCCAGCGGTTCGAGTATTTGTGGCATAACAATAACCAAGATAGTAATGGATCTTTAAACTAGAAGCTGAAGATTCAAACACGGAAGTCATTGTTGCTTAAGGGTCATTTTCTGCTATTAATAGACAACAAAAACAAATAAATTTCTTTTCTTAATTGGTTTGTGCAAACAGGGTGGCTAATGCTAAAAAATGAATAATTAGTTTGTTACTACTTGCTAGTATTTTTGCAACAAACAAAACCATTTCTAATAGTAGAGTAATAACAACCAAATCAGTAATTGATATATTTGTTCCTAATATTTACTACTAGCAATCGAATCAGTGGCCTTGTCGTCGTGACCCATCGGAATCCTCACGCCCCTCCGTGTCGCCTCGAAGGGTTTCGTGGACCAATCCTGATCGACGTCCGAATCAGACTTGAGAAAATCCAGGTCCACGTCCCATTCGCTTCCGACTCCAACAGTCTGGTTCAAGTCCAATCCACCTCCCAGCGCCACTGTCACCACCGGAAGCCGTTTCAATCGCGGAGGGATCCCGGCGGACCGCAGAGAGCGGGACCGCCTCCAAGAGCGCATACGCCGCCGACATCGGAGAGTAGACCACAAGTTTTCCCATCGAGGGAATCGACCCATCGCCGGAGGACCCAGTATCGCCGTCGGACGTGCCAGCACTAGCCCTAGATTTGGGAAAACAAGAAATGATAGAGAAAAGCAAAAGGAAAATAAGGAAACAAATTAGATTACCGAAGAAAATCACACAAAAAAAAAGACCACCGTGAAACTTGCCGGAAGTTTTCTCGGAAGTTCCTCGCTAAAAAAAAAATTCTTGCTCGAAGATCCATAAGATAAGGTCAGAAAGTAGAGGAGAAAACTGGAAAACCGGTCATGAAGATTTATTTACAGTAGTTCGTGCCCAGTCATATCGTGCCACATGTCACGTCTTTTGAATTTTAGAAATTTAAAAAGATGCAACTGTTAAAAACTGAAGGACATCATCTCGAGATGGGCGGCTAGGGGTGCGCCACGTGCGAGTGACGTGTAACATATTAAAAGCTACACACCTTTTCGTAACTGACATAAAAGTAACTGTAAGGTCGCATTAAGTACGTGTTGTTCGGCTAACGTCATCAACGCACGATGAAAAATTCAAAAATCCGCCAAGTATGGGCAAAGTGTTGACGTCATGGGCAAATTGGGAAAATTATGAATTGGTCAGATCCGGGTTCTCACCAAATGACGACCTCAGATGAGATGCCACAAACCTCACACCCGAGCTCGGGGGCTTGTATGTTGATATCCAGATCGGCCCAACCTGAAATAATCGGTTCGATCTTCAAAACCGGGAAGAGCTGCCCCCAGGGGTAGGACCGGTTAAAGAGCCGACTGCAGGTGCTGAGCTGGTTAAAGACGAAAGTCGATGGTGGCGATGTTCATATGTTTTTTGAGATCGGTACTTACTGGACCGTGTCGGGTGCCGACCCGATTAATAAATCTTGAAGACCTCAGAAAGGTTTATTATCCGAGTGTCGACCTGAAGGTCTGAAAGGGGACGATACGAGAACCGGGGCCAGACATAAAAATAATATAATACTACCACTTGCTAGCTAATGATTGCTGATAGGACGGACCGACCTAACTTACCACCCTAGAAGATCTAGCCCGGCAAAAGGAGCTGACAACATTTAATGCGGCCCATGTGAGAATTAAATGCCTAGCTAGTAATGATTGGGGGACCTCAAATCGTATTTAATGATCCGTCAGAAGAGTGCCGACCAGGACTGCAGAAGTACTGTGCGACAAGACGGTGAACAGAGCCAGAAAAGTGGCATTAAATGGCACTATAAATACGATAATGCTCACCTACCCATGGTGGGAACATGTTAATATGTCCACCGCTTATGTGGCATGCACACATTATTGATATTAATATGTTAAAAAAATACATCACCAATGTATGCATGTCACATAAGCGATGGATATATTAACATGTGTCCACCGTGGGTAGGTGAGCATTACTGACTATAAATCGCCCCTTATCTCATTTATTTAGGGGTTGTTGAATCCTCAACTAACAAAGCTATCCTTCTACTTTCTCTCTCTAAATTTGTAATAAATCCGTGTAAGAATTGTAAGTATATCACGAGTGTCGACCTCGTACGAGAGGCCGACCCAGTGATCTTTTAATAAAATCATAATTAACCTGTATCCCCTCTTTATTTTCTACTTCGTATTTCCATTACTCGTTATTCTAACCGTTGATCGGATCCGTCCATCAACATTAGGTTTCTCTCGGTCCATTTAGTCGTTGTTGATAGTTATTGTGTATTTGTGTCGTTTTAGTGTCTTATGCTTTTTATTTCTTTTTTATCTTTTATTTTGTAGGAATCTACATTTTCGAGAGTCGCCACAAAATGCACATAAATTGGCCGGAAGATTGTCGGAAAAGTTCCCAGGAGAATTCTCGATAAATTGCCTCGGCTAAGTCCCGAGACTTTGATTCTCGCGCCTTACACTACTAATGCTCAAGACCTCGCGCCTAGCCCGAGCGCGCGCGCTGCGTTCCAGTGACTGTTGGGACTCGAGATCACGTGGGCCAGCCGGCGACCTCGCGAACATCACGGTGTCGTCTTGCTGCCCGCACGCACGACTTTATCTGCAACATCGTGAGTGTCGTTCCTGCCTAGCCCGTGCCCCGCTCCTGTGCCCACGACATCGCGAGTGCCGCCCCTGATGCTCCCGCGCCCGTGTCTGCGATGTCGCGAGTGCTCCATGCCACGCCTGCGTCCTGCCACCTGTTCCCGCGGGCAGCGGGCCGTTTAGCCACCACGCGAGTGTTCTACTTAATGTACGTGTTTTTAGTGCGTGTTTTGGCTAGTAGGTATAAATACAATTAGTCCTTTGTAATCTGAACATCTATCTTTCATTTTTCACTCTCCCACTTAGGAAATTCTCTATAGTTTTTAGTTTTCCGGCATTTTTGTTTTTGTTCAAGTTTCGAGCTTTTGAATCTGAATCTCGTCTAGCACGCAATAGAAGATTGAGTATTTAATTTTAAACCTTAATACTTCGGTTTTTGCCTTGTTTTTACTTATGATGCTTATCAAAGTAATTTTGAGTGTTTGCTTAATAGAGGATGGAAATTTTGGAGTTTATTGTTTTTATTGCTTGCCTAAGTGATATAAGGGTTAATTACTTGCTTATCTAGATTAAGGGTTAAGAATTTGATTTAAGCTTAATCACAGGGTTGAAAGGCTAGTATTAATTACCGAGGGCTTAGGATTTGCATATTTCTCTTAGTTGTTTGCATTTTATGTCGATAACATAAAGACTCCGATAGTGTTATTGCTATATGCTCTCGTTTTCTCGTAAGAATTGCTCTTGATTCCTAGTTTAGCTTAGCATTAACTCATCCAAACCATTTATTAGAATGTTTAAGTTTTATTTTCTCGTTACGTGTTTTGGATAATCGATTAACGAAGAAAGCTCTGAATAGCCTTCCTTTGAGAACGACCTGAGTTCGGGTAGCTCAGGTACCATCTACCCCAAATTACTACTCGACAATCGCCGGCAAAACACCCCGCGTAGATCACGTCTACCGCGAAACCCCCCGCGTACGCACTGGTCGCCGACGTCACAATTCATATGCACCATGGTCGATCCTAAAGAGATACCGCTCCCTCATGAATTTATCTTGAATCGCGATCTTTTGGCCCTATTCCAACCGGGGAGAACAGGTCGTCCACCAGGGTTATTCTGAAATTGCGGAAGCTTGGTTTGATCAAGCCGCTGAGTAAGCATATTGAGACACAATTCCTCAGTACCCATTGAAAAATCCATGAATCAATCATCCACCTATTGAAATCGGTCCTCCAATTGTTGAAACCGATCATTAATGGCGGCGTCACGCTGGTTGATTGTATGTTGTCTTTGCGGCGACATATCAAATCGTGCTTACTGCTAATACCAACTGATGTAACGTGGTAAATGACTGGGAAGGAATAAAACAGATTCAATATCTCAATATGATAGAACACAATGAATTTCTTATTCTAAATCAACTGCGGAAAACAAAATAGGGACTCTTTTAAATAAGGCTCCCAAAAAGTCATGCTCCTTAACTTGTCCAACAAGTCAAAATAAATAATTAAAAAAAATTAATAAGCGTAGTAAAACATATTCTTAAATTAATGCGACGAGACGATCATATTTGTCAAGATATGCCAACGCACTCTCGTCGGCATCACAAATCAAATTATAATTTACTACTTTAATCTAGACAAACATGTAAAACCCGTGAGTGAGTCACAGGATCAATTTTTTTTTTTTTTTATGAACATGATGAACGCGGACGAACTTGACTAATGACGAAGGCCATCGATACCGGCGACCCCAACAATCGCGTGTTGGCAACTAATAGCCTATTGAGCTCTGATGCTCGACACTCAACGTGCCCCTTCTTCTGGGCTGGTCTTGCTGGCCGACAAGTAGACAGGGACAACAGGCGGGCATTGGTAGTTCGTAGAATGTGGTGGGAGCCTCTGTGCGACGGGCCAAACGATAGGAAACTCGAACGTGCCCATCGCGCAAGGCGCACAGAATACTTTACCTATGAAAAAAAAAAGTTAGTAGATTGATTTATTTCATAATGAAATAAAATAAAGTTTATCATGGAAAATTTTCTCATTACTCATCACATTTGTGTTGAAATTATAAAAATGTGGGTAGATTTACAATTTTTCTAGTAAATTATGTTTTTTCATAAATTTTATATTTACTAATTTGTTATTAAATTATTTTGGGTTAAGTAGTGTAAATCCAAATTACAATACATGCAAATCAGACTTGCAGTTGAATATAGGAGTTAGTTTGAATGTGAGATTCAATTTAAAGTTTGTAACATCCTATTTACTTGGCCAGTATCTAATCACAATTAGTACAAACAATTAAATATCCGTATAATTTTTTTTTTTCAAATGATTACATAATTGCATGCAACTCTATTAAGTACTTTATATGTTTCTTGGATTTTGTTTGTCAAATATTTATTTAAACTAACTTTATTTACATTCATATATAAAGTTTGAATTATAAAAAATGAATGATTGTAGTATAATATATAATAACTAAAGTATGAAGAGAGAGAGCAATTATTAGGAACTATTATTCGACCATGTGTATTTGCACAGATATAAATAAATATTAAAATTTATTTGTATGCATATAATATTAAAATTATAATAATATAATAGTATTATGTTAAACATGGAGTATTATAAGTTATATTTATTCATATAATATTTAAATTGTAAGTTAGATAATAGTATTATGTTTTAAAATTTGATCATTGGTTAAAATAAATAGTATATAACGATTTGATTACATACAAATCAATTGCATAAAATGTAAAAAATAATATAATTTTTGTAATTTTGAGGGATCATGACCGATTAATTAGCTGGAAAAATTATTTTTTTTAAAGTAATTTCTTATGTGATTTTAAGAAATTTTACTATGACATTACAAAAATTAATTTAATTAAAAAAAATCGCCTAGTCAGATAAAAAAATATAATATGGATTTTAGAATAAATAATATGAACAAAATGTTTTTACAGTATAATCTTTTATGTTTATGTAACTTTCATACATCATTTAGTGTAAAATATGATTACTAATTTTAATAATAACTATTATATGATTCAATAGTAAATTAATATAAAATGTATCATTTTTTGTCTTGATTAACTAAAAAAATAGTTGTAATGAAATATTTTATCATTGATGGGATATGGTTGATGAATGACACATATGTAAAATTTATTAGGTTTTATTTAATGATTTATTACATAGGTAAAATTTATTAAGTTTTATTCAATAAATTTGTAGCAATAATATATATAGATAAGTAAACAAGTTTAGAGATGTTAAGATTACATATGTACCAAATATGACATGAATTGTTAATTTTCAAAGAGGAATGATCATGGTACCTATACGAGAGGGACCTTCCCCAGGAGCTTCCCCCTATACGAGATGGACCTTCCCAGGAGATCCCAAAGCACCGGAGACCACTGACCAGATCGATGACTGCGCAGCTCTCTGCTAGCCGAGTTCTGTCCCTATCAGACATACAGACACAGCCTAACCACGGACAGCTCCAGTTAGGCAGACCCATTGACGTTTGACATGTCAGTCACATCGCTTACATGGAATGCCCCTGGTCTGGCTAATAGGACCACCCTTGCTCATGTTAGATCTCTCATTCGCGAGCATAACCTTGACTTTGCGGCTTTCTTAGAACCTATGACTCGTGACCCTTCTTTTGACGTATGGGCAACACCTCTAACAAGATTTCGTTTTCATGCCGGGATGGGCAACACCTCTAACAAGATTTGGTTTTCCACTCGCGTGACTTCACTTGTCAGATCCTTCGAGATACTGATCAAGTCTTGCACGTGAAGTTCACCGCCGGTCATCTTCCGGAGCTGATCTTCCACACCTTGGTTTACGCCAGCTGTGCGAGGGTTGGTCGTTATGACCCTTGGGACACCATGCGTGAGATTGCTGAGAGTATGGAGGGATTACCGTGGATGATTAGCGGTGATTTCAACATATTCTTGCATCCCGATGAACGCATTGGTGGTGTATCGGACCGCTCTGCGGAGATCTTAGATTTCTCGCATGTTGTATCGGATTGTAAGCTCATCGACGCTGGATACGAAGGGGCTCCCTTTACGTGGGAGAGGGCCGGAGTCAAGGAGAGGCTCGACCGCGCTCTCTACTCAGAGGCGTGGACGAGGGTGTTTGCGACCACGATTGTAACGCACCTTCCTCGAATTGGATCTGACCATGCCCCTCTTCTGATTCGGTGTCGGTTCTCTATTTTCCCTCGGCGAGCGTCCTTTCGTTTCCAGAATATGTGGGTCCGCCACCATTCTTACTACGATACTGTTAGAGCCTCCTGGCAGCAAGCTACGCACTTCTTTGGGATGCGCAACCTGGAAGAGAAGCTCAAGAGACTCCGTTGCGTTTTGAAGCAGTGGAATTGGACAATTTTTGGTGACATCTCTCAGTGCCTTACTGCAGCTCAGACTGTGTATGCAGAGGCAGAACGGACCTATGATTTGGATTCTACGCCAGAGAATAGGTCTGAGATGCGCCGCTGCCATGCTGAGTACCAGCTGCTCCTTCTCATGGAGGAAGATTTCTGGAAGCAGAAGGCTGCTGTGCGCTGGGTGGCTGAGGAGGAGCATAATACCAAGTTCTTCCAGGGATTCGTAAGGCAGAAGCGAGTCAAGTCGTATATCCATATTGTTGAGGATAATGGGTCACCCGTGACCCATGAGTCCAGATACGAGAGTCGGCTAGGGCTTACTTCCACTCTCTCTTTTCCTCTGAGCGGGATTTGCTTACGCACCCAGACCCGGCCCTCTTTCCGACCATTTCGCAGTCGGTCGACCTTGTTGACCTCTGTGACCTCCCGAGTAAGGAGAAAGTCAGGGAGGCTGTGTTTGGGATCGATCCCAACAGCGTCTCCGGACCGGATGGTTTTTCGTCCCTCTTCTTCCAGTCTTGCTGGGTGATTGTGGGTACTGACGTTGAGGAAGCTGTGAGGGATTTTTTTTCTGGCCACCAGATGCCAGAGTCCTTCACAACAACCTCCATCATTTTGATCCCGAAGAGATCAGGACCTAGTTCTTGGTCTGACTATAGACCTATCAGCTTATGCAACGTGACTAACAAGATCATTTCTAGAATCCTCAACAGACGCCTCGCCCCTCTCCTCCCCCATCTTGTCTCTCTGAACCAGAGTGGATTCATCAAGGATTGAGTCATTACTGATAATATCCTACTGGCTCAGGAGATGATACACGACATCTCTCATGCGAATCGAACACGAACCCCGAACCTCGTGCTGAGACATGGCTAAAGCATATGATAAGGTAGAGTGGTCGTTTCTCAGAGAGGTACTGTTTCGGATGGGATTCCCTAACCTTTGGATTAGCTTTGTGGAGGCGTGTGTGGAGCACTGCACATTCTCAGTTTTGATTAATGGTAGCCCCACGACCTTTTTTCCTTCCACTCGCGGTCTTCGTCAGGGGGACCCCTTATCCCCCTCCCTTGTTGTTCTGGTGGCTGACTACCTCTCTCGCTGCATTGACAGCTTCATTCGCGATTTTTCGAGGATGACCTACAGCACGCGTGGCTGTGGGCCTCCCATTTCTCACATATCTTATGTGGATGACATTATCATTTTCACTCCTGCGAATGATAATGGGCTAGTAGCTCTCATGAGTCCTTTGGACCACTATAGTGAGACATCTGGCCAGCTATTCAGTGTTAGTAAGAGCACCTTTATCATGGACCACCACGTTGCAGACCATTGGGCTCACCAGATTCACGAGCGTACTGGATTTGCTCGTGGGAACTTACCCATCCCTTACCTTGGAGCCCCCTTGTACAAAGCCCATCTTTCCCATGATCTTTCATTGACGTCCGCCAGAAGATGATTGACCGGATTTCTGGCTGGTCACATAGACACCTATCCTTCGGAGGCCGACTTGCTCTGATCAAGAGCACTCTTTGTGCCCTCCCTCTTCACCTTCTTGCGGTACTTGAACCCCACCAGTCTACGATTCATGAGTTAGATCAGATCTTAGCCCGCTATTTTGGAGCTATGCCGAGGGCTCGCGGGGACGGCGGCAGACCCACTGGGTGAAGTGGGACTCCACATGTCGTCCCCACTCTGAGGGTGGGCTCGGGATTCGGCTTTTTTTGATGTGGTTACTGCATTTTCCTACAGGATGTGGTGCCGCCTTAGGGAGGGCAAGTCCCTTTGGGCCCAATACCTCCTGAGAAAATATTGCCCAGGTGGGGCTGTCCATCCTTGCAGGGTGACAACCACCGCTCGGGATAGTCGACAGTGGAGACGGCTCACCATTGTTGGCAGACGTGCTCAGAAGCATATTTTTTGGACCTTGGGTTCTGAGGAGGTTAGCTTCTGGGATGAGTGGTGGTTCGGCGAGGCCCCTCTCTCGAGTACTAGGCCAGTCACTCACCTGCCTTTCATGCAGGTGAAGGACCTCTAGACGGGGGGATTTTGGGATAGAGATAAGATGGAGGATATTCTTGGTGAGGGTGGGGGTTTTAGTAGTCTAGAGATTGACCAGATCCGACAGATTCTCATTCTGGAGGGAGGTTTGGATGGCATGAGGTGGAGACTTATTTCTTCGGGTGCATTCTCTACGTCATCAGCCTGGGGAGATGTGCGGCTGGGCAATTGGCCAAACCGTCTCTTTGGGGCCATATGGACCGACCTTCTCACCCCGACCATTTCCGTCTTTTTGTGGCGCCTCCAATTACGGCGCATTTCCATTGACACTGTGATGCAGGCGAGAGGGTTCTCCTTCCCCTCCCGTTGCTATTGTTGTGCTGAGATCGGCACCTTTGAGATTGAGACTTTCACCCATCTTTTCCTTGAGAGTGAGACTGTGAGGAGAGCGTGGGAGCACTCTGCCAGATATACTCGTATACCCCTACCTACTACAGACAGATTTTTGGAGCTTCTGGGTTTTTCTCACACCGCACACACAGTAGACACGTGGGCTTCCTTGTTCCTTGTCTGCTCCTATGGGCCACCTGGGCAGAAAGGAATAATGTGAAGCATAAGGATATTATATTTTCTTGTGCTCACATTATTTTGCAACTTGACAGACACCTCTCTCTCCTCATCGACCTGGTAGACTCACGACGAGAGACTGGACAGGGTGTACACTGCCCCATCGTTTGAGGCCACCACCGACGTCTGCCTGTCCAGCATCCACGACCCAGGACCGTTGTTTGGCTGAAACCCAAGGCTCCTTGGGTTAAGCTAAACACAGATGGCACTTTCGACAGACATACCGGAGCTGCTGGAGGAGGGGGCCTGATTAGGGATCATGGTGGGGCACTCATCTCTGCCTTCCATGGGCCACTTCGGGCCTCATCGAGTTATGATGCAGAGATTCAGATGCTCCAGATTGGTCTTGAGATTGCTGCCTCGATCTCCTCGCATATCTGGATAGAGATGGATGCTGCAGCTGTCATCACACTTTTGACATCTGGCCACCAGGGCTCATGGCAGATCCAACATCCTCTTATGCGCATCAGAGACACCCTTCGATTGATCCATTACCAGGTCTCACACATATTTCGGGAGGGGAATCGGCCTGCTGATTTCCTTGCTAGCACGGGGGCATCTATACCCCAGAGACGCATCCTTCTTCCTGAGGACATTCCCCTCCGACATCGAACGCTCATTCGGATGGACCAGCAAGAGTACCCATCCTTCGGATTCGGACGACCGCCACCACCTGCCCCTGACTAGATCTGACGTTTTGGACTCCATGCCAGGTCACTCTGACCAGGGCGACATTTTATGAGGATTTGATTTTAGATCCACATCGGATATTTTGTGATCCTTGTACTTTTTATTTTTCTGTTTTTTATGTTGGCCATGTATTTTCGACTTTGATGTAGACCATTGACTTTTTAGCCCTATCTGGGCCATTATATTCACAGGTCGGGGGTGTAGCCTCAACCCCCCATCCCTCCCTGGGATGGTTATATATATAAAAAAAAAAAAAAAAATTGGTAGCTCATATACAACAAAATTCTTGGTATCTTGATTAGTGTTATAAGATCCAACGCAACATGATAGGGTGGACTTGTACCTAGACATGGCTACGGGCCAACCCAGCCCGCCAGTTCGACGCGAAACGGCCCTGAACCGGTCCTTGGTCAACGGGCCTTAAATCGAGCCTGTGGTTTGACGGAGCCAATTCCGAGCAGTTGACCAATGACCTGTGCATAAGTTCGAGCCAGTTCAGTGCCCGTTTGGCCACGTTTTAGTACCCTTGTGACCGAAGTCCAACTTGGGTCCGGTCAAGTGTTCGGACCATGCATGTGACCTTGTTCAATCCACATTACTCAAGTTGAAATCTTAAGTCAATCTAGATTATGTTATCATTTTTTTTTTTTTATCAAATAATTTTACTTGTAAATTGCAAGTAATTTTGTTGAGCACACCCATATATATATAGTAAATAATTATGACTTGGGACAATATTATAAATAAAGTACACAACCATTTAAAACTAAAACTATTCAATTCTTCAATATTGACTCACATGCATTTGTGACCTAAAAATGAGCTCGGTCAATAAGGGGGACTGAGTTTTGAAGAATTGGTCTTGGTCATTTATTTCCATTTATTTGTGGTGTCAAAAAATAGTACTTAAGCAATTATTTGGTGTGAGCATTGAAGGGTACAAATGGAATATGAACGTGAACAAATTAATATTGCCTTGAACTTCTGCAGTAGGGTTTAATGTGAAAGCAGCCTCTCATTGGGACATTTTTGTCTTTCTCTCTCTCTCTCTATATTTATAATATTGCAGTTTGATTGGTGGGTCAAATATGAATTTGTTCCATATGATATTCTGATACTTAGGATCCGTCAAAAGCACAATCAAACCAAATTTTGTGACTTGTTTTGGTGTCGATTAGCAATCAGCCAAGACAATACACCAACCATATATGCTTGCTATACATAAATTAAATGTGTGCTATATTGTTCAAATAACATCATTTTTGTTTCTCGCCGGTTTTTTTTACACTTTGATTTGGTTTTTATTGGGAACATGTCTTGTATTGTAAATAGTTAAGGTGAAAATTATATAATATATGATTAAAATAAAAGAAGTAAAAATCAAGAAACATATATAACTTCTTGATGCAGTGACTAGTGAGGCGTATGAATGCGAAAGATAAACGAGATAATCTCTCGATGAAACTCAGAAAACTAAACAATATCAATCTCAGAATTCACCAAGAAACAATAAAGCAGGAGAGTCATTTATATAAGACTCTCAAAATTAACACACTAACTTGCTAAACAAGAAAATACCAAATAAATGAATATTATCCTACCAACTAGAAATAAAGAAATAATAATATTCTCCTATCAAATAGAAATAAGAAAATAATAATAAAAGACTATAATTAATAAAGATAAATACGGAGAAGATCATATTTATCTAGAAACGCAATCGCGGTCTCGTCTCCATCATTCTCCCCCGGTTGAGAAGGATTCGAACGCGAATCCGAACCGGTGTCGTCTCCATGAGAATCGTAATACGCATAGTAGAAACCGCTCGACGTTTTCCCCGATCGAACACGAAGGTTGAAGGTCGCCCAACAACCTTGATGTGAAATGTAATCTTGGGCAAGGACTGAACTGCTGCAATGACACATGTACACACCTCCATACGCATAACTCTGATAGCGGAATTAACACTAAACATACCACATCGTTCGTCGCGCTCAAATCCCTAAAGCATCCCGTTGTCGGGAGACTTCGCAATAGACAATCGAAAAATGGTCCACCAGTTATTGAGCCTCAGGCTCAGCTTCGAAAAACCATCTTTGACAAAGATACTCTGAAAATCGAGTTTGAACGACGAATTCCCATTCGAAGGCTCAGCCTCTCCGACGATCCACGCGGGACTCATATTGCCGCAAAAATATGTATTCGTCACCGGAGGCTCCTCATAAAAAACGGGCGGACCGTCGTACAATGGCTCATCATCTTCCTAAAATACCGCACCCTGTTGCCGCACATCTTGGCCGCCGTGGGCGACAACGAGCTCATTCTCGACGGGCGGAGGTGCCCACTCTCTGAAGGGACCCACTTTTGAGATGGTCTCTTCTCCGTCTGCGTCGTCGGGCGGCGGATGTGGAGATCGCCGACGGGGTGTCCCGTATGGATCACGACCTCCTATTTCTCTGCGAACTCCCCCGCGCACACTGCAGTCGCCGGCGGCACGGTTCGTCTGCAAATCTCGAACCACGTTGTTAAGCGTCAAACGCAAATTCTCGATCTCCGTCAAAAGATCTGAAACGCTCGTCCAACTGTTCTAATCGGTCGTCCATCTGTTGAAACTAATCGTTGAAAGTTGCATCGCGTCGTTCTTTTGCGGAATCTTGTCGTCCCGGCGGCATCGCGAGTCGTACTGACTACTGATACCAACTGATGTAGGGAAACATACGAATGAGAAAGATAAACGACATTCTCTCTCGATAAAACTCGCAAAACTAAACAATATCGATCTCAAAATTTACCAAGTAACAATAAAACAAGAGAGTCCTTATTTAAGGCTCTCAAAACTAAAACCCTAAATTGCTAAACAAAAAAACCAAATAAATAAATTCTCCGGCCAACTAGAAATAAGAAAATAATAATATTCTTAACAAACTAGAAATAAGAAAATAACGAAATAATAATAAATGTATAATTAATAAAGATAATTACAAAGGCGATCGTATTTATTAAGAAACGCAATCGCGGTCTCGTCTCCATTATTTCTTAACTCAAATAAATGTTTTTGTTAAGACGTTATTTATTAATATATTCCAAATTTCCTAATAAATTTCCTACTATTATCTAGTAGGAGAATGTGGCTTTAATTTAAATACCTATAACAATCACATACCTAAAAGCATGGTTGTTAATTGTCTTCATCATAAATGTCAAAACAAAATTTAGCAATTGCAAGACCATAACCTTTGCCTACCTTCATTCCTTCTCTCGGTGATTAACTATTCCCCCCTCCCTCCCTCCCTTCCCCCCCATCTTATTATCATAAAAGTTCTAAGTGTTGGTAGTTTAATGTTGAAATTTATGATTTGTTTTAGAATTTTCCAATATAATTTAAATATTGACAAACAATTTGTTAGAGTTTGTTTGAGATGACCATATAATTTTAATTATAAGGTAATGTTTGGTAAACTAGCTGATAGTTGATAAGCTAGTTTATACCTTATCAGTAATTTTCGAGCTTATAGTTTATAGTTTATGATTTATAGCTGAAAAACTAGCTTATATGATAAAAATGTTTGGTAAAATAAACTGATAAGTTAGTTGGAATAAAAAAAAATCAACTAGCTTATTTGAAAAGTTACATAAAGAAGCTTATCAAATAAGATCGAGCTTTTTAAAACAACTCGTCCTACCAAACAAGACTATATTTGAATACAGGGAACTTATAGGCTGGCCGAATAGACGATAAGCTAGCTTATTTGTTTACCAGACATGGCCAAAGTAAACCGTAGAAAAAAAAAGAAAATCTGGTGAATAGCGAATATTGCAACTTAGAACAATAAGTGAATTTTGAGTTTATATATTTATATATATTGACTATAATATAAATATTGGCTTGAAACTTGATTATATATATTCAAATTTATTTTTTATTCAAATATATATATATATATATTGAATATAATATTAATATTGACATTAATATTAATATTGACATATTTATATAATTATATTCAAATTTAGGAATCAAAACCTGAAATTGTATGTTGACTGAGGAATTACAAGGGGAAATGGTGGTAATTATGTTTTGTGGTCCTCCTAGAAATTGTAAGCCTCGGTTAAATTAAGGTAAAAACCAAGATTGTCCTTTAAATATTTTTTTTTATATTTTTTATGAACTCCAATAACCTTAATGACAATTGACAAAATAGTTTAGTTGCAAACAAAATTGACAACTAGACATTTGTCCAAATTAAATTATTGTAAGATAGGAGAACATTTTAAAAATATATATATCAAAATAAACTGAAATTTCCAACCTTTCACCTAACGTTCATCACCATGTAAAAGTACAACTTCTTAATTACAAATTTTAATTTAATGAGTATATCTACAATTTAAGGCAAAACTGTAATTGTAGTCATGTTAGTTTGATCTAGTGGTGTTTTTAGTCCTAAAAATTGTACATTTTTATTATTTGGTCCTATGATTTTTAAAATTCAATGCAATTTCAGTCATTTGGTACTGAAAATGCAACAAAATTAAAAATTACAAGACTTAAATTGTAATAAAAAATTCATCATTTTCGATTACAATTTAAGTCCTGTAATTTTAAATTTTATTGCAATTTCAGTTTCGAATGACTGAAATTGCAGCAGAATACTAAAATTACATGATTAAAAGACAAAAAGTTAAAATCTTTGGACAAAAAATGCTACAGCGTTAAACCAGTCGGACTAAAAATACAATTTTGGCGCAATTTAATGACCATCAATAGTTATCAAATTGCCGAAATAGTTGGCACTTAAAAGAGAAATCTACTCTCAAAAGGAAACAAAATGCATTCATTTTTTAGTTTGGAATGGTGAAAAACTTTTGGTAGGGGCATTAAATTTCCTATAGACAAGACACAAAAGGGTGAAATACGAATGGGCCCATTAACTGCTTTTATTATTATTATTTATTTTTTCTTGTTGCATGAAAATTGGAAAGGCCCAGCCCGAATGGGTCAGGGCCAAAATAAATGCCCAATTGATGGAATTTGGAAGGTGGGCAGAATTTATTCTGAAAATGATGGATCAGTGGGCGTTGACACTTAGCGGTATGATCTGTTTCTTTCAAAGCCCAGAATTTTCTGCACCAAGTAATCATTATAATTTATAACTCTCTTGTGGACACTTTGAATTATAATGGACCACACCTAATTTCCTTTTTTTTTTTTCTTAAAAAAAAAAGAACAAAAAATATTGTTCATGTTTATTTTTGTACTTTTGTTTGTACCTGCCGAGAGATTACTTTGTTCATTGTCAGCTTGAATTAAAGTTTTTGTATTGTAAGAATTCAATTTTATTAGTTTTAAGCACAAGTTGTGAAGTTTCTAACCATTAAAAATCATATTTTCTTACAAAAAAATGTATATTTATAATATATAATATAATAATTTTAGTTATTTTATATTTTAAAATATGACATTTGAATATGGAAGTGTTTTTTATTTACTAAAAGAATACGACTGTCTCATTAATCGTACAACAAACCGAACAACAAAATGACTACCATTTTTATAATTTTTAGAAAATATTAAAAGTGTAATTGATAAGATTCATGATCGATTCATAGATAGACTGGAGAGCAAAGAGAGAAGAAGAAGAAGAATGAGGTGTTTTGTATTCTGTAGAAAAGAAAATAAATGAACATCGGAAATTAAGGTTTACATTGTGAATATTTATACTAAATCGTCTCAACTAGAGTTGTTATGCTATAAATGACAACTTTACTCAAACGCTAAAATACAACTTTGAATAATACAAGTTAAATGGTAATAATAATTCCTAATACCCTGCAAGAGGAGAATGTATATTTGTCATGCTCATCTTGGATGAAAAGGATCTGAAATGCAGGACTTGGAAGAGCTTTAGTAAGAGAGTTTGTCAGCTGAGCTTCAGTTGGAATGTGTTGGAGTTTGATCAGTCCTGTGCGGAGTTCCTCTCTAATTAGATGACAATCTAATTCAATATGCTTTGTGCTGTTATGGAAATCAGGATTAGAAGCCAAAGTTAAAGTTGATTTACTATATGTAAAAACATAAGCAGGGGTAATAAGTGACACACCAAGTTCATTAATTGCATAGACGTAAGCCACTGGATTTCACAAGATGTAGTGGCAAGGGCTCTATATTCAGGCTCGACATATGATGTACTTAATTTTTTGTTATTTTTTAGACTTCCAAGAGATAAGAGATTTATCAAGAATTAAATACTAAATAGCCAACCACACATTTTATAGTGTCAATACAAGATGTTCAATCATTATGAGAGTAAGCATGAAGTTGTAAAGAAGAGTTTATGTGGAATAATACACCTTGGTCAATGGTTCCTTTTACATACCTGAGAACTCTTTGTGCAACAGTCATGTGTTGTTCTGCTGTTGCTAACATGAATTGGTTAAGTGATTGAACAAAAAAGACAATATTCGGTCTGCTGATTGTAAGGTATAGGAGTATACCTAGTCACCTTTTATAAGAAATTGGATCAGACAACAATTTAAACTTAGAAGAATTATTTGACAGTTTTAATGTGGAGTCCATTGTAGTAGATGCAATTTTACAGCCTAACATTCCAGAATCATGCAGAATATCTAGCGCATATTTTCTCCGTCACATATGAATACCCTTTCAGAGTGTGAAAATGGAGCTTGAAGAGTCATTGTTTACAATTCTCCTGGCATAGTGTTAATAATGGACTAAGTCAAAATGGCTCAATTGAATTCTAGTGCTTCTTCTATTAGTGATGTTTCTAGAAAAATATATATCAAACGACGCAATGCACATTGGGTCGCTACGGAAACAGCCTCCTTGTATAATTACCAGGGTAAGGTCTGCGTACAACTGACCCCCAAGACACCAACCTGTTGGGAATATACTGGTTATGTTGTTGTTGTCCTAAATCCTTAATAGTGAAGCATGCATCAAGATGAGACTTAATTGATTGTATTTTCCAAAGATCATTTCATGTTAAATGATATCATCCACATACGTAAGTAAGATTATGAATGAACCAGATCCATTCAAGTAGAACATGGAACAGTTTGCAATAGATTTAGAGAAACCATATTCAAGTAAGCAAGAAGTCAGTTTATGAAACCATATTTGCCTAGATGCCTGTTTCAGGCCATAAAGGCTTTTTGTTAGTATGCAAACCCTTGTCTCTGTAGGGGAATAAAAATATGGCTGGGGTGTCATACAAACTTCCTCAAGTAAATCACTATGGAGAAATGCATTATTAACATCAAGTTGATGAGTTAATGAACCAGTTTTTAACGGCAGCTAATGCAATAATGAATCTAATTGGGTTGATTTTGGCCATGGGAGAGTAAGTTTCAAAATAGTCTATCCCTTCTTCTTGAGTATACCGTTTTGCTAGTAATCTAGTTTTATATCTCTCCATTGAGCCATCAGATTTGTATTTAATCTTAAATATCCATTTGCATTCTATAGTATGTTTATCTTTGAGAAGATCTGTGCGCTGTCAAGTGTTAGTTTGTTCTATGGCTCTTAGTTCATTATTCACAGTCTCTTGCCATAAAGGATCCTAAGCATCTTGTTTGTAAGTTTTGGGTTCAGATGCATGTGTTATGGATGCAGTGAAACAATTGTGTAATGTAGATAATTGACAAGTAGATAGATAATTAGAGATAAGATAATGGGATGTTCCAGAAATGTTGTTAGACTTTTGATTGGAGGTGTCAGCTTTGTCAAGGTCACTGATGGAAAGATTTCTTTGAGGATCTTGAGAAGAGTTTGGAAATGAATGTTGATATATGCTTAAGTTATTGATTATGATAAATTCAATGGGTTTTCCGAGTTTAAGGACAAATTATTTACGAGAATGTTTAAACCTAAATTGTAGATTTCAAGGAGTCGAGACCTCGAGTGAGTGAGTGTAGAATCTTCAATTTCAGCATCATCTAGACCAGATGAGTGTTGATACACCTTACCATGTTTGTATTTTTTTTTTTAATTGGTTGGCTGGAGAATCAATGTATGCATGAGATCTATTAGTCTATGAGAGTTTTTTTTGTTGATGTTGTGCCGACGTTGATGGGTCTGCTCTCAGATCTAGTGCGAACTGATGGAATCGAGCTCAGATCTGCCTGGATCGCCTTCGAACCGCTGCTGGACCGCGAGAGTACCTACAAGAACTCAACGCCGGAGGTGTTTCTGGCGTAGAGCCTCCGACGCTCAAGTCAGTATGTGGAAGAGATGAAGAGAATCTGCTCTGGGAGAGCAGCAGTAGAAGAGGAGAGTATGAAATGAATGGAAGTTAGGGTTTAGGGCTACCTCTTCCCCTTTATATAGGAGGGAAAACTTACCTGAGATACCCAAAATGCCCCAAGCCGGTGGACCTAAAAGGTCCAAATTGCCCCGGTCGATTCGTCTCCTCTTCTTGTTGAGTCATACCAAGATTCCTTCTTATCCTTGAGATAATCAGAGGTCCTCAAGGACATATCAAAGTGTGTGGAGTAGACAGCCTATCTTATCTTATGCCTCGAGATATAAAGAGTCGACATTGAGTAGGAATGATCTGGTTCGGGATACGTTTAAACGGCTATGATTGTCACTTAGATGTTCTTCTTATCATGAAGTTGACTAAATAGGGTTGACTTCTGGGTGTCGACTTGAATGAATCCCATCCTGCTATCTCTTGTTGAGGAGTTGACTTCAGAGAGCTTGACTTGGGAATGTCAAGTGCGCATATCCAGAACTCGGGCATCTTTTATTCTTAGGAAGATGCATGATCCTGTGTCCGTCGACTTCTAGACGTCGACTTGTACCAGGCCGATTTTACCCGTTCTCCGGTCGAGTAGAGCCAATGGATCGACATATCATTATAGCGCTATATCAGACGTTATCCTATTAATAGTCGTTGAGTCTTGCCTCCACTAATGGGATTTGCCAGTGGTAAGTTCCTGACGAGGGGTTGCTATCATTAGCTGTGTGTACACATGTGATAGTACTAGGGTCGTATAGAAGGTAGACTAGATGATTTGTGTTCATGCCGCGATTATGATTATAAGTCATTATAGTGAATAGACTGCATAGTATTCCCATGGTGAGCTAGTTGGTTTGCTCACCCCCATTATTTTTCCCCTTTTAGGTTGAGTTAGTGACGAGACAGGCGAGTGGCGTCATTCTTATCTGCTATTATGAACTGCATTTTATGCTTCCACTATTGATGTTATGTTACCAAACCTATAATATTGTTTTGGATATAGGGTTTCGTTTTTGGATTGGATTTATTTGCATGAAATGGATTTTGGGTTGAGAATTGATGATTATGTTATTGTTTGAGTTTTATTGAAAAGCATTTAAATTGTTCGGTGTATTATGATGCTAAGTGATGATTTGGGATGGTTTATTCACAGTATCTTGAGTTGATATCTAAGCTAAATGATTGAGATTGGATTGAGCAATGCCCGTTAAATACTTTTAAAATAATTTGCGACAACTTAGCTCTGATTTTTGGAAAAATTCGGTATTTTCTTATAAAAACAACAGGGAATTACAATAAGTGTCCTAGTATGTGATGTCTCTACAATGGTTTAGTACGAGGTATGCTTACATGTAAATGGAAGGTTACATCATCAGCAACATGAGTGTTATAATCAAATGATGAAGGTAATGCAACAGATGAAGATGCAATAACAGAGTTATCATGAACACTTGATAGGATGGCATGTTCAAGTGATATAGGCCATATTTTAAGTCAACAGAACTAATCAATTTGTGTGTGGTTAGGTCCTGTTGGATGCAAGAAGATGATAGAAATTTGATAACAGAATTATTGTGCAGTTAAATTTGAAATAGAAATGTTAGTGAATTTGAATGATGGAACGTGTAAAACTTCAGTAAGATACAAATAAGGAGAAAGTTTAACATGACCAATGCTAGATGCTATTGTGTGATTGCCGTTTGGAAGATTAATTTAACAGAAACATTACTTACATGACTATCATAGAATTTAGATAAACAAACATGTGGTATATGGCTCCGTGTCAAGAATCCTAGTGGTTTTACATAGTTTACTAGTGGCCATACAAGAGAGGGGGTTAGATGTACCAGTATTTTCAGCCAATGCAGTTGCAACCACATGAGCAAATGTTAGAAGATTGCTTTATTTCTTGTGAATTTTGAAAAGCTAAGAACTCAGTAAACAAATGCTATTCAGAGAAGATGCATCATAGTGTTCCTTAGATTGTGTCACATTTTGTCAGAAACATTGACATTTGCAGATTGTGTCGGAGGATAGGTTCTAGACTACAGGGTCAACACAATTAGGAGGGTACCTTATGAGTTGATAGCATTTTTCAACAGAATGGCCTAGATAGCCATAATGCATTTAGGTCTTTTTTCTGTCTTTGAAAGGGTTTGTTTTAGTTGGTTTTGTGAAAGAAGGATGTGTTCTGGCGAACATTGCAAGAAAATCTAGGCTTTTGTGGTGTTGGATAATTTTCTTTTGTTTTCTTCCTGAAGAAGTAGGAAACATATGGTGGAGAAAGAAGGTAATGGACTAAACAGAAGAAAGTGACTTCTGAGAGTTGAGTAAGAATCATTTATGCCTATCAAAAACTTCATGACAGAGTCATTTTGCAGTGATGTGGCCATGGTTTCAAAAATATTACATGTACAATGAGTGAATGCACCACAAGAACACTTAAAAATGGGCGTATACGTAATGTATTCATCCCATATGATATAGCCACAACTAGTACTGCCGGCTTGACCGGTAGTATCTGATATAGCATGTCATACCCGACCAGTTTTTATGGATATATATTGAAGAATACGCCCATACATGGGCTAAGACACTTCATATGATAATATGGGCCAAGCCCAACTTAGGCCAAGCCCAATTTGGACTATAAGGTACACTCTCCCTATAAAAGGGGGGCTAAGGTACTCATTTCCTACATTTCACTACACATTCCCTTACTACACTTTCTCTTTCTATATGCACTCTCATATGGATCCTGTATTGACTTAAGCATCGGAGGCCTAAAGCCGGGCACCCCTCCCGGGGTCCTTGGCTTTGGGTTCTTGCAGGTACGGTGGTCGTCCGAGCCGAGGGAGCCCGGGTGACATCTTTGTCCCATCACCATAGATATTTGAAAGTATTATAATTTTAAGTGATACTGAATGAACTTTGATCAATTGTGCTTAGGGATTTATAATTGGAAAACCCTAGGTCCACTAGACAAGACATACGGGATTTGAGTTCATCCCCTACATCTTGTGCAACGAAGAAAATTAACAATGAATGGCGAATATCCCTATGAATAGGATTGAAAATCTGGGATAAAACTAGATTGGTGGCTCGGACCCAAACAACAGAGGCAGTAAGGTTTTGATTAGGGTTAGGAGTCACGACCGTACCGTCTATGAAACTGATCTTGTTCTTCACGCTGAGAGCCATGGAGACTACGCGTGACCAAGACGTAGTTATCGCCATTGAAAACTTCAGCTACAATCAACTCTCTTGGATTATCATTTGCATGAAGATAGTATGGCGATGACAGATCGTCTGTAGGACTCAAGATAATCGCCATTGTTGTATGTATAAGTTTTTGAATATCAGTAATAGATCCAGAAAAAAAATCGAAAGTAATTGAAATCGAACAACAGAGATTAGAGATCAAAGATCAAACGAGAAGCAGTGGAAAAAAAAAATCAACCGGCGATTGATACCATGATGAAATCCAGGATCGATCTTGATCCAGAGATAGATTGGAGGGCAAAGGGAGAAGAAGAAGGACGAAATTTGTATTTGGTATAAAAGAAAATAAATGAATAGTGAACATTAGGGTTTACATTGTGAGTATTTATACTAAGCCATCTCGACTAGAGATACTATGCTATAAATGACGACTTTACTCAATGCTAAAATATAACTTTGAATAATACAACTTAAATGGTAAATAAAATTCCTAATAGTAATATATATAATCATTTTCACCTTACGTTGCTACTGTTGTGCTGAGACCGGTGACTTTCTGCCTGACCTTGTTTACAGTTTAGTTGGTCTTGCCCCTTTCCGTCCCCTTTCCCCATTCGCCTTGTTTCAGACTGAGACCTTCACCCATTTGTTCCTTGAGGGCGAGACTATGAGGAGAGTGTGCGAGCATAATTCCAGTTACACACACATAATTTCCTTGAGCTTCTGAGTTTATTCACACAGAGAACACACAATAGGCACGTGGGCATCCTTATTCCTTGTCTGATCCTTTGGTCCATCTGGACAGAAAGGAATAATGCGAATCATAGGGATATCTTTTTTTTTTGTATTTCCATATTATTTTGCAGGTTGACCGACATCTCTCTCTCATCTCTGCTCTGGGCAGGCTCACACCAAAAGACTGGACAGGTTGCACGCTTCCTCACCGCTTTGCACCACCTCCCCTGTCGTCTGTCCAGCATCCACGCCCCAGAGCATTGTTTGGCTGAGACCCGAGCCACCTTGGGTTAAGCTAAACACTGACAGATTGTTTGACCGACTTACTGGAGCCGCCAGAGGTGGGGGCTTGATTAGGGACCATTGCGGTGCTCTTAATACTGCATTCTATGCCCCTCTTTGGGCCTCATAGAGCTATGAGGTGGAGGTTCAAACGCTTCAAATCAGTCTTCAGATTGCTGTCTTGATCTCCCCTCACATTTAGGTTGAGTTGAAAGTTGCTGTTGTCATCACACTTTTGACCTTTGGCCATCATGTCACGTGGTAGATTCAGCATCCTCTCATGGGTATTAGAGCTACACTTCGGCCGATTTGCCATCGGATCTCGTACATCTTCCGCAAGGGGAACCGACCTGCTGACTTCCTCGCTTGCATCGGGACCTCCGCCCCCTCGCATCCTTCATTCCGACGCATTCCACTCTGCCTTCGTACCCTCATATGGATGGACCAGATGCGATACCCATCGTTCTGATTTGGGTAGTCGGCCCAACCTTTTAGTGTTGCCGCTCTCTCGTGGCTTTGACTCCTCTTGGACCAGGGTCTAGCCTTTTGTGTTATTTATTGTTTTTGTTTCTTTTTTCTTTTTCCTTATTTGTTTTCGGTTATTTAGGTTGTTGTATCTTGGATTTTGGACACTGGATTTGTAGACTTGTGACTATTCAACACATTTAGGGTCTATGTTATATACAGGTTGGGGGTTCAATCTTAACCTCCCACCTTTCCGGTTGTTGTTTTTTAAAAAATAAAAAGTAAAAAAATGAAGGATTTATTATAAGGAAGCTGCATAGCAGGACCCATGAGATAGTTATAGGTTATACAATAATGACAAGTTACCTAACATTACAATTACCATAAAATGACAATTTCACATGGGATTAATGATTTTACTTTACATTTTCCAGTCCTAATATTTGAGTTCTGTCCGAACAATGCAGAGTCCAAAGATTTGTCATGGTATCGAATGTGTCAAAAACTAATAGTGTGTTATGGT
>CACSLK010034598.1:7676328-7712602 GCA_902706635.1 Striga hermonthica | reverse complement strand
ACATGAAAAAAAAAAAAAATGAACCCATACATTAAAAAGACAAAATCATGAAATTACCTGTTGTTCAGTGATGTGTATATGCTCCAGAAACTGAGAAAAAACAATAACTTTTTCTGGAGGGATTGGCTTCGTTCATCTCTTAACGTAACTTTGCTGCTAGATGTTGACTGCCAATCAGGATTCCAGTCATCCTGCATCACACGGATGATAAACTCTTGGACGCAAAAACAAAAAATACCTTCAATAAATAAAAAAGACAAACCAAAAAGTACCCTTCTTTGACGATTTTTGGATCGGGAATTCCAATTCCCAGATTTTCCAAACAGATAATAATGAACAGAAACAAATTAATTCTAAATTAATTTTTATTAATTTTTAATTCCAGATTACATTGTTCAAGAAAATCCCAGAGGAGACGTGTGAAGAAGAGAACGAGAAGGGGGAGAGGAAAGAGACTTAATTGATGAGAAGTTACCATTTAATAGGAGGAGAGAGACTTAATTGATGGGAAGTTACCATTTAATAGGAAATCAGTTTTTTAGGCATATATGCAAATAAATATAACAAATTTAGTTAATTTGTAAATAATTATATAACAGATGTAATTATGTAATATTTTTAGATTGTTTAAGTGCAGGATGTAATTTCCTCATATTTATTTTGGTCCATTTTCCCACCACTAAGAAGGGTCACATATTGGGCTATTGGGCTATTCCTTAACTTGGTGCCCAACTTTAGAACTGGGACTTCTACGTGGGCCATCTAGTTAAAATAACTGGTCCAAATATTAAAATTTGGCTTTCGATCTTTGCAGCCCCAAATTAATTAGGGTGATTTGCACTTCTACGTTAAGGATTTTAAAATAATTGCATAAATACAAATATAAAAACTTTTTTGCAAGTATGCCTAGGTTAACATAATTATTTGGATAACTATAATATAACTGCCAAACAAAAAATAAATAGTTACCATCCCAAGAATTCCGTAACTGACGGGATTCTTTCATTAATTAAAAAAAAAAATAAGAAAACTCTAAACTAAACAAAAGCAGCGTCGTCCATCACGAGCAACGTCAACCCACCACGAGCAGCGTCAATCACGAGCAGCGTCATCCATTTTCTAAGCAACAAGATGGTGGAAAACACAACATACACAGAAAATATACAAAATATAAATAATATATATACAAAAAATATACAATATATATACCTAAGATCACGTCAATCCTTATGATTTTCAATTCAAAATCTTTCGTCCAAAAATTCAAACTATACACACTCTAATATATAGTGTGTACACGAAAAAATATAAACTGTATATATACGGAAATTATACAATATATATACTTACAACTACACAAAGAACAACAAAAAGTATAAATATACTACATATATACCATTTGGTCTGGTCCCCCTCTAAACTAAAACCTAACAACAAAATTCTCCGAACGTCCTTCGTCTCCTCAAGCCCCCTTGGACAAACTCTGTCAGTGGAGATGACGGATCTGCGAGTAGGGATCCGAACCATACACACGTTCGACCTTGTGAGCGGGATTAGGTTGTTGAACTTTAGGAATCCGGTGGAGCCGAGGCCGTCTAGAGCGACGACGACCACGACGGAGGCGGCGACGAAGCAGAATACATAGTGGAAGTCGTCAGGGCATGCGGAGGCGAAGGCGGGGGGCACCCATGAGGAGAGGACGAGGTCGGAAGGGGCGGATTTGATGCTTCTTCTGAACTCAAGGATTGATCGGACCTGTTCGCGGGAGGCGGAGGCATGGCGGTGGAGGATGAGGAGGAAGAGGTTTTCTCTCGATATTAAAGTAGTCGGTTTTCTCTCGATATTAAATCGCACTAAATCTACACTCCCTATAATTAAGCTAATAATATCTCACATATTTCTCGTATTATGGCAAATAAGATATGGAAGTCTGTTAAATATGCTAAATACTTTAACTAGGTAGTAAGAGTGTAATATAATTCTAGTTATCTCGTCCCTGGTGTAATTTCCTCAATTAATTATGCCAATTTACATTGTTACAGTGCTAATTGTTAAAATATTGCAAGAATACTAGATGCAATAACTCTATTGCACATGTAAGTCAGTAAAGCAACACATTTAGATTATTACTAGGCAATTAAAAACGGGGCATTAAACAAAAGAAAAAAAAAACTTACCTTATCAATACTCCCGTAACTAACGGGATTCAGGATCCTTCATTAATAAAAAAAAAACATGCATTATGTTTCTCTCCATAATCGAGAATAAAAAGCTGATAAACATCAGTTTCATTAATGAGCTTCGGGTTAAGTTTTCGGCCGATCGACGGGCTCGCCGCCGATTTGAGGTCGCTGAATAAGGTAATCCTCATCAAGATCCGATTGACGCTCGATGGTCATGGCTGCGGTTTCGGGTCTTGGATTCGATTCAATCAGTTTAAATATACATAAGATATACAAAAAATATACATAAAATGTATAAATAAAAGATAAACCAATCTAGTCATTATATACCGAAAATATACCGAAGATATACATAAGATATACACAGAAGATAAATGAAGTTTGTCATTATATACTAAACATATACATAAAATATACACAAAAGTAACTCAACCTTTTCGCACCAGATCCAGACGCTGGTTTCTTTGGGTGGCGACCTTTACATCCAAATCCTCTTTGGCCCTCGATGTACTGCTTGAGTTTTTGAAAGACAAACCTATTGGAGACAAACGTTTCTAATACAGGTCTCGCACCCCGACCGGCTGGAAATTGCCTCAAGCTCGTTCTCCTCGCCGGTTGAACGTGGAACCTGCACGAAACTCCCACACCAGAGGTGTTTTCCGGTGAAGAGCCTCCAACGCTCAAGTCAGATCTTGAGAAAGTATATCCGTAAGTATATGCGAGTATAAGAGATTGTGTCGAAAATGAGGATTCTCGCCCCTATTTATAAGGGCGAGTTACCTGTTCTACACGTGCGAGTAGGGCGAGTTCGGCCAACTGTCCTCTGCTCGTCCGTACAACCGCGCGCCTCCACTATCCTTGGTGTCAGGAAACGCGTCCCATTTGTCAGAGAATGTCAGAGTTTGTTATAGCTATTGACCACTCATAGCCCGCCGCGTGTCCTCCCCTTCACGTGCTGGAGATTTTCTTGTGCGCTCCAATATTCGACCATTTCCATACGACCACGCACTATCCGACCATCCTCCTTCGACCAACTCCTCGAGTAACTCGCCTCTGTCGACCACTTCTGATCTTGTTAGTCTCTGCTATCTGCTCTTTGTCCTCCGTTACAGGTGTCTGGTCCTTCTCGACCATATCATTCGGTCCGTTCTTATTTAAGTTATCCGACGAACATGCCTATTTTCTCCGGTTAACCCCGCGAACTGTTCTAGTATAAATATCCCATATCATCTAGTCCCCCCACTCTGGTCGAGTCTAAACGACTCGATCTAAGAGTAGGCTTCGGTCTATGTCGAGGAGGTTCTGCTTCTTTGTTTTCGACCACCCGACCCATTTCCTTGTTTTGGACGCTTGTTTTCTTTTCTAACCGCCACTTTACGCTTTTTTGAATTTCGAATTTCGCCACTTGTCCGCCCTTTTTGGGATGCGTCTTTTCGTCTGCTCAGAAATAATGATGACCTCGTGGCCCACGTTGTCTCGAGCCTCGCGCCTACTTATGCGCCCCTTCTCTTCCTGCCGTTGGATTTCCTGCTTTAATCCTACGGTCGCCAATTCTTCCCCTTCACTCTTTGCCCTTATAAATACTTATACTTGGGAGGATTTTCCCCTTTTCTTCACTCTCGCACTCCATCACACTAGAGCTTTCTGCAATCGTCGAGCACCCTGCAACCTTGAATCCTCCATCTTCTCTGCAAATTCTCTGTCGGTCGCCATGAGTAAGTCTTCTTTAACTTTTAATTTGTGTTTATTAGCTTTTATTTTTTGGGTTCTTTCTCTTCCTCGAATTTTTAGTTTTATCTCTCTCTCTCTTCTCGCGTCTTGTTCCTCCGATTTCTGTCCTTCCGCTGTGCCGTGTTTCGCCCTTATTCTTCTTTTTTTTTTTATTAATTAAAATTTTCCCTTTTTCTTTCTCTCTCTTTTTTTTTTTCAGATTCCGCTACTTCGAGCGAAAATGATCGGTACAGTGGCAAGGACATGACCTCTCCTTCCTCTTCTGCAACTCTTAGTTTATCGAGCGATTCTGTACAAGAAATTCTTCAGCCTGAGCCCATTTCCATCCTTCCCCCTGCGACGACTAGCGATTGCCCTACAACCACTGCCATCTCTCCGTCCACCTATCTTGTCGACTAGCCTGAAGATGAGGTCACCAGCCGCCCTCCTTCTCCTCCCACCGAGCGTGCTCGTCGAGCTATCGATCAGGATGACGAGATTGAAGACGAGGATGATCCTCAGGACCATGTCCCGCTGTCTGCTCGCGCTCCCGTCTCTTCGACCATGCCCTCTCACTCCCATCGACCTAAGACATCCAAACGGTCCAAACTCTCTAAACCATCTTCGAGCGCTTCCCGTCTCGACTTTAGTGTAATTGGTCACCCTGGGACTGCTCTTACCCCTGGCGATGATGATACCTATGATAACCCTCCAGAGGGCTATTATACCTTCTTCCGCGCCCATTTCGACCTAGGCCTCCGTTTCCCTATCTGCCCGGCTTTGCTCGACCTCTGCGGTTTATACGGCCTGCCTCTCAACCAAATCACCCCCAACGCTTTCAGGACCTTAGCGTCCTTTGTGATTTTATCCATAGTTCGCATGGGTAGAGTAGATTTAGACTTTTTTGTATACTGCTATTTTGCTTCCAAACAAGCGGACGACCTCTATTTGAAAAGCCGGAATAAAGCTTGTTTTATTACTGATCGACCATCCAACGTTCCGAGATGGAAAGACCAGTTTGTGTATGTACGTCCTCCGTAGCCTTACCCTTGGGCGCCCATCCCCTGGCTCACAGAGGTGCCCCTGAAACCTGCTCGTCCTGCTGCTAATCCACTCTTCGACCGCCGGGTACAAGTGTAGAACTCCAATCCCGTCGCTTCTACTCCCCTTCTTGAAAATGATAACCTTCTCCACTATTGTGGAATTTTGTCCCACAAAGCGCTTTCTCCTCCTCTCGCCAAGACTATTCTTCAAATTCGCGTCGACCCTATACTTGCCGAAGTTAATAGAACGGCCCGGGAAGGTGGTCGAGTCATCCTTATTATACGCTTTGAATTTATTATGTCTTATGTTATCGACTAACTTTCTTCGACTTGCAATCTGTTGGTACAGAGGGATTTTTGCACAAGCCCGACCTCAAAAAGTCTGGTGATAGGAGGTCCGTCCATAAGGATACTCCAGCCAATGTCGAGAAGGCCAAGGGGCAATCCTCGACCAAAGATGTGGCTTCTCGACCGGAGAAATCCGATGTCGGTGCTTCTTCCCATTCAAGCAGACAACGGGCTCCTCCTTCTCCGCCCAGGCAAGCCGAGCGCCACCCCCATCAATCGACCAGAGAGGGCGACGCCTCCAAAAAATGCCCCCGGACCGAGGCGACTGGTCCACATTCTACCAATCCTCCACCCTCCCCCAAGCGGTCACAAAACTTGAGGCGGCTCCTTCCGGGAATCCTCCTATTTCGTATCCTCCTCTCTTGGTGTCAGCCGGACCGCGAGAGGCTGTGTCTCGGCTGATGAGCTTCCTCCCGTTTGACGATACGCATAGATGCAGGGTAAACCGTCGCAATCAGGCCGAATATGGCATTCGCGCAGTGACACAGGTATATTTCCTTTCTAACATTATTTTTCGAGCATCCTACCTCGTGTCTTTCTTATTCTTCTCCTTGCTGCAAACTCTGGCCTCTATCGTGCCTCTCCTCGAAGAAACGATGAATGGCTCTGGTTGCCCCATTCCCGTGCTCGAGGGCGACAACAGGCGCCTCGAGGAAGAGAATAGAAGATTGAGGGCTGAGAACGAGGACCTGATCAAGACACGTCATGCCTTGGCGGAGCAGCTAAAAAAGGATGAGCAGCGCTATAAGGATGCGTTGAAGGGTAAGGATAAGGCCCTCGAAGTGGAGAAGGCTAGCCGTAAAAAGGAAGTCGAGGCTGCTGCTATCACTGCGATCGAGCAGTCTCGTCGGGCTCTATGGAGGACCCAAGTTGGTCAGACTTTCCTCCGGGCCTATCGGGAGCAGCTGATAAAAGACTACCTTTGCTCGACGGCATTCCTTAAAGAGGCTGCTGAGATGGGGATGGACTTCTATACTTACAGCATGGAGGAGGTCGAGTGCCAGCTGAAGGAGATGGGGTTCACCGGCGAGCTCGACCAAGACAAAACATGGGAGGCGATTCCCTCTGCTCCCTCTAACTTCACCAGCGACCCCAATTTGCCTGCTGAGCATCCTTGGTGGACCGCTTCTTTAGAGCAGACTTTGGTGGGGAATCCCTCTTTGAAGAGCTCGTTCGACCTGCCTAGGCCCGGCGAGGCACCCTTGTTTCGCCTCTCAGTGGCCATCCTTCCTCCTCAGTCGTTGACCACCAATGCTCCATCGTCCATCTCCAATCCATCTGTCTCGGCCATCACTCACTCTGCTGCCGCCTCCCTTTCTTCGAATGCCGCCTCGCACTCGACCACCACTGCTTCTGCCTCCTCTGCAGTTGTCCAGTCGACCACGGCGGCTCAGTTGGGGTTTGCTGCTTTTGCTTCGTCAGTTGCAAGCACTCCATCGACTGTTGCTGCCATGTCCTCGGCCACAGCTGCCCAGTCGACTTCTGCAGCGCAGGCTTCTACCACTGTGTCATCAACTGTGTTATCTACCACCGCTGCACAGTCGACTGGCGCTGCTCCATCTACCACTGCTCCTCCGAAGTAGTTTAGGCGTTTGACGATGTATTTCATATTTTATTTTAACGCAATTTGTAACCTTGTACTCGTCATGGAAAGAAAGCTTTAATTTCGTTTTCCTCGTACTGTATGATGCTTTTGTTTTCCCAGTCTTTGTGCTGCGTGGTATTATGACTTCTCATGAATATATTGATTGTGATCATTGTGTGGGTGATCTTTCCATATCCACGACCATTTGTTCATCTGTTTAGGTAGAATGGTTATCTTTGTGCTCGACGTCCTATATGACATGCAATTAATCGTCGCCCGCTAATGTGATAATCCATAGTGACCACTTGCTGTTCTTAAATAAGTATAAACATTGTGGAAAGTAAAACCAGGAGAACATTGTGGTCGTCCAGCCCGGAGGCGTGGACGTTGTCGACCATATGCCCACCCCTTAGAGTGTACCGAAAACAAGCGACCTTCGCCCACCCCTTGGTTGGGATGTTCCATAAACGAAGGACTTTTTTCTTGTCACTTGCCCACCCTAAGGGATTTTCCGAAAACATTGTGGTCGTCCAGCCCGGAGGCGTGGACGTTGTTGACCACATGCCCACCCCTTAGAGTGTACCAAAAACAAACGACCTTCGTCTACCCCTTGGTCGGGATGTTCCATAAACGAAGGACTTTTTTCTTGTCACTTGCCCACTCTAAGAGGATGTTCTGAAAACATTGTGGTCGTCCAGCCCGGAGGCGTGGACGTTGTCGACCACATGCCCACCCCTTAGACTGTATCGAAAACAAGCGACCTTCGCCCACCCCTTGGTCGGGGTGTTCCATAAACGAAGGACTTTTTTCTTCTCACTTGCCCACCCTAAAGGATGTTCCGAAAACATTGTGGTCATCCAGCCCGGAGGCATGGACGTTGTTGACCACATGCCCACCCCTTAGAGTGTACCGAAAACAAGCGACCTTCGCCCACCCCTTGTTCGGGATGTTCCATAAACGAAGGACTTTTTTCTTGTCACTTGCCCACTCTAAGGGATGTTCCGAAAACATTGTGGTCGTCCAGCCCGGAGGCGTGGACGTTGTCGACCACATGCCCACCCCTTAGAGTGTACCAAAAACAAGCGACCTTCGCCCACCCCTTGGTCGGGATGTTCCATAAACGAAGGACTTTTTTCTTGTCACTTGCCCACTCTAAGGGATGTTCCGAAAACATTGTGGACGTCCAGCCCGGAGGCGTGGACGTTGTCGACCACATGCCCACCCCTTAGAGTGTACCGAAAACAAGCGACCTTCGCCCACCCCTTGGTCGGGATGTTCCATAAACGAAGGACTTTTTTCTTGTCACTTGCCCACTCTAAGGGATGTTCCGAAAACATTGTGGTCGTCCAGCCCGGAGGCGTGGATAGTGTCGACCACATGCCCACCCCTTAGAGTGTACCGAAAACAAGCGACCTTCGCCCACCCCTTGGTCGGGATGTTCTATAAACGAAGGACTTTTTCTTGTCACTTGCCCACTCTAAGGGATGTTCCGAAAACATTGTGGTCGTCCAGCCCAGAGGCGTGGACGTTGTCGACCACATGCCCACCCTTAGAGTGTACCGAAGACAAGCAACCTTCGCCCACCCCTTGGTCGGGATGTTCCATAAACGAAGGACTTTTTTCTTGTCACTTGCCCACTCTAAGGGATGTTCCGAAAACATTGTGGTCGTCCATCCCGGAGGCGTGGACGTTGTCGACCACATGCCCACCCCTTAGAGTGTACCGAAAACAAGCGACCTTCGCCCACCCCTTAGTCGGGGTGTTCCATAAACGAAGGACTTTTTTTTCTCACTTTTCCACCCTAAGGGATGTTCCGAAAACATTATGGTTGTCCAGCCCGGAGGCGTGGACGTTGTTGACCACATGCCCACCCCTTAGAGTGTACCGAAAACAAGGGACCTTCGCCCACCCCTTGGTCGGGATGTTCCATAAACGAAAGACTTTTTTCTTGTCACTTGCCCACTCTAAGGGATGTTCCAGAAACATTGTGGTCGTCCAGCCCAGAGGCGTGGACGTTGTCGACCACATGCCCACCCCTTAGAGTGTATCGAAAACAAGCGACCTTTGCCCACCCCTTGGTCGGGGTGTTCCATAAACGAAGGACTTTTTTCTTGTCACTTGCCCACCCTAAGGGATGTTCCGAAAACATTGTGGCCGTCCAGCCGAGAGGCGTGGACGTTGTCGACCACATGCCCACCCCTTAGAGTGTACCGAAAACAAGTGACCTTCGCCCACCCGTTGGTCGGGATGTTCCATAAACGAAGGACTTTTTTCTTGTCACTTGCCCACCCTAAGGGATGTTCCAAAAACATTGTGGTCGTCCAGCCCGGAGGCGTGGACGTTGTCGTCCACATGTCCACCCCTTAGAGTGTACCGAAAACAAGCGACCTTCGCCCACCCCTTGGTCGGGATGTTCCATAAACAAAGAACTTTTTTCTTCTTCTTCGAGGAGGATCTTGTGAACATGTAAAGTATGTAAAATGTCATTAAATGGACCAAATGAAACTCATATGTAATCATGATTGTAACAAATTAATAACATTGGCAGGGAGAAACATTTCAATATAGAAATCGACCATTTTGCTAATTTCTCGAACGAGGATTACATCGATGCAACTGCTCGAATATGGGAAGGAAAATTTTACACATAATATTTTTTAAGATTGGCTTCATTCCACGACCTGGCCAGTGATCTGCCTTCAGCGTCCTTCAGCGAGTATGCCCCTCCCGCATAAACCTTTTCGACCAAGTACGGCCCTTCCCAATTAGGTTCTAATTTGCCCACATTCTTGAGCACATCTACTCTCTTCCATACCAGATCTCCCACCTAGAATCTGCGGATCTTCACTTTCCTGTCATGTGCTGCTCTCATCCGTTGTTTGTATGCCTCAACCCTGGTCGAGGCTTGCTCTCTGAGTTCTTCAATTGTGTCCAGGGCAATTAGCATAAGTTCCTCATTTTGCTCCTGGTTATAGGTGCTCGATCGTTGGGATTGTAATTCCAGCTCAACTGGCAAAAGTGCCTTCATCCCATATACCAGGCTAAAAGGCGTCTCGCCCGTGGTCGACCTTGGAGTGGTCCTATATGCCCAGAGAATGGATGTTAACTCATCCACCCACGCCCCCGAAGCTTTCTCGAGCCTTGTTTTTAGTCCGTTTAGGATGATCCTGTTGGTCACCTCTACCTGTCCGTTGGCGTGTGGGTGGGCGACAGAAGCAAAGTGCTGCTCGATTCCCATCTCCTCGCACCATGCCCTCACCCGCCTGCCGTTGAATTGAGTTCTGTTATCAGATATCAGGACTTTAGGGACCCCGAATCGACAACAAATGTTATTGTACAAAAATCGGATCACTTTCTCGTCTGTAATTTTTGCCAACGGTTCAGCTTCTACCCACTTCGTGAAATAATCGACCGCCACGATCCAGAATTTCCGCTGCCCTGTTGCCTGCGGCATTGGTCCCACTAAATCGATTCCCCACTGTGCGAACGGAATTGGTGCGCTCATCGTGGTCATCGTCTCCGCAGGTTGGTGTATGAGCGGGTCGTGCTTCTGGCATTGCACGCATCTTCTGGCCATTTCCTTAGCGTCCGCCTTCATTGTCGGCCAGAAGTAACCTGCTCTCAAGATCTTTGCGACCATGGCTCCGGCTTTGCTATGATCGCCACAGCACCCCTCATGCACCTCTCATAAAACATATCGACCTTCTTCTTTGGATACACACCTCAAATGTGGGCCTGCATATGATCGCTTGTAGAGGACCCCATCCTGCTCAAAAAATCTCCTCACCACCTTTATTGTCCATTCTCGCAACTCTTTCTGGATTGAGGCCCTCCAATCCTCCACCTCCTCAATCTCTGCTACCTCGGCTTCAGCCGCACTCTTCTCCATATGGAGCTGGGTCACACTCCTACTCTTGCAATCTACCAAATTCTGAGCGATTTTAGAAAAAAGTCAGCTCGACCGTTCTTATTTAGGTAATCCGACGAACCGGCCTATTTTCTCCGGTTAGCCCCGCGAACCGGTCTAGTATATAATATCCTATATCAGTTTCCATAAACCTCTTATCGATCGGCCCATCATCTTTGAGTGTGATTCAGATCTTGGGATCTTCACCGGCGTTCTCGTCGGAATATAGGACACCTAAACGAAGTTATCTGTAACCATTGAGTTTCCATCGGAAATACATGACCGCTCGAAGCAATCAGTCCGTCGGTGACAGGACCACTGAGTTCCCATCGATGCGGTCTTCCACGACCCACCGTTTTTCGCCTTCGCCTAATTTCGCCATTGCTGATGTCAGATGGTGGAGGCGGAGAGGAAGTAGACGAGTGGAAGCAGATAGGAATTAGACGAAGATGGAGAAGTTCTGGATACTTCTCAAGGGAGAAGGCGAACGACTTTTTATTTTCATTCATAATTTGGGTAGTATTAATTAGGGAATTGGTAGAAGTACAAATAAAAATTAGGATATATGTATAACTACAAATAAAAAACATTGATAGTATATGTGCAAATAAAAGTAATATTGGTGGTGGACGGAGTAATTTTCTCAATTAATTAACATAACCATTTTAAGCCCAGTTTGGTAGCTTCGATTGGGCCTGATATCCCTACATATAATTTTCGAATGTGTTGAGTCTGAACAAGTTCGAATGCTTAGGGATCCTATGTGGCTAATTTTCATTATTAGTCATTTGGCTTATATGAACTTTAATTAACTCTCAATCAAAAAATAATTAGGTTTATAATAATTATAAATATACTAGATATTTATGGTCTATTTTATGAATATTAATTATGTTACATTTTCTATTCTAGAAGTGATTTATAAAGCATATATTCTTTCCTCAATATTTCTTTTTCCTCATATTTCTTTCAAAATTTTGAAAAATTTACTAACTTAAATTATAAGTATATTTAGAAGTTCATAAATTTTTTATTTATTATCAAATTTTTATACATAATATATCAAATTAATAATGTCTTGATGAACTTCGATTTGACAGCTATATTATACATACAAAATAAATAAATAATTATATTTCTCTTTATAATAAAAAATCAAATTACATATTAATAATAATTAAAAATAAGTTATATAAATTAATTTTACTACAAAGTCGGTGATATAAATTAAAAAATATAATATAAGATGGTAAGTCGTATAAGTGACGAGTGTTATTTTAAATATAATAATATAGTAATTCAAAAAAGTATTTGAAAACTAAAACACTCTTTTATTATTGTTTTAAATTTTAATTTTCTTTAACAAACATCCGTATAATACACGAGTATTGTACTAGTTATGTTCTTATTTATGACCTAGTTAGTTGTTTGTTGGAGACCTGTAGGCATTATCCATAAGTCACTCGGCGCCTACTAGGCGCTCGACTAGCGCCTAGCGCCTAGGCGGGGCCAAGAAATTAAGATTTTTTTTTCCTGAAACGATAGATGATATTATAACACAAAATGTACAAAGAATAGTCCGAGAGTCAACTGGCCCTAATACACGAGAGCCACCCCACACAGATGCTCTAAATGCCCAACCCAACTACAGTAACAATGCAAAAAGATCCCTAAGCACGTATTAAGGCTAGTAAGAGTGTTGTCAACCTTAATACTCCTCAGACATCCACAGTTGCACATAGATACTATTAAGATCAATTACAAACTAACCAACTAAGAAGAAATAAATGGCACACTGTGCTAGGACACAATCAAAGCTACAAAAAGAACGAAGCAAAGGTCAAGAAGAGAGCCCACTGAACCAAACGAACCTAGACACCTCCCCAAGCTTTCACTGGCTTAAATGTAACACCCCACTTTGATTTTACAGAAATTCCGGACTTTCTAAAAATCAGAACAAATTTTTCGAATTCATTTTCGAAATCAAGGGCATTAACCAACACAATTTACTTAGTCCAAGTCTTATCTGGACTTACGGGGATTCATAAACCCAATTTTTCACAAGGTTTTCATTAACCTAATTCACACCTCAACATAATATATGAACAAAATCCAACACCATGATTACTCAAGGTTCATAAAGGGTTTTTCCAAAATATTTTCAAACATCCAAAAACATAGTTCGAAAATGATTTCACATGTCCAAACATTAATAAAAAATTCATAACGATTATATTATTAAAGCGGAAGCAAAATGAAACAAATAATAGACCACCACTCGTCCTTCGTCCCGTCACCCGGGCACTGCTTAACCTGCATCCGTGAAGAGCAGGTGGGAATGAGCACAAATGATAAAGTAGTGCTCACTACTATGCACATAATAACATGTAAAGATGATATGGTCGCAGCATGAATATAAATCAATCATCATCATGTCTCATCTCCTAATAATCACAACAATAACTCACTCATGTGCACATCTATCATTAGCCGCGGAAAGGGGATGCATAAACCCTAACAACGGGAGTGCGTGCCACTGTAACGGACACGGTCTTTCATTAGGTCTTAAGGAGACTTGCCTCGCAAGGGCAACCGTACCGTAACTCGACGGGGACAACCGTACCGACGGCCGTAACAGCTCAAATCGGTAGGCCACATGGTTCACATTCATACATTGGTCATACCAACTAAACATTAAACAACACGTATGGCATAGGTAATTTTATAAGTAAACCCACCTGGACGATAACAAGTGAAAACACAACAATAACGGGTAGGCGGCGAGCTCAAATCGTCAAGCACCTACATTTATTAAAATAGTCCTATAAATGACTATTCATCTCATGACCAACTAATCATAACAATCACTTAGTCTAAATAAGCTCACATAAGCATTTAATCAAGGAAATCTCATTTTCGAAAATATCACGTACGTTTTTCAAAATTTAACCCGGGCAGCATTTTTAAAATCGACATAACATTCAGCACATAACTCAGATAAATATGATTCAAGTTGCCATATAATTAAAAGGCATTCATCTACAATTCTTATGAAGACACCAAAAGCAAATAAGGTCGTATACTAGGAAATAACTCATCAAACATTTAAAACTGAGTAGCAGTCAAAAGTCGAGAACTTGTAACCGACCAGACTTCAGTATTTACTAGATAACCGGAGCTACAGATACGTTTTGAACAAGATTCAAAAACCATGTGATAGCTAACTTAAATATCTACAACTTTACGGAAGACCACTTTTACAAATAATATTGTTAAAGGCCTCATTTCAGGATATACATTTTGAGTATATACACAGCCACTGCATCAAAATTCTGGGCATAAACCCAACTTAGAAAAATCATATAAAATCAACCAAAATTCCAAATTGTATGATTTAAACTCCTATAGAAAGCTTATAACATGTACTACAAGTTTTATGATCATTACATTTTCATATAGCAAAATTAGGATCATCAAATACAGCTAAACATCTTAATCACCAAACCTGTCCGGATATATAAAAACAGCATGCATGTACAATTTCACAAATTCATAACAAATTCAAATCAACTCTAAAGGACTTGATTCAAAATCTAACGGATTTCTAACTTGAATAACTACAACTTTCAGACGACAATATTGACAAATAACAATATCATCAATAAGTTTAAACACAAAACTTACGGTTCATAAAATCTGATAGGAATAATTTCATGCTACAAGTAACACCTCAATATATTAACTACAATTCATGCTACCGAGCTCATATCAACATGTATTTTACCTCATTAGAAAGATAAGAAAGATATCTACAACTTTTATGATGGTCACTTTTTCAGTTGAGCATTTTAAGACATGATAAACAGATAAAACATGAAGTGAACACAAGCTGCCGGGATTTTACAAAAACTGATTGCGCGACGATGTTTCGAAAATCATAACTCAATCGATATAAATCAGTTTCGTGAAATTCAAAAGGCTAGAGAAAGCTAATGAAACGAACTACATTTTATATGAAGAACACATTTTCAGAAAACAAATTCTTGAAGTCATAACCGAGGAACCTTACCTCCTTCAAGAAAACAAAAATGTGGAGAAATGAAAGAGGTGTTGCTCAGTTGTGATGTTTTCGGCCTTGCTTGAACTTTATGATGTCGTTGTATAGATGAATGAGAAGTAATTGAATGAAGTTATCTTGCTGTTAGTACAAAGGGTGAAAACTTAAAACTCAAGAACAACTCCCGCAAGCACTCGGTAACCATGAACTTCACTCTCGGGATGGTGTGTGTTTGACCTCGGCTTCTCCTATTTCTTAGTATTGGGAGAGAAGTTGGGAGATTATTTTCTAAGTATTTATGCTGATAATAAGTAGAGAAAAACGTGAAAGGAGCTGGTGTATAGCCTAATGGTGCACATGCTAATGTTCAAACTATTTGAATCATGAAGAAGACAATTGTATACACCTCATCGTCTCACATGGTGATCTTGGTGGAGAATCTCTTGTACTAACCTCACATGGCCAAGTATACAAGAGTGGACAAAAGTTTAATCATGCACATGGATAAATAGACAAGGTCTTACTACATAGATCTTAAATAACTCATGCACATGCTAGACTACTTAATATATATAATGATAATTGAACTTAACTTTGCTAAAGATGCCTTATGGCTAGATTAATACGAATGAACACTTGATAATTTTCATCATACATGGCTCAGGGATTGAAGGAGGATAAAAGAGGAAAAATAATTTTACGGAACCGAAATCAGACTTAAAATACAACTATAACCGAAAATTGAAGAATTTGACTAAAATATTTTTTTTTTCTTCTAATTCGGTTTTTATGTTAAAAAAATAGCTGAAAAATATTAATTTATTAAGAGCTATCTTGGAACATGCTATGAAAATGAGAATAATAAAATTTACGGAACCAAATTCGGACTTAAAACGAATGGCTACCTTAAAACCGAAAATTTGACTAAAATTTGATTTTAACTCTCTTGATTCGGTTTTTGTTGCTAAAAATACTATTAGAGAGATGAAAATATATTATTGAAGTACAAACTATTGAAGACATTACAACTGATATAAATATAATCTCATAATTTAAAATTCGATAAATAAAATAATCCAAGAAATTCTATAAATCGAACGGGTGTTACAATCTATCCCCCTTAAAAACATTTCCGTCCTCGGAAATAAGGTATAACATAACTGAAACTTTGAATTTCTTCATTCATAACATAGCACTGATAACTTGAAATACTTAATTTATATCTCTTATCGTCAATTTTGCAAACTGACAATAGCACAATCGGTAAGCATCACAATAATTCATGCGCTGCTATTATTACCGACATATCACATCTTCGATCGACCGCCATTAATGCACTCGGTTTGCGCATCTGCCACTCGGCATATTTAATACTAAACTGATGACCGAAATCTTATCCCATGCACAATTCGCTCTCTGACACACTATTTGAAATCGTATCTCATACGCGCCATTGTTCTATAAATAGACGCGGTAGATCCTTCAATCTACAGCAATGGTCCGATATAACAAATGGATCTAGCACTTCCAAATATTCGCAAATTTTATTCATTTCTTCCACTTAATATCATAAGAAAAATCTATCGATCTCGAGTGGAAAGACTGAGAGTGCTAATTCTCCATAATATTCCAAATGATATACGATGGTTGATCGAAGCAAAAGTTCGACTATCTGGCGAATTTCCCAACGCATACAAATATATGACAGGTATGGGTATAAGTACTCTTTCAAAGAAACGAAGAGCAAAAAGAATAGGCGGCTGCTATAAATGTGCTCGATGGAACTGTGACACCCGATGCAAATCGGTGGGGTTTGTGTTCAAAAATCGAGAAGATAAAATAACTTTTATCAAGGATGGATTGAGTAAAGAATCTATGGATCTAACACTCTAGCAGATTCTTGAGACACATCCTAGTGGATATGTTCATCGAGAGCTTATGTCTTTATGGGTCTGTTTCAAAAACGAACAAAACCGCTATAGTCTCGAAAATATTGTTGCTAAGGATCCTGTTTGCCACAACTATCTCTGTTAACCCTATTTATTATAAGGTATTGAATATCTTATCCCTTATGATAGATAACACTCATTTAATGCTTAACTTCTTACTTGTCTGTTGCTTCTGTCATAGGGCAACAATATAATACTCATCTCTTCATAATCTTTCTCTTTAAAAAGATCGATCATTCTTTATGATCTCTCCACACCAAATGGAGGTTTCTGAGTCTTCTCAAGTTACTAAGGTTCTTCAACCTATAAAAACCATATGTATTCTTGGCGGTCCTAAACTGGTAGCTTCTACCCAATATATTGATATTGTGTCCCAACTAGTAAGAGAACTGGGAAAACAAAAGATCAATATACTATATGGAGGCACTAGCCTTTCTTTCTTTGGTAGCCTTCTCTTGGCTGGAAAATGCTTTGATATTGAAGTGAAAAGTATTCTACCATTTCACCAAACTCCTTCAAAAGTTCTCAAAGATTCTACCAATCTGATGCTTTCTAACTCTATCTATGATTGCACTATGTTTATGGTGAACCATTGTGATGCTTTTATCATACTTTTTGGTGGATATGAAACTTTAATGACCATGATTACTATTGCTTGTTGGGCAGATATGAAATTTCATAATAAGCCCATTGGTCTATTAAATTCCAATCACATCTTCAATGGCTTTCTTGGTTTTCTTGATGATAGTGTATTTCAGACTTTTATTTCTGATTCTTCTAGAGAGATCTTCAAATGTGCAGATACTGCTGTTGGACTTATCAAGAAGCTTCAAGAAAACATCACTTCTCAAGATTTTGTGGAAACTCAAGGGTTTAAGCGAAAGAGAACTTCCGATCCGCCAGATTTATCTTTATAAACCCTGATATCTGTATGGGTGGCAGAGTTAAGGGGTCTTGTACTCTTGAGACGCACCCTCCCTTTATGAATTATCTTGTATTAGTTGAGGATTCACTTTTGCTTTATCTGTATTTCTTTTATTTGATGTCTCTGCATTAGCTTCTTAGTAATAATGATATCCTCAACAGTGTGCTTGATCTTCATAAATCCTTTTTGTTCTTCATATTTGACTTTCAAGGTTGTTAACGTCTCTATCTCTACACATAAATTGACTGTGTAAAAATATACTTCTTCTAGTATATGCTTGATTCACACCTCAATACTACTTGATCTTTGACTGAGAAATTTTCTTAATTCCAATGCTCCATTCGCTTTCTTCAAAACCGATATCTTCAGAACACACGGTTCTGTTGATATTTATAACAAAACTTCCTTCCTCGCCGACACAAGTAATATCTCGCGTGTGGCTTAGGAAGTATTGACTAGCTATTCGGTATGGATCTCTTCCCGCAGAGTCGATATCATAATTGGGAATGCTCGACTTCCTCTACTAACGATCTAACTCCAACACCATCTCACTCTTCGCAGGTCTCGATCTCCACAAAAATATACATAGTCTCTAATCGAGACTCAAGACTCCGCACAACATCAATGAGGTTCTTATATCGCGCCATCTCAAGAAAATCTCGCATGAGGTAAAAGAACCTAATCAACAAGTCTCGCATAATCAAGAGTTGTTGATTCGAGGATTCATACAATAATTTAGTGGAACTTGGAGATCTCGGTTTAATGCTCGTTAGGAAAGGTTCAAAAGATCAAATTACAATTTGACCAAGGATACTCATTCAATTGCCCAAAAATAACAAGGTCTGTCTGAGGTTTAATGCACTGTCACTCGAGAGAGGGCACACACGCTGACGCTGCATAAGCGGGGCGCTGGAACGCGTGCATGTACTTACTCGGGGACCAGCCGCAAGGTCAAAATTTGACCGTACACACTGGGTTGGGGAGTTCCTGCGTTCGGTGATGGGGGCTGCAGCCTTCGTGCGAGTCAACGGTCGGCCCTGCAGTGCCTAACGTCTCTCAGCACGTGAGCGCCTGCTCAACCACCACTTCGTGTGGCTCCACCTAGCCATGGTCGACGATCGGTTCAAGGTTTTTACAAGAAATTTAATCCATGGTCTTTCTCAATACGAAAATTTTCTGACTTGGATTTCACATAGGCTAAAACAGTAGAACGAGAAGAGTTTCCCTCAAAAACGTATACAAATGGGGTTCATTTCAAATAAGCGTTTTGGTTTTAAACAAATTGAAGAGTTTCAAGGTTTTTTTTTTTTTTAAAAAAAAAAATAACAGGGCATAAAACCGGTTTCCAAGTTCACCACTTTTTCCAAGCTCGATACAATAATAACACTAATTATTCGACAAGAGAAATAGGAAAAAGATTTTCCACAAGAGGTCGAATATGGGTTCTCCAACCAAAACAATCTTAACATGTAGTCATTACCAAATAACAGAATGATAGCTAGCTCGACTCTTCCGACTAACAGTGTCGGCCGCCACGCAAGCTCTTTTCACGTAGCTAAACGTGCCAGCAGTCCTAAACGAGCTCTTAGAGTCATGACATAACTCTTTACCACTAGAGTTCAAGTCCATATTTATACGGAGGAAAATTTCTAAAGTCCGACTACACAATTCACATTATAAGTATTTTCATTGATACTTAAATAAAACATACCTTTAAGCAGTGCGGCATGACGGAGACGAGTGGTCAACATAAGGTCAAAATCACATAATCACATATAAACCAGTCTACAGAAACTCAGACTGGCTCTGATACCAAACTGTAACACCACACTTTGATTTTACAAAAATTCCGGACTTTCTAAAAATCATAACAAATTTTTCGAATTCATTTTCGAAATCAAGGGCATTAACCAACACAATTTACTTAGTCCAAGTCTTATCTGGACTTACGGGGATTCATAAACCTGATTTTTCACAAGGTTTTCATTAACCTAATTCACACCTCAACATAATATATGAACAAAATCCAACACCATGATTACTCAAGGTTCATAAAGGGTTTTTCCAAAATATTTTCAAACATCCAAAAACATAGTTCGAAAATGATTTCACATGTCCAAACACAAAAAAAAAAATTCATAACGATTATATTATTAAAGCGGAAGCAAAATGAAACAAATAATAGACCACCACTCGTCCTTCGTCCCGTCACCCGGGCACTGCTTAACCTGCATCCGTGAAGAGCAGGTGGGAATGAGCACAAATGATAAAGTAGTGATCACTACTATGCACATAATAACATGTAAAGATGGTATGGTCGCAACATGAATATAAATCAATCATCATCATGTCTCATCTCCTAATAATCACAACAATAACTCACTCATGTGCACATCTATCATTAGCCGCGGAAAGGGGATGCATAAACCCTAACAACGGGAGTGCGTGCCACTGTAACGGACACGACCTTTCATTAGGTCTTAAGGAGACTTGCCTCGCAAGGGCAACCGTACCGTAACTCGACGGGGACAACCGTACCGACGGCCGTAACAGCTCAAATCGGTAGGCCACATGGTTCACATTCATACATTGGTCATACCAACTAAACATTAAACAACACGTATGGCATAGATAATTTTATAAGTAAACCCACTTGGACGATAACAAGTGAAAACACAACAATAACGGGTAGGCGGCGAGCTCAAATCGTCAAGCACCTACATTTATTAAAATAGTCCTATAAATGACTATTCATCTTATGACCAACTAATCATAACAATCACTTAGTCTAAATAAGCTCACATAAGCATTTAATCAAGGAAATCTCATTTTCGAAAATATCACGTACGTTTTTCAAAATTTAACCCGGGCAGCATTTTTAAAATCGACATAACATTCAGCACATAACTCAGATAAATATGATTCAAGTTGCCATATAATTAAAAGGCATTCATCTACAATTCTTATGAAGACACCAAAAGCAAATAAGGTCGTATACTAGGAAATAACTCATCAAACATTTAAAACTGAGTAGCAGTCAAAAGTCGAGAACTTGTAACCGACCAGACTTCAGTATTTACTAGATAACCGGAGCTACAGATACGTTTTGAACAAGATTCAAAAACCATGTGATAGCTAACTTAAATATCTACAACTTTACTGAAGACCACTTTTACAAATAATAATGTTAAAGGCCTCATTTCAGGATATACATTTTGAGTATATACACAGCCACTGCATCAAAATTCTGGGCATAAACCCAACTTAGAAAAATCATATAAAATCAACCAAAATTCCAAATTGTATGATTTAAACTCCTATAGAAAGCTTATAACATGTACTACAAGTTTTATGATCATTACATTTTCATATAGCAAAATTAGGATCATCAAATACAGCTAAACATCTTAATCACCAAACCTGTCCGGATATATAAAAACAGCATGCATGTACAATTTCACAAATTCATAACAAATTCAAATCAACTCTAAAGGACTTGATTCAAAATCTAACGGATTTCTAACTTGAATAACTACAACTTTCAGACGACAATATTGACAAATAACAACATCATCAATAAGTTTAAACACAAAACTTACGATTCATAAAATCTGATAGGAATAATTTCATGCTACAAGTAACACCTCAATATATTAACTACAATTCATGCTACCGAGCTCATATCAACATGTATTTTACCTCATTAGAAAGATAAGAAAGATATCTACAACTTTCATGATGGTCACTTTTTCAGTTGAGCATTTTAAGACATGATAAACAGATAAAACATGAAGTGAACACAAGCTGCCGGGATTTTATAAAAACTGATTGCGCGACGATGTTTCGAAAATCATAACTCAATCGATATAAATTGGTTTCGTGAAATTCAAAAGGCTAGAGAAATCTAATGAAACGAACTACATTTTATATGAAGAACACATTTTCAGAAAACAAATTCTTGAAGTCATAACCGAGGAACCTTACCTCCTTCAAGAAAACAAAAATGTGGAGAAATGAAAGAGGTGTTGCTCGGTTGTGATGTTTTCGGCCTTGCTTGAACTTTATGATGTCGTTGTATAGATGAATGAGAAGTAATTGAATGAAGTTATCTTGCTGTTAGTACAAAGGGTGAAAACTTAAAACTCAAGAACAACTCCCGCAAGCACTCGGTAACCATGAACTTCACTCTCGGGATGGTGTGTGTTTGACCTCGGCTTCTCCTATTTCTTAGTATTGGGAGAGAAGTTGGGAGATTATTTTCTAAGTCTTTATGCTGATAATAAGTAGAGAAAAACGTGAAAGGAGCTGGTGTATAGCCTAATGGTGCACATGCTAATGTTCAAACTATTTGAATCATGAAGAAGACAATTGTATACACCTCATCGTCTCACATGGTGATCTTGGTGGAGAATCTCTTGTACTAACCTCACATGGCCAAGTATACAAGAGTTGACAAAAGTTTAATCATGCACATGGATAAATAGACAAGGTCTTACTACATAGATCTTAAATAACTCATGCACATGCTAGACTACTTAATATATATAATGATAATTGAACTTAACTTTGCTAAAGATGCCTTATGGCTAGATTAATACGAATGAACACTTGATAATTTTCATCATACATGGCTCAGGGATTGAAGGAGGATAAAAGAGGAAAAATAATTTTACGGAACCGAAATCAGACTTAAAATACAACTATAACCGAAAATTGAAGAATTTGACTAAATTATTTTTTTTTCTTCTAATTCGGTTTTTATGTTAAAAAAATAGCTGAAAAATATTAATTTATTAAGAGCTATCTTGGAACATGCTATGAAAATGAGAATAATAAAATTTACGGAACCAAATTCGGACTTAAAATGAATGGCTACCTTAAAACCGAAAATTTGACTAAAATTTGATTTTAACTCTCTTGATTCGGTTTTTGTTGCTAAAAATACTATTAGAGAGATGAAAATATATTATTGAAGTACCAACTATTGAAGACATTACAACTGATATAAATATAATCTCATAATTTAAAATTCGATAAATAAAATAATCCAAGAAATTCTATAAATCGAACGGGTGTTACATTAAATGTAACTTCTCGTAGCATATTCCTGCCAGCTTCTCAATGCAAGATTGACAATGCACTGTGCCGACATCCATTCCTTTTTTAGAATCCAAAGATTCTGTGTCTTCCATAACCACCACAATAGGTAGGTGGTTAGTCCAATCCGAGCTTCAGAAACTTCCAGCTTATTGACTAAGCAAACATCACCCCACTATGTTCTGAATTTGGTCAAAAGGTCTATAGCAATCTTTCAATGAACTGGAGCAACTTTTCACACTTCTTGGCTCGTCTACAATGAAAAAGCATGTGCCCAATGGTCTCTATATCCTCACCGCAGGATTGACAAATGCCATCAACAAACATTCCTCTCCTTCTAAGCATAAATTTTTAACTGGAAGTGCCTCTGAAAAACTCTTCCATATAAATTGTTTAAGCTTTCCCATGATTTCAAGCTTCCAAGTTCGGTTTCTGATTTTTTTTTAGATTTCCTGCAGATCTATTACTTTCAGCCACATCAAGCTCTCTGAATTTATGTTCAACAAGTTTGGAAAAGGCTTTGGCAACTGAGAAATCCTCCTTGGCTTCTTCAGCCCAGATCCATTTGTCATTTTTGTTGTGATCAAGTGAAGTGATTTTGAGGATACTGGTGCTGTCAGCTTCATTGAACAATTGTCTGATTAAGTTCATATTCCATCATGTACCTCCATCTTCCATCAGCTCCCACACCCATTAGATATATGATTGGTTGTTGACAGGCCTCTGAAGATTGCATGAAGCGCTTGAGCATCCCCATGGATCATTCCAGATGTTGGTGGTGAGGCTATCTCCAGTTTGGATTCTAACACAATCCTTGTACCTGTCTCTCACAACCATCCAAGTGGACCATAACCATGAAGCACTCAGAGATACTCCAGCATTGAAGAGACATCCAGACGAAAAATTTTTGCTTTTGAGAAATTTACTGACTAGCAGATTTGGTAATGAAACAATACTCTGCAGTTGCTTGAGAATTAGTGCATCATTGAAGAGTTGAAGATCATGAAATACAAGTCCTCCAAACACCTTAGGTAGAGTTATGTACTGCCACTTTTTCCAATGAATCTCAGAATCATTTTCACTCCCAGTCTTCCACCAGAACTTTGTACACATATTAACAATCTATTGACAAACATTCTTAGGCAGAGCATAACAAGACATGGAGAAAACTGGTAAAGCATTTAAACAGAGTTAATCAATAATTCTTTGTCAGCAAGGGAGAAGAAATTGTGTTTCTAATTAAACTCTTTTTCTGAAAGCATCAACAACAAACTCAAATGTTTGCGTTTTATATCTTCCTATTCCAAAGGGTAATCTCAGGTACTTGAAAGACATGTTTGTCCCATTTTTATTGCCTTTCTTCTTATTAATTTTTATTTCTTTTTCCCTCATATTTGGTCTTTTAGATGGTTTATAGGTCGTTTTGTAGGTTATTGCATGTTTTGCTCTATTTTGGTTTTTTTATGTGTTTACCGTATGTTTTTTTTGGTTTTTCTTCATTTATGGTGTGCAGGTCGAAAGCTTCGGGAGAATTTATTTTCCACGATAAATGGGTCGGGTGAAAATAATTAAATAGAGTGTTTCGTTGGCGACACACAGGAAAAAGCGGAATCAAATTTTGAGTCCAAACGAGCGTAAACGAGCCCGAGACACGAAGCATTTCAAAAAAGCTAGCAGCTCTCGGCCCAGGTCCACGCGCCACTACCGAGCCGCGCCCGCTGCCGTAACCCCGATAGAACCTCCTAGGTGCTCCAGCTCCCGCTCCGCGTGCCATGCAACACCATGACACTCCAGACTTGTCGCACTGTGCAGCACTCCCACGACGCGGCGACCACCAGCATCGCGCCGCGTCAGCATCCCACGTCGTACCAGATTCTCTTATTGCGCCGTGATGGCCGTCAGCGTGGCGCCACAACTCTTCTCCACGTCGTGCCAAGCTTCTCCCTGCATCGTGACATGTGACCAATATAAATATGTGCGGGAATCGATCAGAAAGACACTTACCCCCTCTTAGGGATGAACCCTAGCCCGTAAAAACACGAAAAACTCCATTCTTCTCCTCTCCTTCTTCTTCCTCGTTTATTTTCTTCTCTTCACCTTTCTTTTCTATTTTTTTCTCCTTCTTCTTAGAATTCAAGGATTAAGCTTGTATTTTGAATTCGACATTTGAACTTGGATTGATAGTAGTTTTTCATCTTGTTTAATTCATGAGAATGATTATGTAGGGTGAAATGCTTGATTGTGTTGAATTCAATTTACGTAGCTAATTCTGATTGCTGGGGATAGGGGTCATTGTTCTTGTTGAATTGTATTTGTCGGACTATGATATGTTCATGCTTATGTGAGTTGATTTAGTTCGGAATTGATGAATTTGTGCTTGATTGATTGATGCAATCGAAGAGTGACACTTCGATCTTACAATTGGAAACAATTGAATGTTAAGTTGTCGAGTTCGGGTTATTTAATTCTATGTGATCAGTTGATTAAACACCTTCTAATTGAATTATCATAGAACCGAAATGGGAGAAATCGTAGACTTAGGCTCGCATGAGGTAAATGATTTTGTAATTGAACAGTCTATAGGTTTTGAATTGAAATACGTGTCGGTCGATGACCCGTCCCTTGTTACGAAGAGTTATTGGGATTGGATAATTGACTTGTGTTGTATGCTCGAACTTGTTCATCAATGTTCAACTTGTTACGAAGAGTTATTGGGAGTGAACCGCTAGATGTTTAAGTGAGGGTGTCAATCTCGAACCGGACAATTGATTGTCCGATTGTGCTAAAAGAACTTGACTTAATTATCTCCGACTCCCCAGCTTTTTTATTCTTGTTTCGTTCATATTTTTAGATAGATTATTTATTTAGTTATTTCTTAGTTGGTAATTGCTCAACTCTATTACCTGATTTGTATGTTTAGGATTTGTTTTCCTTTTTTGTGTGATAGATACCAAAGCTAAATTCCAGACCGCCTTCCTCGAGATATTGACCCGGGGGCGAATCTTTCGACTCGATACTCGGTAAAAAATAACATTTTGTACCCAAAAAATTTGGCACCGTTGCCGGGGAAGGTAAGTAGGATATTTGGTTTTGGTATTGGTGTTATTTTTCGTGTTTCTCTTTATTTTGTATTTTTCGTGTTTTCGTTCTTTCTTTTTTGCAGCTTTGTTTTTCTCTTTGTTTTTGTTTTTGTTTTCTTTTTTCTCTCTTTTCGTGGCTATGCGTTGTTGTTTTGTTCTTATGTGCCGGGATTTTTTACCGAGAGGATCAATGAACTCGAACATTTTTTTCTCCTCCCAGCACACTCTTTACTGGAATAATGGGCCGAGCTGCACTTATGGGCACTACGACCAATATTATCTGTATCCTTCTGAGCAACAATGGATTTCAGCACCGGTTGAACAGACATATGAATATCAGGAGCAATACTCAGAGCATATTGAGAAGCTCGATCGGATTCTTTCTTTTATAGTACCTTAGTCAGCTCGGGAAGAATATGACGCATTCAACGCTAAGCTTGATCTCATCCTCGATCGTATGATGGCCCAAGCAAGCTAAAAAGCAGATATTAAGAGATAAGCCCGTTTGTGCGAGCAATTGGAGAGTCTAACAAGGCGCATCGACTCTATCAAGTCACGAACCAATGAGCCCATGGATGTGGACCCACATCATGCACCCATTCCTTTCGATGAGCTTGAGGATGACTCTTCGGGATACAATGCCAAACTTGATCTCATCCTGGATTGTATGATGGCTCAAGGAAATAGAGAAGAGAGATTGAGCTCGGGTGGCTCGACTGAGCGCTCAAATGGAAAATCTAACAGCACGTCTCGACTCTTTCGAGTTGAAAGTCAACGACTCCCATCTTATGGTAGGTGCCAAAACATGCATTATGATGCACATGTGTGAGACCTAAGAGAGAGATTATGCACTCTAGTGCGACGATGATATTTCGGAAGAAGAGATTCATGGACTTGACCAAAAATTCCACTTCACCATTTCTCGAGTCCCTCCTCCAACCACCGAATTAGAGCATTCCTCTTCGGAGCCATTACACTGTGCTACCAAGTGGGCCGGATTTAGCTCGACTTGTTCTATGAATGTGCTCATAATCCCTGAGGATGACGATATAGCTCGGGTGGGAATAGCTTTATGTTAATTACAGGGGATTGGTCGTGCCCACGCCTGTTTCATTCAGAACATATCCACCCGGATCCACCATGCCCACCTTCTTGCCACACTGCTTGAGTTACCACTTCTCGAAAATACTAAGGCGTGGCATGATCGTCATTTCTTTCTGGATTTCGGCTGAGTTCTCTACAGGTTGCGTCAAGCTAATGAAGTTAAACAAGCGCTTCTTGGGAGGCAACCCAAGTGATTTACCAGTTTTCTAGATATTTTTTTATGCTTTTTAGTCTTATCTTTTAATAATTAGAGTTTAGAGTTCTGTGTTTTTCTTGGCAGGTACTAGTGGCGAGCTCGATTAGGAGAATTGAGTTGAATGAAGAGTTTTGAGGTTCTGGGCTGAGCATAGGCGAACGGCTTGTACATAGATGCTTATTCTCCTCGAGGCATCTTCGGTTTTCACACCCTTTTCTTTTTTATCTTTTTGAGTTGTTTCTTTCTCTGCCTTTTCTTTAGAGTTGTATGTTTTGTGGTAGTTGTTGGTATCAGTTCGTGATATGAAATTGCTAGATCTTGTTATTTGACTTTTCGATTATGTGTTGAAGCAATGAGGTCATTGCCTCATTTTAAGTGTGGGGAATGTTTACTGTGATTTTGCATGCTTATGTGGGGGCCGGTCTAGTTTTAGGTTTTTGTTTTGTCGACCATGAGGTATTGGTGAATTATATGATTTGTTGATAAATGTTTGATGAAATTGTGATGTTTTGATGACGGACGTGTTGGTCACTGCCTCGATATATGCTTTATTGCTTTAAGTGACATTTATCTGCCTTATGAGGTTTTGAGCCTTACTTTTCTTCTTGTAAGATATTGGTCATATTCTCGCATGATTGGAACTTGCCTTGAATTTGTCTGAAGTTTGAAATTGCAAAAATGATTGAGGCGTTTTGTTAGAATTAGCTCTCCTTAGCCTTACTCTTGATCACAATAAAAATTTCCAATAGTAGCCCGTTTGAGCTTTGAGCATTTTTCTTGTCAGTCGTACATGAAATGTATTTTGTTGACTGATTTGGTGATGATTGGTGAAAATGGTGTCGTTTCTGAATGAGGTGAATTAGAATTGGATTTCTATTGCTTGACCTGAAAAAAAAGAGCTCACAAAGCGATTCAAATGGATTCTGCTCTTCTTACTAGTCGATTCACGTTGGCGGTAATGAGCATTGGGAAACTACTGTAGGACACTTGGATGACCTTCAATGTTCACACCTACAGATTGCCGTCCTTTTGATTCGATCTTGTTTGGAAAATTTCTCTCTAAATAAAAATGATAATAATAATAATAATAATAATAATAATAATAATAATAATAATAATAATAATAATAATAATAATAATAATAATAATAATAATAATAATAATAATAATAATAAAATTTGGTCAAGTATTGTTGCAATTCAATGTTAGAGCAATTAGATGTTATTTGTGGAGTTGCTGGTGGACGGTATATGTGCTAGCTTGTTGGTTAGGATGAGTAGCGGACATTCAAGTAGTGTATTACTCGAAAAACTTTGGTTGATTATTTGAGCTTTTTATCCATATATATACCCGCACCTTTACCTTAACACACATTACAACCGGTGAAGTCCTCTTGATTCACATCTTTGAGCTTTGATTGTTTTCGAGTAAATTAAACGATTGGAAACCATATGTTGAAACTTGAATATTGACGAATGTGAGCGAACATATCATGTATTCATGTAAGAAAACGAGTGTGACATATATGATAACCTATGTTTTGAGATTTTTTCATTTCAGGGCCTAGTTAATATTTGAGGCATATGGTCATATGGTCGTTGCAATTAGACTTGGTTGAATTGGACATTTTGAAACTCTTATTATTTGAAGTCGTATCCATGCTCGTCTCTTGTCTTCTTTTCTTTTTGTTCGGGATGAACAAAGTTTAAGTGTGGGTAGTTGTTTGTCCCATTTTTGTTGCATCCTTGTTATTTTTCTTTTCTTTTTCCCCCATATTAGGTCTTTTAGATGGTTTATAGGTCGTTTTGTAGGTTATTGCATGTGTTGATCTATTTTGGTTTTTTATGTGTTTTTCGTATGTTTTTCCAGTTTTTCTTCGTTTACGGTGTGCAGGTCGAAAGCTTTGGGAATTTATTTTCCACGATGATGGGCCGGGTGAAAAAGCAGAATCAATTTCCGAGTCCAAATGAGCGTAAACGACCCCAAGACACGAAGCAGTTCAAGAAAGCTAGCATCTCTCGGCCCAAGTCCCCGCGCCACTGTCGCATCGCGATCGTTGCCGCGACCCTGACAGAGCCTCCCAGGTGCTCTAGCTCCTGCGCCGCGGCACTCCAGACTTGTCGCGCCGTGCAACATTCCCACGCTGTGGCGACCACCAGCCTCGCGCTGCGGCAGCATCTCATGTCGTGCCAGATTCTCTTGCCGCGCCGTGATAGCCCTCAGCGTCGTGCCTCAACTCCTCTCCACGCCTTGGCAAGCTCCTCTCCACGCTGTGACATGTGACATGTATAAATATATGCGAGAATTGATCAGAAAGACACTCTCCCCCTCCTGGGGATGACCCCTAGCCCGTAAAAACATGAAAAACTCCATTCTTCTCCTCTCCTTCTTCTTCCTCCTTTCTTTTCTTCTCTTCAACTTTCTTTTTTTTTTTTTCCTCCTTCTTCTTAGGATTCAAGGATTAAACTTGTATAATGAATTCGACATTTGAACTTGGATTGATTGTAAGTTTTTTTATCTTGTTTAATTCATGAGAATGATTATATGGGGTGAAATGCTTGATTGTGTTGAATTCTATTTACGTAACTAATTCTGATTGCTAGGGATAAGGGGTGATTGTTCTTGTTTAAATTGTATTTGTTGGGCTATGGTGAGTTGATTTAGTTCAGAATTGATGAATTTGTGCTTGATTGAATGATATAATCGAAGAGTGACACTTCGATCTTGCAATTGGAAATAACTGAATGTTAATTTGTCGAGTTAGGGTTTGTTAATTCTATGTGATTAGTTGATTAAATACCTTCTAATTGAATTAGCGACTTTTAGAACCGAAATGGGAGAAGTCCTAGACTTAGACTTGCATGAGGTAGATGATTTCATAATTGAATAGTCTATAGGTTTTGGATTGAAATATGTGCCGGTGAATGACTCGTCCCTTGTTACGAAGAGTTATTGAGATTAGATAACTGACATGTGTTGTATGCTCGAACTTGTTCGTCTATGTTCAATCCCTTGTTACGAGAAGTTATTGGGAGTGAACCGGTAGATATTTAAGCGAGAGTGTCAATCTCGAGAACTGAAAAATTGATTGCCCGGTTGTGCTAAAAGAACTTGAATTAATTATCCACGACTCCCTAGCTTCTTTATTCTTGTTTCGTTAATATTTATAGATAGATTATTTATTTTAGTTATTTCTTAGCTGGTAATTGCCCAACTCCCTTATCTGATTAGTATGTTTATGATTTGTTTTCCTTTTTTGTGTGATTGCTACCAAAGCTAAAATCTGAACTGCCTTCCTCGAGATCGATCCAGAGAACGAATCTTTCGATTTGATACTCGGTAAAAAATAATAATTTGTACCTAACAAGACCTACGAACCTAAATACTTTGGCGCATATTGTACATCTCAACTTTCAATTCGTCAGACACATTTTTGTAAAAAGAAATGGAAGATTTTAAAAAGTTTACTTTTTGCCCAGTATATTTATGATAGCTCTCAAGAATTCTCAAAACCGAAATAGTAGAACTAAGATCAGCACCAGTAAAAGGAGGGAATCATCTGCAAAAATCATATAAGACAGATTCATACCCCCTCTAGCCAGTCTAACCCATTTCAAGAACCCTCTATCTACTTCCCTTTTAATAAGCCAATGAAACAACTCAGAAATCAAAATGAAAAGGTAAAGAGATAGAGGATCCCCTTGACTTATACCTATATATGCATCAAAGAAACCAAAAACATCCCCATTCATGTTCAGATAAAAGGAAGTAGATGACACACATACTATAATCCACTTTACAAACTTCCTGTGGAATCAAACTGCAAAAGAATTTTCTGCAAACGGCCCCATTCTAATCTATCATAGGCTTTCACCATATTTAGTATAAGAGCTAAAAGGCCTTGCCTACCTGGAATATAAGCAGATTGGTTCTCAATCACACACAAATAGAGAAAAGGTTTAATCCTATTACCAAGAATCGTAGCAATGATTTTGTAGGCTACCTCACAAAGGTTGATAGGTCTGAAGTCACTTAAAGAAGTGTTAATGCATTTAGGGATCAAAGTGATGATAGAATGGTTCCCAATTCTAAGCAACATACTAGACTAAAAAAAACTAACAGCAACTTCATAAAGATCCTGCTTAATAATTGGCCAACAATGCTAGAAAAAAAGAGGACTCATACCAGTGATGCCAAGTGCTATCTCAGGATTCATTCTGAACAAGGCTAATTGGATTTCATCTATATAAACTGAGGCCACTAGAGTTTGATTAATGGTATGAGTGATTACTCTGGGAATAAGCTGAAGCACACCACTATCATCTGAGGAGCCTTCTGTGATGAATAATCTTCTATAAATGTTGCTAACTTCATACACAATGGCTTCCTTGCTATCACACACTCTGGCTCCATAAGCCACCAACCTGGTAATTTCGTTGTGTTTTCTCCTCTGCATTGTCAGTGCATGAAAGAACTTTGTATTTTGGTCACCCTCTTTCAGCCAAAGGTTTCTGGACTTCTGCTTCCAGAATATTTTTTCTGCACATTGAGCCTCCTCAAGCTCTTTTTTGAACTTTTCCCAGCTATCCCAATTCTTGCCTTTACTTTTTAGCTCATCTCTTCCAGTTGGAGTGTAATATGTTCAATTGTTTTTGCATTATTATTCTTGAAAGCCTGACTCCATTTGAGAAGAGCAATTCTAGTGTTCTTGATCTTTTCCTAAAATCTGAACATAAGTGTACCAGTATACTAAGATTCCCATGCTTGTTGAACAACTGTCTACACCTCTGGTTTTGGATGTCCACCTCTTGTCAAATTGAACCTTGACTTCTTCTGATAGATTCTAGTATTGTCGTGAACCAAAACATTAGGTTGTGATCAGAAGAGGCCTTGAAACATCTTAACACAGCTGCATTTTTGTATTTGGTGTGAACTGATGAGTTATGTTGTTGGACCATGTGAACTGATGGCCTAACATATTCACTTCCACCATCCCCATTTGATCTATGAATTGCTGGAATTCTAACATCACAGAATTCTTGTCCCGGCCACCTTTTTTTTCATTTATGTCCACTATATCATTCAAATCCCTACTAATCACTCATTCTTGCCCCACTTTGATTTAGCATGTAACAAAAAGTGCCACTGCTCCCCTCTAAGGAATTTGTCAGTGCTGATATAAACAAAAATAAGCCAAACAGAACCTGTTCCACCAGGAATTCCGACTTCAACTTCAGAACAAAAAGGATGTCTAACTATATGCAATATTTTCAGTTTTTTGTCCCAAAACAAAACAAGGCCTCTACTAATACCAACAGGATCAGTAGTCACACATCTATCCCTAAAACCCAAATCATTTCTGACAGTTTTGACAAAATCTTTTTGTTTTTTAGATTCGGATAAAAAAGAAGCTCGGGTGGTGGATTCTAATAGAATCCTTTAATAGCCTTATATCCGTCACATGCTTTCCTTCAACTACTCTATTTCATTCAAATTGTCACTTCCGAGCTTGAAAAGAAGCATCCGAGTCTGTAGCATTAAATGAAAGAAACCATTTCTTTCGAAATGGGAATGGAATACAACGCCTTATCATTATCCAATTCTTATGCCAAAAAGCACGACTTTCCTCCGATGGCTTTGGCTTAGGCTAGAATGGAATACGCACTTAGAGAGACTGGAGTAGATAAAGGTAAGAAGCAATGGAGGAACTGACAATCGTAGACTTCATTTAAATCCATCTCACACCTGGCCTCGAGGCAGATGAAAGACTAGGCACAAAAAAGACCATAACCTGTACCCGACTACAGACCAACCTAAATAGCAGAATTAGCATGGAGTGAATAAAAAATGGACGTAGTAGCTTAGATAGATCAAAAAAGTTGTGAATAGGGGTTCAGTTCTTATTTTTCCAAGGTAGTTTAGTGGGGGAGGCAACTCAGTACAATATGAAAACAATAGAGGGGCCACCCAAACCTCTACCCAAACCTCTACAGTTCCACAAAATCATTTTCATTATGTTGGGGCCATTTTAGGGTGGCTTCTTCCACATTGACATTAATGATCTTTGATTTCTTCTTACCTCTGACCAGAACCTCAGTTTTTTCATTCTCTCCTAACTACTCATTAGCAATGACTCTTCCACTCTTTAAGGACTCCTGAATAACTATTCCCCCTGCTTTTGGCAAACACCTAAGAATTCTACCATCTTCATACATTTCTCTCTTCCAGCCTCTTGCTTTAGATACAGGCTCTGTGGCTTTCAGAGGTGCCACCTAAGAAGGATGCTCTTAGGTGTGTGGCTCCGAGTTTACCTCAACCATAACAAGATCACCTGTAAAGGCATCATCCACACTCACTAGATTGTTGATAACACTACCTTGAACATGGATATCTACAGATGGTGTTAACTGAAGCTGATGTGTAGTGTTTTTGTCAAATCTTGGATTGCCAACTTCAAACTGACTTCCCTCTAATTTTTATTGAGAAGTGGTAACCCTGCCTTGACAACTTCATTTCTTCTTTCTCTGTTGCTTTGTTCTGCTTCAACACTGACTTTTCTAGAAGATCCTTGATTCCCATTGCTAATTGGTTAGGCGATTCTGTATTATTTTTTGGCTGGCTGCCTGAAGGACTTAATCTTGAATTACCACCTCCCTCTATAGCCTTTAGCCATCAGCATACTTCCATTCCTTTAAACATCCTTGTTCTATATCAGCCAGTCTTTTACTACAGGCTCTATCAAGATGGCCTAACTTACCAAAAAAATAACAGAGGTTCACAAGTCGCTCATACTGAAAATTGATTAAAATCTGGCTGTTATTTAACTTCATGTTGATTCACCTGGGAAGAGGTTCATTAAGATCAATAGTGATAAGAAGCCTGATGAAGCTTCCCCTTCCTCCTCATGCTTTCATAACTGACACATTCTTAACTCACTTAAAAATCTTCCCAATTTTAAGACCTACTTCAGCACTCAACCAATTAAGAGATACATTCCCTACTTGCACCCACATGTTTAGCTCGTTTAAGTCCTTATGGTGAGCATTCATACCCTCCTCCCATTCCATAAAAGCAAGATATTGATTCTAAAAAATTCAATTCACTACAGCTTCCACGTTCTTCTCATCCTTATTAGTTCCAAAGATGAATTGAAAGAAATTATGACTTAATTCTCTAACCTCCACCTGATGTTTGATTTGCCAAATAGCACCCATAGTTCGTTTGATGCTAGAAGAGAAGCTTTCTTGTCGCCAATAGTTCGCCCAAATAAATTTTGTTTGCAGTCCTCCACACTAGAAATAATATCTTCCACATTAAGTTCAACCACTCCATTTTCAGCGCCCGCGAGTTTGATGTTCCTCAGCTTATTCCCAATTTCATCTGCTAAACCTTCATAGTCCGTCGCCTCAGAAGAGTTTGAATCCATCACCAGCCTGTCTAAGAAACCCTGATGAAATACCCTAACTAGAACAAAGGAAAAGAACAGAAAAAAAAATAAAAAAAAAAACTGAGTGAAGAAGCGAAAGACTCTCAACAAGAGAATGGAAATGGAAGGAGAATCGAAAGCTCTCATGGGAGAGAATAAGCATCTCAACATTAGGATTGGTTAGAAATTATGATTAAACACTTTGTTTTCTATTTATTTCCACTACATACAAAATAAAACTATCTCAAATTATAATAAATCCACACACTTAATTTCAAATAATATTATTAATATATTATAAAGAAAATATGATAACAAAATAATGTAATTAGTATTAAAAACTAAAAAATAAAAATAAAAAATTATCGTCGAGTCCGCTTAGGCGCCGCCTAGCTAATTTTTCAGCCGACTCATGCGAATCGGAGGCAGTTGAGCGGTGTCTAGCGCCAAGGCGGCTGCAATAGGCTGATTTTAATACAGTTATGCTGGCCCTTTAAAAGTGATAGGCCAGTTGTAGTGCCCCATTCGTTTTATAAGAATTATCCTATTTTATCGTTTTATTGCTTTTCTTTTATTTTAGTTTCATTGCTCGACAAATCTCTCGTCTAAGCATATTATGATTAATTATGATATGGGATGTTATATACTGGACCGGTTTATAGGGCTAATCAAAGGAGACCGACCGGTTTGTTGGACGGTCTAGGGGGGATAAGGTCGAATGGCATGGTCGAGCAAGACCAGACACCGGCCGTTAGAGGATCGAGCAGATAACGACAGTAACGGAGAGCCGAGGTGGTCGACAGATACAAGTCATCTGAGGATATGGTCGAGAGAGGACGATCGAGGAGACATAGACGTACGTAACTGATAGAGCATCGGAGCGCATAGAGGAATCTCCAGCACATAAGGAGGAGGACACGCGGCGCATGGTGAGTGGTCAACAGCCGTAACCGACTCTGACATTCTCTGACAAAGGTGACGCGTTTTCTGACACCGGGGATAGTGGAGGCGCGCGGTCGTACGGACGAGCAGAGGACAATTGGCCGAACGCACCCGGCTCGCGCGTGCAACTCAGGTAACTCGTCCCTATAAATAGGGGCGAGAATCCTCATTTTCAACACAATCTGACATACTCTTACATTTATCTATACACTAATATCATCTCTCAAGATCTGACTTGAGCGTTGGAGGCTCTTCACCGGAAAACACCTCCGGTGTGGGAGTTTCGTGCAGGTTCCGCGTTCAACCGGCGAGGAAAGCAAGCTCAAGGCGAATTCCAGCCGGGCAGGGTGCGAGACTTGTATTATTGGCGCCGTCTGTGGGACTCTTGTTCGAAAAGTTGTGTTCTGAGCTCAACTATGGCGGACGGAGTTCCTCGAGTGAATTTGCAGTCTTCATTTGACGAGGCGTGGACGATGACAAGACCGATGGGATCAGGACCTCCACCTGAATTCTCTGGACCCTCGCAAACACCGGTGACCCCGCCGCCGATGCCCCAGGGTACAGCGATCTTGGGAGGAGGAGCAGGCACGAGCAGAGAGCACGAAGCTCAAGAAGCGGTGCCCACGGTAGTCCCCGCTCCGTTGCAAGCGGGCCCGGTCGTGATGCAGCAAACAGGGCCGACAGTGCAAACCATGATGCCGCCAACAGGAGGAATACCACAA